>OZ023213.1:54873533-55188533 GCA_963995525.1 Escarpia spicata | reverse complement strand
AAATATAGCTAGTCCGGTGGCTCGGCCTGGGAACCTTGCCATATCAGTTCACAGTCGTTTTTTGCATTATGGCTGAATGGCCACTAGCTACCCACTTGGCTTTTTCAGGATCCTAGATGGCCGCCAAGATGGCCGCCGAGCAGGACCAAAATTTAGATTTCGCCATTAAGTCTGTTCTAAGTATAATAGAATGATGATTTTGTCGTCAATAGGTATGTTTACGAGGGCGCGGAATCCGATTCTGTAATCATTTTACCAGTTGTCGGCCATCCTGATGACGTAAATCTAAGATGGCCACAAAAATCACAGTAAAACGCCTATAATCGGTTGTAAGTTTATGTGTTTTCTGTAACAATTGGTTCAAATGGATATAACAGTGCATGCTAATATATATTTCAGCCATAGGAATTCGACGTTTATTGAATGCAATGTGCATATAAAAGAAATTATGTCTGCATTTGTTGAAATCATCCATGTCATTGTTCATTTATTATGATTCACACTGGTTATCACATACCTGCACGTGAACTCTATTCGTTTGAGAGTACATAGAACAAAATACTGACGGATGGCAGCAATTGTTAACTTTATCCCACCCAAAATTGCAAGATCAAGTACGTGCAAGTAGCTTACGTTTGATACGGCTAGGGCACAGCTCGGAAATTCGTCACAGGAACAAGTAACTGATTTCCAGGAACTTGTCTTTCTCTTCCTCGTCATTGTTAATCCAAATCTTGCATCACCAGTGTTATTAGTGTCATCTACTGCATGTTCCTTGGTGTTGAATGGATTTCAGCAGGTAGGACCACCACCACAAGCGCAGGACATCGAGCAAGCATTCTGGCGCCCCAATGCCGCCACAGTTCCCACATATACATGCTCGCTCTGATTCGTAGCCACACCTGACCCTCTTGAGGACATGTTCGGAAGCGTAGGGTACTCCATCTTCCATGTTTCGTGGGGTTAGGCATATGTTTGTGTCATCCGCTTCCCATTCATAGTCTACTGCATTAAGAGGAGGTTGATCTCCACTCAGGGCACTGGGCAAGCTGCTGGCGTGTTCTGCGAACGTTCTTGACAAATGCTTCAGTTGTTGGGGGCAAACTACACAGCTTCGGTACCGGTGTTGATTTCCAGTCTTCTGCGCCCACTGCCATGGAAGAGCATGGTGTTTTGACGCCGTAGCACACAGCCATGAAAACTGTCGTTTGCTTGGTGACTTTGACGAAATCTGCCGTCGGTTTGCCCAGCTGATCCAGTGGGTGGCCTTTTCGAGCCACAGTTGTTGCTGTTGGCTTGCCAACTCCGTTGATCACCCAACTGTATCACAATCAGTTAGAGCATGGAGTGCCAACAATTTGGGTACGATTGTAGCATGAAGAAAAATAGTAAAGCAAACACTTCGATGTCATCACACATTACACGAAATAATGAATCTGGATCTTCTAATGCAAGGTGGATGGCTATTGAATAATGACTATGTTTATTTCTTCGTGTGTCGAGGCAAGACCAAGACAAGGCATTTTGCGTTCCTTAGATACATAGGTGGGCATTGCCTTGTCCCCAGTAAAAACCAAATTATTGTCTTGCGACACATTCTGTAGTAACTGATCGTCACTTACGATCTGCTCGCAAGTGAGTGTGTTTAGCCGTGGCTTGTTGGCGGATTTATTGAGCATTGCATCCCGTGCAGACAGTGTTTTAGGGCGAGCAGACGTAGTACCACTCTTGGTAGAGTAGTCGATATATCGGTCGAAACACATGGACGTCTGCCTCAAATAACCGCATGGAGAACCAACCCATAAGCCCGATATGAACATGGCGACGGTTCCGTGAACGTGAAATGGCCAAGTGGTGTGACATGTCCACCTGGATAATACTCTTCAGCGTTGATGTTCCGATAGAGGCCCGCATCCGGCCATCGGCATGGAACATCGACGGCGGATAAGCGGTCAGCTCCGTTGTGAGAAATGTTTGCAGGTTGAGGTCGCGCTGACTCAATAGAAAGGTCATCACACGAACGTACATCACCCCTTGGTCAATGATAGCATGCTCCCCGACTGTGGTATGTTTCTTCTTTGCGGCAAATACTTGCATTGTGAGTCAGCTGCAAAAGCCTTCTGCCGCCTCGAACTGAATCAGCTGCTCAGCCCGATTTCCACGGTCCTGCAACGTTTACATTTAGTTGATCTACTTGACCACTCGAGGTGTTGAGCAGACATCCTGCCACATGGTTATCTGGATCCATCGGGTCAATGCACGACTCTCGAGTTGCACATAGTGATTGACGATCATCTCGACCGGTGTGACTTGGGGAATCCTCCTTGTGAGTCACTTGCACATTCTCTTCACCCCAGACATCTTGTGGTCGCGTCCACACTAACACCTGTCACCTGGTTCGTGTCCATTCCTCGTCCAGTTCTTCTCGATGAACATGTCATTCCAGTGTTCATTGTACAGAACAACAGTTTGGTGCAGCGACTGCTCTCCTTGGTAGAACCTCTCCAGAATATCTGGTCCGAGCCAGGTCATAGAAGAGGCCGTATCTGCAATAGTTGTACATCTGCACAACAAATTATAGCATGTAGCATGGCTTCCGCTGTTTTTATGTGGAGGGCCAATCACCTTGATGCGATACTCGTGGTGAACCCGCGGCTTTGAGCAACGAGTTCATAGAGAACATTCTCCAGATTGTCCGTACTGATCAGGCGCGGACTCCAGCAACGCCCGAACATTCAACGAAGTTGAAGGAGGTCGACAGGATCTCCTTCAGGTCGCTGTCCGCCATGATAGTTCCGATGCAGCCCACGAAATCCATAAAGAAATGCATCCAGCCTAGAATCCCCACAATGTCTGTCAGCATTTCTGGTTGGTGGAAAGTGATGTCCACAACGATCTTGTAGATTTGCTGATCGCAGGTGAGAAACATAATGTCCTGGTTTGAGTCCTGGTTTGACGGTAGTGGGATCGCACGGCTTCATGTTGATGAGGGGAATATAGAAAACTGCTGACTTAGGCACTGGATTCATTCCTTCCTCACGACAGAGCCTTGCCTTGTAGCCTTGAATAGCACGGTCTTGAGGAAGGCAAAGTCCACATCTCAAGCTCTGGAGAATGAGACTTGTGTGGCTTGTACAAAATCGTCTGACTTTTTGAACTGGTTTTTATTTTAGCGACGAAGGGCTTGAGAGGTTTCTTTGGACACTTGTACTCAACGCGTGGTGTCTCATATGGGACAGATCACATTTACTCTGTTGAGAGGCGAGGGATTATCATGTCCAGACCATCTTGGCGATCCATATCCGCACTGCACTGGGCCCGCCAGTATTGCCATGTAGTGGCATTCGAGCAGGCAGTTCTGCGAACTGATCACAGCTTCGAAGTTATCGATTATGATTTGCACAAGCCCGCCCAGAGTGGCAACAATCCCAGATCACCAGATTTCGCCTTTGAAGACTGAAAAGCAGCCGACCTTCTAAATCATCGCACATCACCATAAGAGCAGGAGACAGCGTAGTTGTACAATTCTCTGATAAGCATTTTTTGGTCTGCGAGGAGCATCCCGACAGCTATTTGAAATTGCGTTGGCTGATAGGTAACAACAGAGGAGACGATATTAGGTGCTTTACGTCATCAAGGTGGCTGCGAAATGGTAAAATAACGCAAGAATTGGATTCTTCTTCAACGAAAGCATACACTGTACTTATAGACGCGAACATCATCATTCTACTCTACGGGGATTATGAAAAGCCGTGCGGGTGTCAAGATGCCACCAAGTACTATGAAAAAATACAAAAAAAACTGTTTGTAAACTAATCAGACATTGCAAGCTTTTCTATAAACATGGGGTCCTGCCACCGGACTAAGCCCACATTACATCGAAAACGTTTGAAAATGTGTCTTTATGCATAAATCTTGAAATCATCTCCATCATTTTTTTAAATACTGACCTATCAATAAGCGCCCCCTAGTGACCGTGTAGATAATACTTTAATCAAGTTTTGTCCACATTCCACCTAAGACCTTTGACATTTTATCACTAACTTATACGTGTTGAAGTCATATCGACCACATATGTAATCATTTGACCTATTTACCTATAACCAAGCGCTACTCATTCCTCAAACCATAACGCACATTTAAACTACTTTTGAAATCTTCGGCCTTATGCATAAATCTTGAAGTCATATCGACGTCATTTTTAATAGTTTGAGCTAGTGATCTATCACGAAGCGCCATTCAGTGACTGTATAGGTACCTATTTTCATCAGTTTTATCCAACTTTCCACCTAAGACCTTTGAAATGTTAACCCTACCCTCTTGAAGGGTTGAAGTACTATCGACTATATATATATATATATAATATATATACATATATATATATATATATATATATAAAGTTTTGACCAATTGCTCTATCAAGAAGAGCACGTAGTGACTCCATAGGTACCAATTTCACAAATTATAGCCCACATTCCTCCCAAAAACGGTTGACAAATTCCTGGACCTATCTACCAGTTAGACCTATAAGTCACGTGGTATGCAGCGCTTTGTAACAGCTCCTTTAAGAGGGACCGTATATTCGATCACTTTCCTGTGTGTTTGTCAAGTAGAACCATTGTAACGTTTAACCTTATCGCTGGTACTTGTGCAGTGATAACAAACTGCAGAACTGGTTGATCAAAAATCGTTGTTTTTATCGCATTTCAAGGATTTCTATCTGAATCTACATCTGTTCTGGTAAATCGGACAGAGACCAGTCGTGCGAGATGTTTATGTCCACTTGTGGATGTGCCAACGACCCACTGCATTGTATTGATCGGTGTGCAGCGTTGTGTGAATTATTGGAATTGTTGGCACAACAATGATATTGTCACAGTGTATCTCTGTCGCTGTAACCTTTGTGGGACAATACACAAGACAGCAATTGATGTGTTGCCGTGGGAATGCCAAGAGATTGACAAGCGTAGAGCAGGCCAGGAATCAAATCAAATGTATTGTAACTACGGTATTGTAAAGTGTCTCCCTTCTGATGGTTTTACTTATGTCAGTGATGCTTATGGCTCAAGGAGCTGGCTGGACCATGTGCTCAGCACTCACTCCAGTCACTCATCAATCTCTGATATGGTAGTTAATTATGATTGTGTCTCTTCGGACCACCTACCCTTATGCTTTACCATATCTGTCAACTTATTACCTACTTCTGAAGCATCCACTCAGGAGCAAATTCGACAGCCTTGTCCTATGTGGGGGGCTGCCACTCACCAAGACCTTCACAACTATTACACTCAAACCAGTGTGCTTTTATTTGCCATTGATGTACCTCATGATGTTTTACGCTGTACCGACCCGAATTGTAACGATGAAGCCTATCAGATACTGCTATGCAAATTTTATGAAGACATTATTAATTCACTCAGGGATGCCTCTGAAGTAATACCTACTAAGACGCATAACATGTCTTCAAAGCACGCCGTTCTTGGTTGGAATGATATGGTCAGAGACTCCCACCAGGTTGCTAGAGAGTCTTTTCTCATATGGCGGTCTGCAGGGAGTCTCCGACACGGTCCTTTGTATGACTTAATGAAAATCAAACGTGCTCAAATTAAACATAATAAAAGACTGTAAAATAAATGCTGAAGCCCTTAAAGCCGAACGATTTACTTCAGAACTAAGTAGTAATGACTTTAAAAACTTCTGGAAAGATATCGAACAAATGAACAATGCCAAGATGTCAAATCCTAGCAATGTTGGCGGTGCATGTGGTGCTGAAAATGTAAAGAATATGTGGCTTCATCACTACCAGTCTCTACTTAATTCTGTACCTGGCTCTCTATCACATACTAAAAAGATTGACATGTATTGCAGCAATATGCAATTTAATGACCAAATGATGGTTGATGCTAAAGAAATAAAATAAATCATTCAGGCGATGCCTACAGGAAAAACTCCTGGTTATGACTGTATAAGTAATGAATATTTTAAGTATGCTAATGAAAAACTGCAAGTTTATATGTCACTGCTATTCAGCAGCTTGTTAATTCATGGGTTTTTACCTGATGCTATGATGGTCACAATAATAGCTCCAATAATTAAAAACAAAGCTGGTGATTTGTCTGATAACAATAACCACATACCTATTGCTCTTGCAACAATTGCAAGTAAATTATTTGAATCTTTAATATTATCAAGGGCTACCATTTTCTTCACAACGTGTGCCAACCAATTTGGATTTTAAAAGCATCACTCAACTGAGACACTACATAGAGGATGGCTCTTCTATGTATGTCACTATGCTGATTGCCTCCGAGGCCTTCGACAAAGTGAATCGATGCTTTTGTCTGAAATAAAACATTATTATTATTATTATTACTATTATTTACAATACATATATATATATATATATATATATATATATATAATAATAATAATAATATAATGAACGCAACAAGGAAAGAACATTATATAATGTTATATTCCTTGTGACAATCTAGCTTCATTGGTAATCTACGGACTTAGTACAACGCGACGACTACATCGAGGTTGTCGTAAGTTCGCAAAATGCATCGGAATAATTCGTTCAACAGGTCGATTAATGGCTAGCCACCAATCAGGACAGAACATTAGCAATATGTACTGTATGCCAGTCGGTGAGATTCATCCGGTTGTCAGGAATGCTGTATCCGACAAGTCGCTTTCCAATAACACGGGTGCAGGCAGACGTGTCGAGACACTTGTCATATTGGGCATTGTCAACGCTCGCTCCACGGGTGCAAGCAGACGTGTCGAGACACTTGTCATATTGGGCATTGTCAACGCTCGCTCCATTTGTAACAATATCGATGTATTCATCGATCACTTGACTTGATTTTAACCAACGTGGATTTTAACCTCAGTAAAAAAAGATAAAACTCATACGCTCACTTTCTCTTCTCTAATTTGCTGGTTTCGTCGAACACTACACCTTGATGACCTCCATTTTTGCTATTGTCGGCGATTTCAACATTCACTGGGATGAACCATCTGACAAAAGTGTGAAATGTTTCGCCGACCTACTAAATGTTTAAGTTCCAACACATATCGACGATCACACCTTTGATCTGATCATGAATCCATCCGAAAATCACGGCATAATTTCGATAAAAACCACCGTTGCTGCCGTTTGATTACCTGTGGGTGGAATGTGTCGTCAACATGGAGAAACTGGTCGTCCCGCGGAAATGATCACTTACCTAAATTATTAAAAATTGACAAGACTGCGTGTCGTAATGACATAATATCATCAGTTCTAACCACTGTGCCGTATGTTACACAAACAGCGATTAACCTTGCTGATCAGTAGAATGTGGTTTTGAGAACACTCGTTGAGAAGCACGCACAGCTACATACATGTGGTGTTGCTGATTGGCCACTCGTCCGTGGTACAACGAGAAGTCGATGTAAGCCAAACACATACGACGACATATTGAACGGAAGTGGCGTCGTACATCACTACACGTGCATCGATAATTGTACAGAACACACTGCGCACATGCCAATTGTGCCTGTTAACCATGTATCTTGAAGTCATATCTACCATTTGTATCATAGTTTAACATATTGCTCTATCAAGATGCTCCACTTAGTTACTGATCATTTTGTGTCATGGTTTGAGCCACTGACATATCAAGAAGCGTCAACTAGTGGTGGCTGAATAGCCCGCAATTCTCCTAAAACCTTTGAATGGTTCAACCTAATGTATAATTTGAAATCAGCAGACCATATGGATCAAACATGTATGTAATAATTTGACGTAATGTATGTAATAATTTGACGTAATGACCTATTAGGAAGCTCCTCCTAGTGACCTTACAGGTATTGATATGAAATTTTCCCATCGGACATTCCATCAAATCCGACCTCCTGGTAGTCGAAGAAAGAAGCAAAATTCAACAACTACACTTTTGAAATAAAATAGCGCGGCAGTGACAGCACGCGATTATGTCGTTTGCTAAACGGATTGTTACAGCGAAGAAAGCCCCACTGTCTACCAAGTAACATATTTCTCAGATTTCTTTTCTGTGAAGTTTTGTGGCGTTACGTACTCAGTCTACACTCACGTCTACCACGACCACAGACGTCCAACACCCTGGTTACCACAACTTCACCCACTTCCGGCTACGACACCATCAGACATCCGCAATCTGGTTAACAAGTCACCAACAACATCGTGTCCGTTCGATTCCTTACAATTATGGGTGCTAAAAGACGTCAGTGACAACTTAATACCATTCGTAGCACAACTCGTCAACTCATTACTAGCTTTTGGTGTTGCGACATCCTGCCTGAAACATGCCGACGTCATCCCTCCGTGTCACAGATACGGTGAGGTCTCCGTAACTAAATGGGTCAGGTCTAGTAGGGTTCAATGTTAATTAAGTCAACGCTTGTGAATGCGGGCAGCAACCGTGATCTACGCAACAAGGAACAATGGAAATTTAACGAATGTTATTATTCGCCATTACAGCCCTGTATCTCTTCTAAATTCATACTGCCTACCTCTAGGCAGCAGGGTAGCAAATCGCCATTACAGCCCTGTATCTCTTCCATATTTCTCCACAAGCCCCGATCTTTGCAAGGCCCTTCTGGTCATCGGGGTGAAACCTTGCCATTACAGCCCCTAATCTCTTTCAAATTCATTCTTGCCCGATCTCTGCCAAAGATTATATTTCTTACCTATTATAGACTTTTATACCTAGCCCAAATGCTTAGTCCGAAAGGCATAACACATGACAGGATTGAACCAATGAAATCAACAAGAATGCAATAAAGGGCCATACCTATTTATGCATCATGAAAACATCCCAATAACTAGAATAATGTACTCGTCCATGACGACGCCAGTTAATTAAACGCTAATTATAACCACGCTTCAGGGGCACACAACTTAATTAAATGCTAAAAGAAATAGATAAGCGAGCGAAAAATGAACAACTCGGGACATGTCCAAAATCACTCAATTCAGCGGTCGCTAGCAAACTAACAAAAATCTTGGTACCGTTTGATAGATTACCTTTTCATCTACGTAGAAAATAGCACGGTTGATTATGTTAAAGTATATTTCACCATTACGTTGATCTGAAATATGGTTGTTTTCAACCGCTTGAACTCAGGGAACGATGTTAGCGTCGTGTATTCTTCGCCGTCTGTCGGCGAAACTGCACATTTCCTGTCAATCACCGCTTCGTAGGTATGGCATCGCAAATGGCCGATCTGAGCAGTTGATGTTTACATTTTAAGCTCCACCCATTTTTGCATGTCAAAAATGATACATTAAGTTTCACCGAATGATGACATTGCGTTAGCGATCGCCGGACGCTGACATCTGAACACCTGCGCTAGTCTATAATTAATTACTCAACTCCTGCCTGACATTTCTACTTTAAAAAATGACGAGTCAAAATGGCCAGAAAATAGATTATGAAAATACGTAAATAGCAGAAATGCTATACTTTGCTTAAGAATGCAAATCTCGATAAGGACAATATGAACAGTTATATACCTATTTCAAAACAGCCTTTTGTGTCTAAGCTACTAGAAACATACGTTGCCTACTGTTTGATCGAGCACATGACTGACGATAAACTTCTCGATCGCTACCTATCAGCCTACGAAGACAGTTGCATTCATGATTTATTCGTAAGAGTAAATTATTCAAAGTTTTTAGGAAGACACTAAAATTATAACAATATATAGCCATTAGAAGCACTTCTGGCTAAGTAAATAGGTGAAAGTGATGCATAGATCTTCAATAAGAATTACTTTTTGAAACGTTTTGAGAGAATTGCAGGCTGTAATTTGTGAAATAACTATTTCGACTTATGGCAACTACGTGGTTCTTCTTGGTAGATCAATATTTCAAACAATTATATATGTAGTCGATAGTACTTCAAATAATTATTGGTCAAGATGAACATTTCAAAGGTCTTAGGTGGACAGCGGGCTAAAGAAGATTAAATATAGTTATTATAGGGCGCTTCTTGGTAGGTCAATAACTTAAACTATTAAAATAGTGTAGATATCTCTTCAAGGTTTATGTATACGGGCGAACATTTCAATAAATCCTTGGAGGAAATGTGGGCTATGTTTTGAGGAATTAGTACCTACCTGTATGATATGTAGGTCGATAGCATTTCAATGTGTATACGTTAAAGAGAAGACGTCAGAGGTTTTCGGTGGAATGATGGCTAAGGTTGATCAAATGAGTATCTACATAGTCAATAGGGGTTATTCTTGATAGGTCAGTAAGTCAAACTATGACACAAATTATGGAGAGGACGTTTTGGTTTACATGTGGGTTATATTTGGAGAAATAGCAAGAATTATCTTAGCAATGTTTCCAGGAGAGTGTTACTCCACCCGCCAAACAAGCGGGGTTATCGTGGGGTCACCACAAACTATGACAAGTCGACTCAATCATCGGAAACAGACCTGCAACGCATTTTCAGGGACGACATATTGGACCCAATCCCTCGACCCTCCATGTATGTGACACAACACGGAGCAAGCTGTGCACCATGTGCTCAGTAAACGTTCAGTCAGTGAGGAACAAGGTGACACCCCTTTCTGACTACATTGTCGAGCATGGCTTTGACATCGTGGCCTTCACTGAAACTTGGTTAAGAAAAAGATATATATCTGGAGAAACTATCCTGATGACGACCACACTATCAGAACCCTGACAATTCCAGGCTACATATTTACCCATGTTCCGATCGAGGAGATAACACAGGAACAGCACAGCCAGAGGAAGTGGGGTTGCCATCCTCCACAAATCTAACATCACGATGACATCAGTCTTCTTGGAAAGCCAAATCGTTCGAAAATAGTGAAGTCACACTTTGTGCTTCGACAACAGTGATATTGGTTGTGATCGATCGCCCTCCGCCATCAAAAACAAACAAGTCCACAGTTGGCCTCTTTCTGTGTGAATTCCAATACTTCCTCCAGCTCGACATGGTAAAATCTCAGAACTGATATTGGATGATTTCAACATCAATTATGAGGACCCACTGAAAGCTGATGCTTCCCGCTTCCGTGCCATCTTTTCGAACCAAGCTCTCGGCCAACATGGGGTGAGACCCACTCACATGGATGGGTACAATCTGGTATCAAAGACTACAGTATCTGACTTCTTGACAGATCATGGGGTTGTCCATTGTACTCTACATCTGCCATAACTTCAGCCGCTTCGAGGTTCAGTGTAATACAGTAATTATGTTGCTATAGATAAACATATGCTCCTAGTCGACATTGAGGCATCAACTCTATGCCTTGACCCTGTCACCTAAGCAGCCAGTAGGACACTACCATGTCAGCTCTATTACACAAACATGCACCAGTTCAGACACGAATAATCACGGTTCGACCAAAAGTTCCTTGGTTCAGTGGCGACATCAAGATGGCTAAGCAGAAGAGACGGCAACTGGAGAGGAGATGGAGACAGTCACAGCTCACAATTCACCGGGATCTCTTCAAAGAGCAGATACGCCATGTCAATCTACTAAATCTACTTATTACACTGCAAAGGTCACACAAACTGCATCTAACCACAAACAGTTGTACACTGTTGTCAACGACCTTTTGATTAAGCCTGAAGCTAACCTGCCAGGTGGTGGTTCACTAGAACAACTGGCCAGCCGATTGAGTGCATTATTCCTGGACAAAGTCAGACTGATTCAGGAGAGCTTGACGCTCAAAGCAGATCGCAACAACGTGCCTTTAGATGAGAGTCAAGGCACTGTGGACGATAAACTCAGCTTTTAGTTGCCTGCAGTGGAAGACGTTGTGAGACGACTAGTCAACCAGATTCCTTCAAAGTCGTGTTCACTCGATCCACTGCCGACCTGGCTTCTGAAAGAACAGTTAGAATGGCTATTACTTAGCATCACAAACATTATTAACGTGTCCATGCCAACGGGAATTGTGCAGACAGAATTGAAAGCTGCGCTCATGACGCCCTTTGCGTACTTGAACAAGGATGTCATGAACAACTTTCTCCCTACCTCTAATATGTCCTTTATCTCAACGTTGGTAGAGAGGCTTATGCTGAACTGCCATGTCTCGCGCATCAGTCTGCATGAAACATTCCAAATTGACACAGTCGATTCTACGCTGCTGTTGTCTTGCATGGAGAGCACGGGTGTCATCGGCGGCGCGCATCAGTGATTTCAGTCATACTTGACTTTGAGGACTCAGACTGTGTGTCTAGGCCAGACCCAGTCACATCCGTCAGAGCTGCTCCAGGGAGTGCCACAGGGTTCTGTTTTTGATCCAGTTTTGTTTACACTCTACACGGATCTTTGTCGATGATTTTCAAGTGCATATCTCATTTAAGATCAAGGACCCTAACAATGAGACCGCTCTACTGGTACGCATACAAGAATGTGTGGGGAAATTTAAAGCACGGATGACTCAGCATCGTCTTCAGCTGAATGACAACAAGACTGAAGTATTGTGATCATCACACCAAGAACGGCCAGGAAGCACAATCTGACTAATGTCGTCAGCGATGACAGCATCCTCAAGCCTACTACCGTCGCTCGCTTGGAGTGATGTAAGACAATGAGCTCTGCATGAAATCGAAAATGTCGAAACTGTTCCAGGTAGCATACTTTCATCTACATCAAATTCTATCCATCAGACTTTGCATGACACAACATGCCGCTAGACTCCTGGTTCACTTCCTCGTCATATCGAGACTGGACTATGGAAATGGCCTCCTTTACGGTGTACTTGATCAGCTACTGGACAAGTTGCAGAGAGACCATAATGTGGAAGTTCGCGTTGTGTTCAATGCCAGTCGCTATGACCACATAACACCAATTCTAAAGACTCTCCATTGGCTTCCCGTCCTGTACCGTATTGAGTACAAGGTCATACTGATGACGTTCAAAGCCCTTCACCTGCTTGCTCCGAGCTGCATCACAGGCCTTCTCCAGTTCTACCCAGCAGAACGTTGCGATCGCACTTCTCTGCCAGTACACTGATCGTGTCTTATTCATCGGTGCTCCACAATATGCACAACTGAAGAGCCGGATTCCAAAATGCGCTAAGTCCATTTGTTTAATTTCGAGTAAACAGCAAAAGAAAAATAGCATCAATTATGTATGTTGTGGTTTGGGCGGATTTGGCTGGGAGAGTGAGGTGGAAGAGGTGATTAATTGGTGGGGCACACACATGCGCCCACGCACGCGCACGCACACGCACACACCCAAACACACATACACGCACACACACACACACGCACACACACGCGTACGCAAGCACACACACACACACACACACACACACAAAGTGTACAGATTGAGTAAAGTAAGTAATTACATTACACTAGCCTTAAGTTGGACAACACATATATTAACAGCAAACGTTATAGTGTTCGAGATGTAGCGCAACACACGCCGCTCAGGGTCGTTGGTTCTTTATAAGAAAGGTTCATCTTCATCATATTCGTCTGGGTTTTTTTACACTTGAGTGTGGTCCTCTTTCGCTTTCTGGAACGTTCACTTTTGGAAACCGGCGAATTGTATTCTATCGTTGTCTGATTATCCGCCATTTGCATTTATGCGTATGATATGTCTGGATTGATTAAATTTTTTAAATTGACCTCGCTGGCCTGAATTCGTTTTGAGAAAAAATTCGGAAACTTTGCCGGAAAAGTTCGCGAATTGTTTCTTAAATTTCTAGTGGTG
This sequence comes from Escarpia spicata, assembly GCA_963995525.1. Lineage (NCBI taxonomy): Eukaryota > Metazoa > Annelida > Polychaeta > Sabellida > Siboglinidae > Escarpia > Escarpia spicata. The sequence continues at coordinate 55,174,800 of OZ023213.1, read as the reverse complement.
TTTTATTAATGATTTATATATTTCTTAATGATAACTTGATTTGATATTTGGTGCCAGATTTTTATGATCTTGGATTTGTTAGTGCTATATTTTTACGTACATACAATGTGGACTTTTTTAATCTTTTTGCCTTAGCGCCTTCGAACATTATTATTGTTATTATTATTAAAAAATATTACATAAGCAGTCAACAGAGGACACTTCTTGAAAGGTCAACAGGTAAAGGTACGACACAACTGAGAATTCCAAGATGGTTGCCCATGTTGCGTTTTGAAAAAAGAGGCTATAATGTAAAAATATTCAACGTTTTATTAACATATCACCACCCTGACTAGCATGAATTTTGGTTCGATATAAAAATCCAAAATGACCGCCACCATGTCTGGTTTCCAAAACGATGGTACACTTTTAAAAGTTGGCAGAATGTTGTGACGATCCGCGACAAACGCTCCGAAAATTGGATATGGAGTTTAATCACATTTTCAATATTAAAAAATAGACAAATGACTGTAAAATGTATTGTTTTGGCTGTTTTGTGGAACCGTTCTTTTCACAAAAAACTCTCAAAATATAAGATAGGAAAACTAACAACTGGTTACTAACACGTCTCCAAGATTACGAATGTGTGTCTCTTTCATTTTGTTCCCAATGGAAGCTTCATACTTTTCCGTGGAAATATTTCTGCGCAATATATCTGGGTGTTTTATTGCTGCAGTGCATTCTAGGATGTTTTCTGAAGGGAATGTTATTGTATGGAATTATTATTTTGAAGGAAAACTTATTTTAAATGGAATTTTAGTGTAGGAATGTTCCACTAGGGCGTTTAGTACCCAAACAATACAGTAGGTGCCGCAGTATACCTTCAAATATCAAATGCACTATGACGTTATTGCGCATGCGAAATAACGAAAGTGGTTCCTCTGGCCAACATATTGCATTCCGTTTCAATAATAGCTACTTTCCGGGCCCATGATACCGTCTCGACGTCGGATACACTCTCGGGTGCGACGCCAGTTATCCAATAGCGCTGTCATATGTAGCCAACGGCCAAGGCAGGAGCGGGGCACATGATGCTCCCGTCGATCTCTCCATCGTCTCCATGACTGTCGTAAAGTTAAAGACGTTAACTAGGGGAATGGAAGAGCAGTCGTCGGTGCTGACATCCGAGACGTGTAGCACTCGTGAAATAGTGGCTAACGAGGCGACGGTTGTCATGGACCCGTTTGGGACGCACTGAGACAGTAATCTCTCTCCCACCAGCCGGATATCGAGAACTGTTTCTTGCACCACCGTACGCATTACTACTGCGATCGTAGACTTTTGCCATTTTGGTGACGGTGCATGCGCAGATATTTTACCATTAGCTGACATATACATTTTTATTGTTTCTATGACGCAACAAAACCTCTAAAGCCACTGTAGCTGCCACCGCCAAGGAGGGGTGGTGGGTGCTGATCGGCGTCCCTTATCTGAACTCTAGTTTCTCTAGCCGTAATCGTCGCTGCAGCGACCCTTATCTGAACTGTTTTCCGTAGCCGTGACAGTCGCTAGAATTTCAACAACGGCTATGTTTTCAAAGTTAGTGGTACTTTTTAAAAACGATGTTGGATTAGGCAGTAAAGCAGTGTTCTCCATTTGTTAAGAGCTCATTTTAGTGACGGTCGCTGTGTTTGCCTCTAGCCGTGACCGTCCGTGTTCCTACGTTGGTGGCGCATTCTAAACGGCGGGTTAATGACGGTTTTTTTATAAATGGCATGCGGGTAGTGATTTCTATTTATAAACAACACAGGCTACTTACAGTATTCCGCATTTATTCCAACAATATGTGCAATCCTCTAATAATAATAATAATAATGTTTTATTTCAGACATGCATTGTGTTCATATAGAAAAAAGTACATAGATAAAAACATTCACATAAAATATATAAAAACTAAAATAAATACAAATAAAAAATTAATTAAATAAATGCATCAATAAAACAGGATATTTAAAAAGTATACGAAGCCTTGTCCCACTGATGGAGCAGCTGCGACGTACTGTATACGTCGCTAGTAAAAATACTCTGAATAATTGTATCAACAGACCTGTAAATTCTGGTGATTAAACTAAAAATAGCTGTTTTGATAATACATTTCATGATTGTATATTAGCTGTAGCAAACATGTGGGTAACGATACATCTCACCGGCAGATTTCCTCCTAAAATAATTTCCATAACCATATTTGAGTTTCTAGAATCAAAGTACATGATCTTGGATTTACCAACATCATATTGAACATCGTGTTCAAACTCATAAGAGTAACACATGTCAAGAAAGCATGTAGTCCCTTGGCGGAAGGAGCGTCATCAGCGTATGTCAGGTGATTAACAACCATGGTGCCCAGACTACAACCGATATGTTGTTTGTGTAGTTGGACACTCAAATTGTTTATATAACGGTTAAAAAGTAAAGGGGATAACTTTCCATCTTGCTTAACACCGTTACCCACTGAGAAGAAATCCGAGTAGGTAGATCCCCATCGGATACATACAAATTGGTTATTGAAATCATTGCTGAGTATTCTTATAATATATTTCGGTACATCGCGTTGTTATAATTTCGTTAAAAACTTACGTGGATTGACTCGATCAAATGCTTTTGAAGCATCCAGAAACGCAACATGCATAGCTGAGTTATGTTTAGTATAAAAATCTTAATAATTCCTTCAATGTAAACACACACAGCAGCGTTCCATGTTTTGGCTTAAATCCAAACTAATGAGGCGTAGTTTGCAGTACGTTTCCATTCTGTTGAATAATACAGTATCTATTATCTTGGAACATATGTTAGAATGGTATAATGGCCTTTGTCATTTACACCTTTTTTATATTTAATAACCGGTACAACAAGAGACACTGAGACTGATTTCGGAACATAACCATGCACTATAATAGAGGTCACAAGGTGGATAAGAGCACCACAATTCAAAAGAGACAAGGACGGCATACGTTGAAAGGTTGGAATCGTATTTCAACGTTAATGACATTGATGAACAAAAAAGGGCGCACTTGCTAATAAGCGTCATGGGAAGCGACGCGTATGGGTTACTGAAAACGTTGATGGCACCTATAAAACCATCAACTAAGCCATTCGCAGAATTAGTCAAAACACTTGCGGACCACCTAGATCCACAAACCACTGAAATGGGGAACGTTACCGTTTTGGCCGCTGATATCAACAAGAGGGTTGCAGTTAACAGTGGTTGACGAATCGACTAGACCAACAACAGAAGCAGAAGAAGACAACCAGCCAAGTTCATTGCAAACACCGATGACAGTGAAATATCACGAGAGACCGGCAAGTCCAGCGCAGATACCGATGGCAGAGGAACGACTCGTCAGAAGGTCCACAAGAACCAGAAAGCCTCCAGAGAAGCTGGATCTGTGACGTTTGATAGACGGTGTCTAGTTTAATTATGTACATAGACGTTAATGGTTAATGGTTACTAAAATGTCATTGCTAACAAGGACTATGTAATGGACGCTGAATCCGTGGACTGTGTTGACGGTTGTCATATCGTACACGATATGACAACACACACATGCACAAACACATACATGCGCGGTGTCTGTGATGTTGGGGGCCCACCTCAACCACGCCCAACAACCTCTCGGCATGCACCGCGCTCCCATGGTCACCACGTCATCACCTACTTTAACCCTAAAACAAAACACCACTCGCCGCACTGCCAACAAATCGTTGTGAAACACATGATCTGAGATTCCTTGGGATATCAAAAAAAAACGAAGGAAACTAAACAAATACGATGTGTGTTGCGTAGAAAGGGTACGTTATGTGATAGTGGCTAACTTGAATTGTATTCGATATGCAACTGGAAACCAATGTAACTAATTCGATATGTAAGTGGAATCCAATGTAGCTGTTTAAGTGGGGGCAGAGATGATGATTTTAGTTCTGCACGTGCCAAAGAATTCTGTGCACTTTGGAGCTTAGCTGATTCCATTTTAGCAATATTGTTTAGTCGTGAGTTGCAGTAGTTAAAGTGACTGCTATTTAGATATACTGATATTGTTTTACCAGTAGATAAAAACAAATGACGCCGAATTCGACGGAAATCACTTATATGGTAGAAACAGAATTTACATACTTGACAGATGTTCTGGTGAAAACTGAAATCACTGTCAGAGAAAACACCTAGATTACGAACAGTATCTGATGGTGATGTATCATTACCAAGCAATTTAACTGGAAAGTAGTTAACTAACTTGTTTCGTTGTTGTTTTGTGCCAGTAATAATTATATCAGTACTATATGGATTTAGCTTCAATTTATTTGCTTCCATCCAGAGCAACATGTCAGTGAGACAGTCATTTAAACTTGATAGAGATATATTTGCATCGGTTTGTTCAAGTGATATATACACACATGTGTGTCTTCAGCATACATGTAATGATATAATTTATCATTAGTTATGACTCGACTAAGGGATGTATTGTATAAGGTAAACAGAACAGGGCCAAGGATTGAACCCTGTGCAACTCCAAATGGAAGATGTTCTGGACAAGATACTGAGCCAGATATATTAATCCTTCGGTATCGGTCTGAAAAATATGAATATATATATATATATATATATGTATGTATGTATGTATGTATGAATGTATGTGTGTATGTGTGTATGTGTGTATGTGTGTATGTGTGTATGTGTGTATGTGTGTATGTGTGTATGTGTGTATGTGTGTATGTGTGTATGTGTGTATGTGTGTATGTGTGTATGTGTGTATGTGTGTATGCATGTATGCATGTATGTGTATGTATGCGTGTGTGCATGCATGCATGTGTGCATGTATGCATGTATGCATGTATGCATGTATGCATGTATGCATGTATGCATGTATGCATGTATGCATGTATGCATGAATGCATGTATGCATGTATGCATGTATGCATGTATGCATGTATGTAATGATAACTATAAGTATGTATGTAATGATAATGATAAAGATGTTCTGGAAAAGACAGTGAGCCAGATATAGTAATGCTTTGGTATCGGTCTGAAAAATACGAATATATATAAATATATAAATATGTATGCATGTATGTGTGTGTATGTGTGCGGGCATGGGTAAGTTGGTTGTGTTTTTTCAGTCACTCAGCATGTATCCTTGTCTGACAATCTCGGTGGAAATGATTATGCTTTTTGTGACACACATGCATGCTGGAGGGTTAGCCCCAGCATCTATCGTTTCAGCAGTGGCATAATTTCACAAGATTAATGGGTTTTCCGATCCAAATACTAGTTTGATTGTTCACAAGTTATTGCACGAAATTTTGGGTCGTTTTAAGCATAGTGCACGACAAGGCCCACAATCTCTGCAGGTAAGGGCTGAATGCTTACAAGGTTCTGTCATCCACCAAGCAGCGGTGGTAAGGGAATTCATTCATGCCAGTGGCCCAGTACAGGGTATCCTGTTTGTGTACATAAAGGGTATCCTGTTTGTGTACACGGATGGTTCGCCTATGCTGCGGTGTGAATTTGACGTGTCCCTTAAACGACTCCTCAGCTTTTGTGGCTACCAAACTAGTTCATTTAAAGGTCACAGTCTTCGCATTGGTGCAGCTACAGCAGCAGCTTTGTGAGTGAAATCTGACGCACAAATCAGGGAAGCAGGCAGGTGCACATCGGATGTTTTTAGGAAGTATATCCGACTTGCATAAGTATCTTGGGTGAAAGGTTTGATGTGTTTCATACGGTGGGGTGGTCACAGGTTCCTCTTGGTGACCTTGTGGCGGAATGGCCCCACCTTTTTGTAATTGCATGTGTCTATTGGTGGTGGAATGTTTGTATTGTTTGCTTAGGTTTATATTCATAGTGGTTTTATACCTCTATAGCGACAAATAATGTATGTCTGTATATTGTCGTCATGTTGTAGGAATGTGTGCCTGAGAAACTTTGATGGGGCTGTACAAGGGTTCAGTTTCCCATCTGGTTTGCATGTTAGACATCACATTCCTACTATCTTTATGCCCAAAAGTGGCTGCATTAGAAGCAATCCACTTTCCAATAAAAAACGTCATCCTTTGGCCAATTTCAATTCTCAAACTACAATGGGCTTGTGTTGGTTATTGCATAAATGAAGGTATGAACGCAGAGCATACTGTATTTTATGCAATGGCCAGGACAGGCCTAGTGCGGGTAGTGAGATAACTGGCTGAGGCGATAATTACTTCCAGCTGTTTGGCTTAATAAAACCGCCCAGCGCCTTCAGCCAATCATGACATTCCAGGATTAGGCCCCAGCGTACGATTTGGATTAGCGGTTAAGCCGCCACTTGCGCGTTAGGTATCTGTGTCTCATGTCGTGTATATCCTGATATTTCTAAATCCGCCCTCCTCCCCACCTTTTTGCCTAGGCACGTTTAGTTAAACAACTATTGTACACCGTTGGTAGAAAAAGAAGTTGGAAAATGTCGCAACGCTTTCCCAAATTTCGGAGTTAACACAGGGCATATCCCAAATTCTTGAATGTGTTGGGTTTTGGTGCGTCGACAGGCTTTTTGTTTTACAAACGGTATATATTTTTCCTTATGTTTATACAGGATAGGCGGAATGGCCCCACCTTTTTGTAATTGCATGTGTCTATTGGTGGTGGAATGTTTGTATTGTTTGCTTAGGTTTATATTCATAGTGGTTTTATACCTCTATAGCGACAAATAATGTATGTATGTATATTGTCGTCATGTTGTAGGAATGTGTGCCTGAGAAACTTTGATGGGGCTGTACAAGGGTTCAGTTTCCCATCTGGTTTGCATGTTAGACATCACATTCCTACTATCTTTATGCCCAAAAGTGGCTGCATTAGAAGCAATCCACTTTCCAATAAAAAACGTCATCCTTTGGCCAATTTCAATTCTCAAACTACAATGGGATTGTGTTGGTTATTGCATAAATGCATGTATGTATGTGTATGTATGTATGTATGTAGTATATGCATGTGTGCTTGTATGTAACTACGTCCGTATGTAAGTACGTATAAATGAAACCATAAACGTAAGTTTGTACTATGCAGACATGAATGTGGGAATAAATACGGCTTAGAGATTATTCCACACATAATGGAAACAAGTGCGGAATGCTGTAAGTAGCCTGTGTGGTTTATAACTAAAAATCACTATCCGCACGCCGTTTACAAAAAAGCTTTATTAACCCACGGTTTAGAATGCGCCACCAACGTTGAAACATCGACGGTCACGGCTAGAGAAAAACACAGACAAGGGACGCCACAGCGACCGTCGCTAAAATTAGCTCTTAACAAAAGGAATAAAACGGAGAACACTGCAATACTGCACAATCATACAGCTCCGTTAAAAAAGTGCCACTAACGTTGAAAACGTAGGCGTTGTTGAAATTCCAGCGACTGCAAGGCTACGGAAAACAATTAAAAAAGGGACGCTGCAGCGACGAGCGCGGCTAGGGAAAAAAGAGTTCAGATAATTGACGCCGATCAGCACCCACCTGATCGGCGCCGGCAAGTACAGTGGCTATAGAGGTTTTGCTGAGTCGTAAAACTATAAAAATGCATTTGTCATTAAATGGTAAAATGTCAGCCCATGCGCCGTCAGCACAATGACAAAATCCTTTGATCTTTCGTTTTTGCGATGCCAGGACCACACCATTTCTACTGCCCTTGCCTCCCTGCACTACAGGATAAGTTGGCGCCCGCCGATGATGATGGCTGGTGTCGTTGAGACATGGCTTCGTGTCCAGCGCTACATAACTAGAAGGCTTCGACATAGTTACCGATTACTCGCTACAAAAATTGTCGATGTGTATTAATATTAGCTTAAATTAACATGGTAAGTTTGTTCGCTAATTTGTTCCCGTTTGTTTGCTCCCGTCGGTATCTGAGAGTTCTTTTGTGTTGTAGAACAGCGACAGAACTGTTGTGTCGCCATTATTACGGTAAGTGTTATTTGGGTTTGTCCTTAGGTTAATAGACTAATTACGAAATAATTACTTTGATAACTAAACTAGGTCGCCTTGTTAAGCTATACGCCATTTGTGGATTCAGATTCACGTCTCGCTATCTGTGATGTAGAATGAATGTAGACAAATGAGTTTTATGTACAATATTATTAGTTTCATGTTGATGTAAATATGCGTGAACTTTAAACGAGATTATTTATTCCTTTACCCATTATATGAAAATAAAACTGGTTCGTTATTCGTATATTGTGATACAATATGCGTTCAATACAAATAGGGTAAATGTATTATATATACTATATGTATATATTTATATTGTATACAATGTCGCGTTCAAAACAGTCTCCCACCCTATAAACTGGCAATTGCCCTTTTTGTTCGCATAATACATTTTAAAGCGCTGACCACTGTATAGCTTTCGTTAGTCAGACAAAAATATAAATTGTCTGCTATACCGGCAGTATACATTAATCGTGGTCATGGATTTCTTTACTTCAAATATAAGTATTGCACATGATGATGTTTAGTTTTCGGAGACCCCTCTGTGGGTGAAAACATTTATTATCTTGCAAAAACGAGTGAAGTCGTGAGTACCTAATTTGGTCCAAAAATACACAAAAGGTCACTATATAGCCTTAGCCATATTAAACTGGTAATGTAACACTAGTAGACATTAATAATACCTGACCATTTGGAAAAAATTTTTGCACCTCTTCAAATATTGATTTCATGGCAATAACACTTGTTGTGATAACAGCTGACATTACATGTGGTCACTTGAAAATATTGGACACCCTAGTGTGAATGCAAACGTTGATTTCCGGCCCAAGACGGAATACCTCAGTGGGCTAGTAAAGTATCAATGAGAGTAGGAGGAGCCCTCAGTGGTCTGCATGCAGCTGTACGGGAGACTTGTCAAGAGCGTGGAGATCAGTGGGCGAGTGAAGTATCAGCGAGAGTAGGAGGAGCTCTCAGTGATCTGCAGGCAGCTGTACTGGAGACTTGTCAAGCGCGTGAAGATCAGTGGGCTAGTGAAGTATCAGTGAGAGTAGGAGGAGCTCTCAGTGATCTGCAGGCAGCTGTACTGGAGACTTGTCAAGGGCGTGGAGATCAGTGGGCTAGTGAAGTATCAGTGAGAGTAGGAGGAGCTCTCAGTGATCTGCAGGCAGCTGAACTGGAGACTTTTCCAGCGCGTGGAGATCAGTGGGCTAGTGAAGTATCAGTGAGAGTAGGAGGAGCTCTCAGTGATCTGCAGGCAGCTGTACTGGAGACTTGTCCAGAGCGTGGAGATCAGTGGGCTAGTGAAGTATCAGTGAGAGTAGGAGGAGCTCTCAGTTATCTGCAGGCAACTGTACTGGAGACTTGTCCACCGCGTGGAGATCAGTGGGCTAGTGAAGTATCAGTGAGAGTAGGAGGAGCTCTCAGAGATCTGCAGGCATCTGTACTGGAGACTTTCAAGGACGTGGAGATCAGTGGGCTAGTGAAGTATCAGTGAGAGTAGGAGGAGCTCTCATTGGTCTGCAAGCAGCTCTACGGGAGACTTGTCAAGCGCGTGGAGATCAGTGGGCTAGTGAAGTAGCAGTGAGAGTAGGAGGAGCTCTCAGTGGTCTGCAGGCAGTTGTACGGGAGACTTGTCTTGCGCGTGGAGATCTGCAGGCTAGTGAAGTATCAGTAAGAGAACGAGGAGCTCTCAGTGATCTGCAGGCAGCTGTACTGGAGTCTTGTCCAGCGAGTGGAGATCAGTGGGCTAGTGAAGTATCAGTGAGAGTAGGAGGAGCCCTCAGTGATCTGCAGGCAGCAGTACTGGAGACTTGTCAAGCGCGTGGAGATCAGTGGGCTAGTGAAGTATCAGTGAGAGTTGGAGGAGCCCTCAGTGATCTGCAGGCAGCTGTACTGGAGACTTGTCCAGCGCGTGGAGATCATTGGGCTAGTGAAGTATCAGTGAGACTAGGAGGAGCTCTAAGTGATATGTAGGCAGCTGTACTGGAGACTTGTCAAGCGCGTGGAGATTAGTGGGCTAGTGAAGTATCAGTGAGAGTAGGAGGAGCTCTCATTGGTCTGCAAGCAGCTGTACGGGAGACTTGTCAAGCGCGTGGAGATCAGTGGGCTAGTGAAGTAGCAGTGAGAGTAGGAGGAGCTATCAGTGGTCTGCAGGCAGCTGTACGGGAGACTTGTCTTGCGCGTGGAGATCTGCAGGCTAGTGAAGTATCAGTAAGAGAACGAGGAGCTCTCAGTGATCTGCAGGCAGCTGTACTGGAGTCTTTTCCAGCGCGTGGAGATCAGTGGGCTAGTGAAGTATCAGTGAGAGTAGGAGGAGCTCTCAGTAGTCTGCAAGCAACTGTACGGGAGACGTGTCAAGAGCGTGGAGATCAGTGGGCTAGTGAAGTATCAGTGAGAGTAGGAGGAGCTCTCAGTGGTCTGCAGGCAGCTGTACGGGAGACTTGTCTTGCGCGTGGAGATCTGCAGGCTAGTGAAGTATCAGTAAGAGAACGAGGAGCTCTCAGTGATCTGCAGGCAGCTGTACTGGAGTCTTTTCCAGCGCGTGGAGATCAGTGGGCTAGTGAAGTATCAGTGAGAGTAGGAGGAGCTCTCAGTAGTCTGCAAGCAACTGTACGGGAGACGTGTCAAGAACGTGGAGATCAGTGGGATAGTGAAGTGTCAGTGAGAGAAGGAGGAGCTCTCAGTGATATGCAGGCAGCTGTACTGGACATTTGTCCAGCCCGTGGAGATCAGTGGGCTGGTGAAGTATCAATGAGAGTAGGAGGAGCTCTCATTGATCTGCAGGAAGCTGTACCGGAGACTTGTCCAGCGCTTGGAGATCAGTAGGCTAGTGAAGTATCAGTGAGAGTAGGAGGAGCTCTCAGTGGTCTGCAGGCAGCTGTTCGGGAGAATTGTCCAGCGCGTGGAGATCAGTGGGCTAGTGAAGTATCAGTGAGAGTAGGAGGAGCTCTCATTGTTCTGCAGGCAGCTGTACGGGAGCCTTGTCAAGCGCGTGGAGATCAGTGGGCTAGTGAAGTAGCAGTGAGAGTAGGAGGAGCTCTCAGTGGTCTGCAGGCAGCTGTACGGGAGACTTGTCCAGCGCGTGGAGATCAGCGGGCTAGTGAAGTATCAGCGACAGTAGGAGGAGCTCTCAGTGGTCTACAGGCAGCTGTACGGGAGACTTGTCCAGCGCGTGGAGATCAGTGGGCTAGTGAAGTGTCAGTGAGAGTAATAGGAACGCTCAGTGATCTGCAAGCAGCTGTACTGGAGTCTTGTCCAGCGCGTGGAGATCAATGGGCTAGTGAAGTATCAGTGAGAGGATGAGGAGCTCTCAGTGATCTGCAGGCAGTTGTACCGTAGTCTTGTCCAGGGCGTGGAGATCAGTGGGCTAGTGAAGTATCAGTGGGAGAAGTAGGAGCTCTCAGCGATCTGCAGGAAGCTGTACTGGAGACTTGTCCAGCCCGTGGAGATCAGTGGGCTGGTGAAGTATCAGTGAGAGTAGGATGAGCTCTCAATGATACGCAGGAAGCTGTACCGGAGACTTGTCCAGCGCGTGGATATCAGTGGGCTAGTGAAGTATCAGTGAGTGTAGGAGGAGCTCTCAGTGATCTGCAGGCAGCTGTACTGGAGACTTGTCCAGCGCGTGGAGATCAGTGGGCTAGTGAAGTATCAGTTAGAGTAGGAGGAGCTCTCAGTTGTTTGTAGGCAGCTGTACGGGAGACTTGTCCAGCGCGTGGAGATCAGTGGGATAGTGAAGTATCAGTGAGAGTAGGAGTAGCTCTCAGTGGTCTGCAGGCAGCTGTACTGGAGACTTGTCCAGCGCGTGGAGATCAGTGGGCTAGTGAAGTATCAGTGAGAGTAGGAGGAGCTCTCAGTGGTCTGCAGGCAGCAGTTCGGGAGACTTGTCCAGCGCGTTGAGATCAGTGGGTTAGTGAAGTATCAGAGAGAGTAGGAGGAGCTCTCAGTGGACTGCAAGTACGGGAGATTTGTCAAGCGCGTGAAGATCAGTGGGCTAGTGAAGTATCAGTGAGAGTAGGAGGAGCTCTCAGTGGACTGCAAGCAGCTATACGGGAGTCTTGCCAAGCGCGTGGAGATCAGTGGGCGAGTGAAGTATTAGTGAGAGTAGGACGAGCTCTCAGTGATCTGCAGGCAGCTGTACTGGAGACTTGTCAAGCGCGTGGAGATCAGTGGGCTAGTGAAGTATCAGTGAGAGTAGGAGGAACTATCAGTGATCTGCAGGCAGCTGTATTGGAGACTAGTCAAGGGCGTGGAGATCACTGGGCTAGGGAAGTATCAGTGAGAGTAGGAGGAGCTCTCAGTGATCTGCAGACAGCTATACTGGAGACTTGTCCAGCGCGTGGAGATCAGTGGGCTAGTGAAGTATCAGTGAGAGAAGGAGGAGCTCTCAGTGATCTGCAGGCAGCTGTACTGGAGACTTGTCCAGCGCGTGGAGATCAGTGGGCTAGTGAAGTATCAGTGAGACTAGGTGGAGCTCTCAGTGATCTGCAGGTAGCTGTACTGGAGACATGTCAAGCACGTGGAGATCAGTGGGCTAGTGAAGTATCAGTGAGAGTAGGAGGAGCTCTCAGTGGTCTGTAGGCAGCTGTATGGGAGAATTGTCCAGCGCTTGGAGATAAGTGGGATAGTGAAGTATCAGTGAGAGTAGGAGTAGCTCTCAGTGGTCTGCAGGCAGCTGTACTGGAGACTTGTCCAGCCCGTGGAGATCAGTGGGCTGGTGAAGTATCAGTGAGAGTAGGAGGAGCTCTCAGTGATACGCAGGAAGCTGAACCGGAGACTTGTCCAGCGCGTGGGGATCAGTGGGCTAGTGAAGTATCAGTGAGAGTAGGAGGAGCCCTCAGTGATCTGCAGGCAGCTGTACTGGAGACTTGTCCAGCGCGTGGAGATCAGTGAGCTAGTGAAGTATCAGTGAGACTAGGACGAGCTCTCAGTGATCTGCAGGCAGCTGTACTGGAGATTTTTCGAGCGCGTGGAGATCAGTGGGCTAGTGAAGTATCAGGGATAGTAGGAGGAGCTCTCAGTGGTCTGCAGGCAGCTGTACGGGAGACCTGTCAAGCGCGTGGAGATCAGTGTCTAGTGAAGTATCAGAGAGAGTAGGAGGAGCTCTCCATGGTCTACAGGCAGCTGTACCGGAGATTTGTCCAGCGCGTGGAGATCAGTGGGTTAGTGAAGTATCAGTGAGAGTAGGAGGAGCTCTCAGTGATCTGCAGGCAGCTGTACTGGAGACTTGTCCAGCGCGTGGAGATCAGTGGGCTAGTGAAGTATCAGTGAGAGTAGGAGGAGCTCTCAGGGATCTGCAGGCAGCTGTACTGGAGACTTGTCCAGCGCGTGGAGATCAGTGGGCTAGTGAAGTGTCAGTGAGAGTAAGATGAGCTCTCAATGGTCTGTAGGCAGCTGTACGGTAGACTTGTCCAGCGTGTGGAGATCAGTGGGCTAGTGAAGTATCAGTGAGAGTAGGAGGAGCTCTCAGTGGTCTGCAAGCAACTGTACGGGAGACTTGTCAAGCGCGTGGAGATCAGTGGGCTAGTGAAGTATCAGTGAGAGTAGGAGGAGCTCTCAGTGGTCTGCAGGCAGCTGTACGGGAGACTTGTCCAGCGCGTGGAGATCAGTGAGCTAGTGAAGTATCAGTGAGACTAGGACGAGCTCTCAGTGATCTGCAGGCAGCTGTACTGGAGATTTTTCGAGCGCGTGGAGATCAGTGGGCTAGTGAAGTATCAGTGAGAGTAGGAGGAGCTCTCAGTGATCTGTAGGCAGCTGTACTGGAGATTTTTCGAGCGCGTGGAGATCAGTGGGCTAGTGAAGTATCAGGGATAGTAGGAGGAGCTCTCAGTGGTCTGCAGGCAGCTGTACGGGAGACCTGTCAAGCGCGTGGAGATCAGTGGGCTAGTGAAGTATCATTGAGAGTAGGAGGAGCTCTCAGTGGTCTGCAGGCAGCTGTACGGGAGAATTGTCCAGCGCTTGGAGATCAGTGGGATAGTGAAGTATCAGTGAGAGTAGGAGTAGCTCTCAGTGGTCTGCAGGCAGCTGTACTGGAGACTTGTCAAGCGCGTGGAAATCAGTGGGCAAGTAAAGTATCAGTGAGAGTAGGAGGAGCCCTCAGTGATCTGCAGGCAGCTGTACTGGAGACTTGTCCAGCGCGTGGAGATCAGTGGGCTAGTGAAGTATCAGTGAGAGTAGGAGGAGCTCTCAGTGGTCTACAGGCAGCTGTTCGGAAGACTTGTCCAGCGCGTGGAGATCAGTGGGTTAGTGAAGTATGATTGAGAGTAGGAGGAGCTCTCAGTGGACTGCAAGCAGCTATACGGGAGACTTGTCAATCGCGTGGAGATCAGTGGGCGAGTGAAGTATCAGTGAGAGTAGGACGTGCTTTCAGTGATCTGCAGGCAGCTGTACTGGAGACTTGTCAAGCGCGTGGAGATCAGTGGGCTAGTGAAGTACCAGTGAGAGTAGGAGGAACTATCAGTGATCTGCAGGCAGCTGTATTGGAGACTAGTCAAGGGCGTGAAGATCACTGGGCTAGGGAAGTATCAGTGAGAGTAGGAGGAGCTCTCAGTGATCTGCAGACAGCTGTACTGGAGACTTGTCCAGCGCGTGGAGATCAGTGGGCTAGTGAAGTATCAGTGAGAGAAGGAGGAGCTCTCAGTGATCTGCAGGCAGCTGTACTGGAGACTTGTCCAGCGCGTGGAGATCAGTGGGCTAGTGAAGTATCAGTGAGACTAGGAGGAGCTCTCTGTGATCTGCAGGTAGCTGTACTGGAGACATGTCAAACACGTGGAGATCAGTGGGCTAGTGAAGTATCAGTGAGAGTAGGCGGAGCTCTCAGTGGTCTGTAGGCAGCTGCAAGGGAGAATTGTCCAGCGCTTGGAGATCAGTGGGATAGTGAAGTATCAGTGAGAGTAGGAGTAGCTCTCAGTGGTCTGCAGGCAACTGTACTGGAGACTTGTCCAGCGCGTGGAGATCAGTGGGCGAGTGAAGTATTAGTGAGAGTAGGAGGAGCTCTCAGTGATCTGCAGGCAGCTGTACTGGAGACTTGTCAAGCGCGTGGAGATCAGTGGGCTAGTGATGTATCAGTGAGAGTAAGAGGAACTATCAGTGATCTGCAGGCAGCTGTACTGGAGACTTGTCAAGGGCGTGGAGATCAGTGGGCTAGTGAAGTATCAGTGAGAGTAGGAGAAGCTCTCAGTGGTCTACAGGCAGCTGTACGGGAGACTTGTCCAGCGCGTGGAGATCAGTGGGCTAGTGAAGTATCAGTGAGAGTAGGAGGAGCTCTTAGTGATCTGCAGGCAGCTGTACTGGAGTCTTGTCCAGCACGTGGAGATCAGTGGGCTAGTGAAGTATCGGTGAGAGAAGGAAGAGCTCTCAGTGATCTGCAGGCAGCTGTACTGGAGACTTGTCCAGCCCGTGGAGATCAGTGGGCTGGTGAAGTATCAGTGAGAGTAGGAGGAGCTCTCAGTGATACGCAGGAAGCTGAACCGGAGACTTGTCCAGCGCGTGGAGATCAGTGGGCTAGTGAATTATCAGTGAGAGTAAGAGGAACTATCAGTGATCTGCAGGCAGCTGTACCTGAGATTTGTCAAGGGCGTGGAGATCAGTGGGTTAGTGAAGTATCAGAGAGAGTAGGAGGAGCTCTCAGTGGACTGCAAGCAGCTGTACGGGAGATTTGTCAAGCGCGTGAAGATCAGTGGGCTAGTGAAGTGTCAGTGAGAGTAGGGTGAGCTCTCAGTGATCTGCAGGCAGCTGTACTAGAGACTTGTCAAGCGCGTGGAGATCAATGGCCTAGTGAAGTATCAGTGAGAGTAGGAGGAGCTCTCAGTGATCTGCAGGCAGCTGTACGGGAGACTTGTCAAGCGCGTGGAGATCAGTGGGCTAGTGATGTATCAATGAGAGTAGGAGGAGATCTCAGTGATCTGCAGGCAACTGTATGGGAGACTTGTCCAGCGCGTGGAGATCAGTGGGCTAGTGAAGTATCAGTGAGAGTAGGAGGAGCTCTCAGTGGTCTGCAGGCAGCTGTACGGGAGACTTCTCCAGCGCGTGGAGATCAGTGGGCTAGAGAAGTATCAGTGAGAGTAGGAGGAGCTCTCAGTGGTCTGCAGGCAGCTGTACGGGAGACTTGTCAAGCGCGTGGACGTCAGTGGGCTAGTGAAGTATCAGTGAGAGTAGGAGGAGCTCTCAGTGATCTACATGCAGCTGAATTGGAGTCTTTTCCAGCGCGTGGAGATCAGTGGGCTAGTGAAATATCAGTGAGAGTAGGAGGAGCTCTCAGTGGTCTGCAGGCAGCTGTACGGGAGACCTGTCAAGCGCGTGGAGATCAGTGGGGTAGTGAAGTATCAGAGAGAGTAGGAGGCGCTCTCCATGGTCTACAGGCAGCTGTACCGGAGACTTGTCCAGCGCGTGGAGATCAGTGGGCTAGTGAAGTATCAGTGAGAGTAGGAGGAGCTCTCAATTATCTGCAGGCAACTGTACTGGAGAATTGTCCACCGCGTGGAGATCAGTGGGCTAGTGAAGTATCAGTGAGAGTAGGAGTAGATCTCAGTGATCTGCAGGCTGCTGTACTGGAGACTTTTCCAGCACGTTGAGATCAGTGGGCTAGTGAAGTATCAGTGAGAGTAGGAGGAGCTCTCAGAGATCTGCAGGCATCTGTACTGAAGACTTGTCATGGACGTGGAGATCAGTGGGCTAGTGAAGTATCAGTGAGAGTAGGAGGAGCTCTCAGTGGTCTGCAGGCAGCTGTACTGGAGACTTGTCCAGCACGTGGAGATCAGTGGGCTAGTGATGTATCAGTGAGAGTAAGAGGAACTATCAGTGATCTGCAGGCAGCTGTACTGGAGACTTGTCAAGGGCGTGGAGATCAGTGGGCTAGTGAAGTATCAGTGAGAGTAGGAGGAGCTCTCAGTGGTCTACAGGCAGCTGTACGGGAGACTTGTCCAGCGCGTGGAGATCAGTGGGCTAGTGAAGTATCAGTGAGAGTAGGAGGAGCTCTTAGTGATCTGCAGGCAGCTGTACTGGAGTCTTGTCCAGCACGTGGAGTTCAGTGGGCTAGTGAAGTATCGGTGAGAGAAGGAAGAGCTCTCAGTGATCTGCAGGCAGCTGTACTGGAGACTTGTCCAGCCCGTGGAGATCAGTGGGCTGGTGAAGTATCAGTGAGAGTAGGAGGATCTCTCAGTGATACGCAGGAAGCTGAACCGGAGACTTGTCCAGCGCGTGGAGATCAGTGGGCTAGTGAAGTATCAGTGAGAGTAAGAGGAACTATCAGTGATCTGCAGGCAGCTGTACTGGAGATTTGTCAAGGGCGTGGAGATCAGTGGGTTAGTGAAGTATCAGAGAGAGTAGGAGGAGCTCTCAGTGGACTGCAAGCAGCTGTACGGGAGATTTGTCAAGCGCGTGAAGATCAGTGGGCTAGTGAATTGTCAGTGAGAGTAGGGTGAGCTCTCAGTGATCTGCAGGCAGCTGTACTAGAGACTTGTCAAGTGCGTGGAGATCAATGGCCTAGTGAAGTATCAGTGCGAGTAGGAGGAGCTCTCAGTGATCTGCAGGCAGCTGTACGGGAGACTTGTCAAGCGCGTGGAGATCAATGGCCTAGTGAAGTATCAGTGAGAGTAGGAGGAGCTCTCAGTGATCTGCAGGCAGCTGTACGGGAGACTTGTCAAGCGCGTGGAGATCAGTGGGCTAGTGAAGTAGCAGTGAGAGTAGGAGGAGCTCTCAGTGGTCTGCAGGCAGCTGTACTGGAGACTTGTCCAGCACGTGGAGATCAGTGGGTTAGTGAAGTATCAGTGAGAGTAGGAGGAGCCCACAGTGATCTGCAGGCAGCTGTACGGGAGACTGGTCAAGCGCGTGGAGATCAGTGGGCTAGTGAAGTATCAGTGAGAGTAGGAAGAGCTCTCAGTGATACGCAGGAAGCTGTACCGGAGACTTTTCCAGCGCGTGGAGATCAGTGGGCTAGTGAAGTATCAGTGAGAGAAGGAGGAGCACTCAATGATCTGCAGGCAGCTGTACGGGAGAATTGTCCAGCGCGTGGAGATCAGTGGGATAGTGAAGTATCAGTGAGACTAGGAGGAGCTCTCATTGATCTGCAGGCAGCTGTACTGGAGACTTGTGAAGCGCGTGGAGATCAGTGGGCTAGTGAAATATCAGTGAGAGTAGGAGGAGCTCTCAGTGATCTGCAGGGAGCTGAACTGGAAACTTGTCCAGCGCGTGGAGATCAGTGGGCTAGTGAAGTATCAGTGAGAGTAGGAGGAGCTCTCAGTGGTCTACAGGCAGCTGTTCGGAAGACTTGTCCAGCGCGTGGAGATCAGTGGGTTAGTGAAGTATGATTGAGAGTAGGAGGAGCTCTCAGTGGACTGCAAGCAGCTATACGGGAGACTTGTCAATCGCGTGGAGATCAGTGGGCGAGTGAAGTATCAGTGAGAGTAGGACGTGCTTTCAGTGATCTGCAGGCAGCTGTACTGGAGACTTGTCAAGCGCGTGGAGATCAGTGGGCTAGTGAAGTACCTGTGAGAGTAGGAGGAACTATCAGTGATCTGCAGGCAGCTGTATTGGAGACTAGTCAAGGGCGTGAAGATCACTGGGCTAGGGAAGTATCAGTGAGAGTAGGAGGAGCTCTCAGTGATCTGCAGACAGCTGTACTGGAGACTTGTCCAGCGCGTGGAGATCAGTGGGCTAGTGAAGTATCAGTGAGAGAAGGAGGAGCTCTCAGTGATCTGCAGGCAGCTGTACTGGAGACTTGTCCAGCGCGTGGAGATCAGTGGGCTAGTGAAGTATCAGTGAGACTAGGAGGAGCTCTCTGTGATCTGCAGGTAGCTGTACTGGAGACATGTCAAACACGTGGAGATCAGTGGGCTAGTGAAGTATCAGTGAGAGTAGGAGGAGCTCTCAGTGGTCTGTAGGCAGCTGCAAGGGAGAATTGTCCAGCGCTTGGAGATCAGTGGGATAGTGAAGTATCAGTGAGAGTAGGAGTAGCTCTCAGTGGTCTGCAGGCAACTGTACTGGAGACTTGTCCAGCGCGTGGAGATCAGTGGGCGAGTGAAGTATTAGTGAGAGTAGGAGGAGCTCTCAGTGATCTGCAGGCAGCTGTACTGGAGACTTGTCAAGCGCGTGGAGATCAGTGGGCTAGTGATGTATCAGTGAGAGTAAGAGGAACTATCAGTGATCTGCAGGCAGCTGTACTGGAGACTTGTCAAGGGCGTGGAGATCAGTGGGCTAGTGAAGTATCAGTGAGAGTAGGAGGAGCTCTCAGTGGTCTACAGGCAGCTGTACGGGAGACTTGTCCAGCGCGTGGAGATCAGTGGGCTAGTGAAGTATCAGTGAGAGTAGGAGGAGCTCTTAGTGATCTGCAGGCAGCTGTACTGGAGTCTTGTCCAGCACGTGGAGATCAGTGGGCTAGTGAAGTATCGGTGAGAGAAGGAAGAGCTCTCAGTGATCTGCAGGCAGCTGTACTGGAGACTTGTCCAGCCCGTGGAGATCAGTGGGCTGGTGAAGTATCAGTGAGAGTAGGAGGAGCTCTCAGTGATACGCAGGAAGCTGAACCGGAGACTTGTCCAGCGCGTGGAGATCAGTGGGCTAGTGAATTATCAGTGAGAGTAAGAGGAACTATCAGTGATCTGCAGGCAGCTGTACCTGAGATTTGTCAAGGGCGTGGAGATCAGTGGGTTAGTGAAGTATCAGAGAGAGTAGGAGGAGCTCTCAGTGGACTGCAAGCAGCTGTACGGGAGATTTGTCAAGCGCGTGAAGATCAGTGGGCTAGTGAAGTGTCAGTGAGAGTAGGGTGAGCTCTCAGTGATCTGCAGGCAGCTGTACTAGAGACTTGTCAAGCGCGTGGAGATCAATGGCCTAGTGAAGTATCAGTGAGAGTAGGAGGAGCTCTCAGTGATCTGCAGGCAGCTGTACGGGAGACTTGTCAAGCGCGTGGAGATCAGTGGGCTAGTGATGTATCAATGAGAGTAGGAGGAGATCTCAGTGATCTGCAGGCAACTGTATGGGAGACTTGTCCAGCGCGTGGAGATCAGTGGGCTAGTGAAGTATCAGTGAGAGTAGGAGGAGCTCTCAGTGGTCTGCAGGCAGCTGTACGGGAGACTTCTCCAGCGCGTGGAGATCAGTGGGCTAGTGAAGTATCAGTGAGAGTAGGAGGAGCTCTCAGTGGTCTGCAGGCAGCTGTACGGGAGACTTGTCAAGCGCGTGGACGTCAGTGGGCTAGTGAAGTATCAGTGAGAGTAGGAGGAGCTCTCAGTGATCTACATGCAGCTGAATTGGAGTCTTTTCCAGCGCGTGGAGATCAGTGGGCTAGTGAAATATCAGTGAGAGTAGGAGGAGCTCTCAGTGGTCTGCAGGCAGCTGTACGGGAGACCTGTCAAGCGCGTGGAGATCAGTGGGCTAGTGAAGTATCAGAGAGAGTAGGAGGCGCTCTCCATGGTCTACAGGCAGCTGTACCGGAGACTTGTCCAGCGCGTGGAGATCAGTGGGCTAGTGAAGTATCAGTGAGAGTAGGAGGAGCTCTCAATTATCTGCAGGCAACTGTACTGGAGAATTGTCCACCGCGTGGAGATCAGTGGGCTAGTGAAGTATCAGTGAGAGTAGGAGTAGATCTCAGTGATCTGCAGGCTGCTGTACTGGAGACTTTTCCAGCACGTTGAGATCAGTGGGCTAGTGAAGTATCAGTGAGAGTAGGAGGAGCTCTCAGAGATCTGCAGGCATCTGTACTGAAGACTTGTCATGGACGTGGAGATCAGTGGGCTAGTGAAGTATCAGTGAGAGTAGGAGGAGCTCTCAGTGGTCTGCAGGCAGCTGTACTGGAGACTTGTCCAGCACGTGGAGATCAGTGGGCTAGTGATGTATCAGTGAGAGTAAGAGGAACTATCAGTGATCTGCAGGCAGCTGTACTGGAGACTTGTCAAGGGCGTGGAGATCAGTGGGCTAGTGAAGTATCAGTGAGAGTAGGAGGAGCTCTCAGTGGTCTACAGGCAGCTGTACGGGAGACTTGTCCAGCGCGTGGAGATCAGTGGGCTAGTGAAGTATCAGTGAGAGTAGGAGGAGCTCTTAGTGATCTGCAGGCAGCTGTACTGGAGTCTTGTCCAGCACGTGGAGTTCAGTGGGCTAGTGAAGTATCGGTGAGAGAAGGAAGAGCTCTCAGTGATCTGCAGGCAGCTGTACTGGAGACTTGTCCAGCCCGTGGAGATCAGTGGGCTGGTGAAGTATCAGTGAGAGTAGGAGGAGCTCTCAGTGATACGCAGGAAGCTGAACCGGAGACTTGTCCAGCGCGTGGAGATCAGTGGGCTAGTGAAGTATCAGTGAGAGTAAGAGGAACTATCAGTGATCTGCAGGCAGCTGTACTGGAGATTTGTCAAGGGCGTGGAGATCAGTGGGTTAGTGAAGTATCAGAGAGAGTAGGAGGAGCTCTCAGTGGACTGCAAGCAGCTGTACGGGAGATTTGTCAAGCGCGTGAAGATCAGTGGGCTAGTGAATTGTCAGTGAGAGTAGGGTGAGCTCTCAGTGATCTGCAGGCAGCTGTACTAGAGACTTGTCAAGTGCGTGGAGATCAATGGCCTAGTGAAGTATCAGTGAGAGTAGGAGGAGCTCTCAGTGATCTGCAGGCAGCTGTACGGGAGACTTGTCAAGCGCGTGGAGATCAATGGCCTAGTGAAGTATCAGTGAGAGTAGGAGGAGCTCTCAGTGATCTGCAGGCAGCTGTACGGGAGACTTGTCAAGCGCGTGGAGATCAGTGGGCTAGTGAAGTAGCAGTGCGAGTAGGAGGAGCTCTCAGTGGTCTGCAGGCAGCTGTACTGGAGACTTGTCCAGCACGTGGAGATCAGTGGGTTAGTGAAGTATCAGTGAGAGTAGGAAGAGCTCTCAGTGATACGCAGGAAGCTGTACCGGAGACTTTTCCAGCGCGTGGAGATCAGTGGGCTAGTGAAGTATCAGTGAGAGAAGGAGGAGCACTCAATGATCTGCAGGCAGCTGTACGGGAGAATTGTCCAGCGCGTGGACATCAGTGGGATAGTGAAGTATCAGTGAGACTAGGAGGAGCTCTCATTGATCTGCAGGGAGCTGTACTGGAGACTTGTGAAGCGCGTGGAGATCAGTGGGCTAGTGAAATATCAGTGAGAGTAGGAGGAGCTCTCAGTGATCTGCAGGGAGCTGAACTGGAAACTTGTCCAGCGCGTGGAGATCAGTGGGCTAGTGAAGTATCAGTGAGAGTAGGAGTAGCTATCATTGGTCTGCAAGCAGCTGTACGGGAGCCTTGTCAAGCGCGTGGAGACCAGTGGGCTAGTGAAGTAGCAGTGAGAGTAGGAGGAGCTCTCAGTGGTCTGCAGGCAGCTGTACGGGAGACTTGTCCAGCGCGTGGAGATCAGCGGGCTAGTGAAGTATCAGCGACAGTAGGAGGACCTCTCAGTGGTCTACAGGCAGCTGTACGGGAGACTTGTCCAGCTCGTGGAGATCAGTGGGCTAGTGAAGTGTCAGTGAGAGTAATAGGAACGCTCAGTGATCTGCAGGCAGCTGTACTGGAGTCTTGTCCAGCGCGTGGAGATCAGTGGGCTAGTGAAGTATCAGTGAGAGGATGAGGAGCTCTCAGTGATCTGCAGGCAGTTGTACCGTAGTCTTGTTCAGGGCGTGGAGATCAATGGGCTAGTGAAGTATCAGTGAGAGTAGGAGGAGCTCTCAGTGGTCTACAGGCAGCTGTACGGGAAACTTGTCCAGCGCGTGGAGATCAGTGGGCTAGTGAAGTATCAGTGAGAGTAGGAGGAGCTCTTAGTGATCTGCAGGCAGCTGTACTGGAGTCTTGTCCAGCACGTGGAGATCAGTGGGCTAGTGAAGTATCGGTGAGAGAAGGAAGAGCTCTCAGTGATCTGCAGGCAGCTGTACTGGAGACTTGTCCAGCCCGTGGAGATCAGTGGGCTGGTGAAGTATCAGTGAGAGTAGGAGGAGCTCTCAGTGATACGCAGGAAGCTGAACCGGAGACTTGTCCAGCGCGTGGAGATCAGTGGGCTAGTGAAATATCAGTGAGAGTAAGAAGAACTATCAGTGATCTGCAGGCAGCTGTACTGGAGATTTGTCAAGGGCGTGGAGATCAGTGGGTTAGTGAAGTATCAGAGAGAGTAGGAGGAGCTCTCAGTGGACTGAAGCAGCTGTACGTGATATTTGTCAAGCGCGTGAAGATCAGTGGGCTAGTGAAGTGTCAGTGAGAGTAGGATGAGCTCTCAGTGATCTGCAGGCAGCTGTACTAGAGACTTGTCAAGCGCGTGGAGATCAATGGCCTAGTGAAGTATCAGTGAGAGTAGGAGGAGCTCTCAGTGGTCTGTAGGCAGCTGTACGGGAGACTTGTCCAGCGCGTGGAGATCAGTGGGCTAGTGAAGTATCAGTGAGAGTAGGAGGAGCTCTCAGTGGTCTGCAAGCAACTGTACGGGAGACTTGTCAAGCGCGTGGAGATCAGTGGGCTAGTGAAGTATCAGTGAGAGTAGGAGGAGCTCTCAGTGGTCTGCAGGCAGCTGTACGGGAGAATTGTCCAGCGCTTGGAGATCAGTGGGATAGTGAAGTATCAGTGAGAGTAGGAGTAGCTCTCATTGGTCTGCAGGCAGCTGTACTGGAGACTTGTCAAGCGCGTGGAAATCAGTGGGCTAGTAAAGTATCAGTGAGAGTAGGAGGAGCCCTCAGTGATCTGCAGGCAGCTGTACTGGAGACTTGTCCAGCGCGTGGAGATCAGTGGGCTAGTGAAGTATCAGTGAGAGTAGGAGTAGCTCTCAGTGGTCTACAGGCAGCTGTTCGGAAGACTTGTCCAGCGCGTGGAGATCAGTGGGTTTGTGAAGTATGATTGAGAGTAGGAGGAGCTCTCAGTGGACTGCAAGCAGCTATACGGGAGACTTGTCCAGCACGTGGAGATCAGTGGGCTAGTGAAGTATCGGTGAGAGAAGGAAGAGCTCTCAGTGATCTGCAGGCAGCTGTACTGGAGACTTGTCCAGCCCGTGGAGATCAGTGGGCTGGTGAAGTATCAGTGAGAGTAGGAGGAGCTCTCAGTGATACGCAGGAAGCTGAACCGGAGACTTGTCCAGCGCGTGGAGATCAGTGGGCTAGTGAAATATCAGTGAGAGTAAGAAGAACTATCAGTGATCTGCAGGCAGCTGTACTGGAGATTTGTCAAGGGCGTGGAGATCAGTGGGTTAGTGAAGTATCAGAGAGAGTAGGAGGAGCTCTCAGTGGACTGAAGCAGCTGTACGTGATATTTGTCAAGCGCGTGAAGATCAGTGGGCTAGTGAAGTGTCAGTGAGAGTAGGATGAGCTCTCAGTGATCTGCAGGCAGCTGTACTAGAGACTTGTCAAGCGCGTGGAGATCAATGGCCTAGTGAAGTATCAGTGAGAGTAGGAGGAGCTCTCAGTGGTCTGTAGGCAGCTGTACGGGAGACTTGTCCAGCGCGTGGAGATCAGTGGGCTAGTGAAGTATCAGTGAGAGTAGGAGGAGCTCTCAGTGGTCTGCAAGCAACTGTACGGGAGACTTGTCAAGCGCGTGGAGATCAGTGGGCTAGTGAAGTATCAGTGAGAGTAGGAGGAGCTCTCAGTGGTCTGCAGGCAGCTGTACGGGAGAATTGTCCAGCGCTTGGAGATCAGTGGGATAGTGAAGTATCAGTGAGAGTAGGAGTAGCTCTCATTGGTCTGCAGGCAGCTGTACTGGAGACTTGTCAAGCGCGTGGAAATCAGTGGGCTAGTAAAGTATCAGTGAGAGTAGGAGGAGCCCTCAGTGATCTGCAGGCAGCTGTACTGGAGACTTGTCCAGCGCGTGGAGATCAGTGGGCTAGTGAAGTATCAGTGAGAGTAGGAGTAGCTCTCAGTGGTCTACAGGCAGCTGTTCGGAAGACTTGTCCAGCGCGTGGAGATCAGTGGGTTTGTGAAGTATGATTGAGAGTAGGAGGAGCTCTCAGTGGACTGCAAGCAGCTATACGGGAGACTTGTCAAGCGCGTGGAGATCAGTGGGCGAGTGAAGTATTAGTGAGAGTAGGACGAGCTCTCAGTGATCTGCAGGCAGCTGTACTGGAGACTTGTCAAGCGCGTGGAGATCAGTGGGCTAGTGAAGTATCAGTGAGAGTAGGAGGAACTATCAGTGATCTGCAGGCAGCTGTATTGGAGACTAGTCAAGGGCGTGGAGATCAGTGAGCTAGTGAAGTATCAGTGAGACTAGGACGAGCTCTCAGTGATCTGCAGGCAGCTGTACTGGAGACTTGTCAAGCGCGTGGAGATCAGAGGTCTAGTGAAGTATCAGTGAGAGTAGGAGGAGCTTTCAGTGATCTGCAGGCAGCTGTACTGGAGATTTTTCGAGCGCGTGGAGATCAGTGGGCTAGTGAAGTATCAGTGAGAGTAGGAGGAGCTCTCAGTGGTCTGCAGACAGCTGTACGGGAGACCTGTCCAGCGCGTGGAGATCAGTGGGCTAGTGAAGTATCAGTGAGAGTAGGAGGAGCTCTCAGTGGTCTGCAAGCAACTGTACGGGAGACTTGTCAAGCGCGTGGAGATCAGTGGGCTAGTGAAGTATCAGAGAGAGTAGGAGGAGCTCTCAGTGGTCTGCAGGCAGCTGTACGGGAGAATTGTCCAGCGCTTGGAGATCAGTGGGATAGTGAAGTATCAGTGAGAGTAGGAGTAGCTCTCAGTGGTCTGCAGGCAGCTGTACTGGAGACTTGTCAAGCGCGTGGAAATCAGAGGTCTAGTGAAGTATCAGTGAGAGTAGGAGGAGCTCTCAGTGATCTGCAGGCAGCTGTATTGGAGATTTTTCGAGCGCGTGGAGATCAGTGGGCTAGTGAAGTATCACTGAGACTAGGACGAGCTCTCAGTGATCTGCAGGCAGCTGTACTGGAGTCTTGTCCAGCGCGTGGAGATCAGTGGGCTAGTGAAGTATCAGTGAGAGTAGGAGGAGCTCTCAGTGATCTGCAGGCAGCTGTACTGGAGACTTGTCCAGCGCGTGGAGATCAGTGAGCTAGTGTAGTATCAGTGAGAATAGGACGAGCTCTCAGTGATCTGCAGGCAGCTGTACTGGAGACTTGTCAAGCGCGTGGAGATCAGAGGTCTAGTGAAGTATCAGTGAGAGTAGGAGGAGCTCTCAGTGATCTGCAGGCAGCTGTATTGGAGATTTTTCGAGCGCGTGGAGATCAGTGGGCTAGTGAAGTATCAGTGAGAGTAGGAGGAGCTCTCAGTGGTCTGCAGGCAGCTGTACGGGAGACCTGTCAAGCGCGTGGAGATCAGTGGGCTAGTCAAGTATCAGAGAGAGTAGGAGGAGCTCTCCATGGTCTACAGGCAGCTGTACCGGAGACTTGTCCAGCGCGTGGAGATCAGTGGGCGAGTGAAGTATTAGTGAGAGTAGGAGGAGCTCTCAGTGATATGCAGGCAGCTGTATTGGAGACTTGTCAAGCGCGTGGAGATCAGTGGGCTAGTGAT
Organism: Escarpia spicata; assembly: GCA_963995525.1. NCBI lineage: Eukaryota > Metazoa > Annelida > Polychaeta > Sabellida > Siboglinidae > Escarpia > Escarpia spicata. The sequence goes on along the minus strand of OZ023213.1, from coordinate 55,148,415 downwards.
GTATCAGTGAGAGTAAGAGGAACTATCAGTGATCTGCAGGCAGCTGTACTGGAGATTTGTCAAGGGCGTGGAGATCAGTGGGTTAGTGAAGTATCAGAGAGAGTAGGAGGAGCTCTCAGTGGACTGCAAGCAGCTGTACGGGAGATTTGTCAAGCGCGTGAAGATCAGTGGGCTAGTGAAGTGTCAGTGAGAGTAGGATGAGCTCTCAGTGATCTGCAGGCAGCTGTACTAGAGACTTGTCAAGCGCGTGGAGATCAATGGCCTAGTGAAGTATCAGTGAGAGTAGGAGGAGCTCTCAGTGATCTGCAGGCAGCTGTACGGGAGACTTGTCAAGCGCGTGGAGATCAGTGGGCTAGTGATGTATCAATGAGAGTAGGAGGAGATCTCAGTGATCTGCAGGCAACTGTATGGGAGACTTGTCCAGCGCGTGGAGATCAGTGGGCTAGTGAAGTATCAGTGAGAGTAGGAGGAGCTCTCAGTGGTCTGCAGGCAGCTGTACGGGAGACTTGTCCAGCGCGTGGAGATCAGTGGGCTAGTGAAGTATCAGTGAGAGAAGGAGGAGCTCTCAGTGATCTGCAGGCAGCTGTACTGGAGACTTGTCCAGCGCGTGGAGATCAGTGGGCTAGTGAAGTATCAGTGAGACTAGGAGGAGCTCTCTGTGATCTGCAGGTAGCTGTACTGGAGACATGTCAAGCACGTGGAGATCAGTGGGCTAGTGAAGTATCAGTGGGAGTAGGAGGAGCTCTCAGTGGTCTGTAGGCAGCTGTATGGGAGAATTGTCCAGCGCTTGGAGATCAGTGGGATAGTGAAGTATCAGTGAGAGTAGGAGGAGCTCTCAGTGGTCTGCAGGCAGCTGTACGGGAGACTTGTCAAGCGCGTGGACGTCAGTGGGCTAGTGAAGTATCAGTGAGAGTAGGAGGAGCTCTCAGTGATCTACATGCAGCTGAATTGGAGTCTTTTCCAGCGCGTGGAGATCAGTGGGCTAGTGAAGTATCAGTGAGAGTAGGAGGAGCTCTCAGTGGTCTGCAGGCAGCTGTACGGGAGACCTGTCAAGCGCGTGGAGATCAGTGGGCTAGTGAAGTATCAGAGAGAGTAGGAGGCGCTCTCCATGGTCTACAGGCAGCTGTACCGGAGACTTGTCCAGCGCGTGGAGATCAGTGGGTTAGTGAAGTATCAGTGAGAGTAGGAGGAGCTCTCAGTGATCTGCAGGCAGCTGTACTGGAGACTTGTCCAGCGCGTGGAGATCAGTGGGCTAGTGAAGTATCAGTGAGAGAAGGAGGAGCTCTCAGTGATCTGCAGGCAGCTGTACTGGAGACTTGTCCAGCGCGTGGAGATCAGTGGGCTAGTGAAGTATCAGTGATACTAGGAGGAGCTCTCTGTGATCTGCAGGTAGCTGTACTGGAGACATGTCAAGCACGTGGAGATCAGTGGGCTAGTGAAGTATCAGTGAGAGTAGGAGGAGCTCTCAGTGGTCTGTAGGCAGCTGTATGGGAGAATTGTCCAGCGCTTGGAGATCAGTGGGATAGTGAAGTATCAGTGAGAGTAGGAATAGCTCTCAGTGGTCTGCAGGCAGCTGTACTGGAGACTTGTCCAGCCCGTGGAGATCAGTGGGCTGGTGAAGTATCAGTGAGAGTAGGAGGAGCTCTCAGTGATACGCAGGAAGCTGAACCGGAGACTTGTCCAACGCGTGGAGATAAGTGGGCGAGTGAAGTATTAGTGAGAGTAGGAGGAGCTCTCAGTGATCTGCAGGCAGCTGTACTGGAGACTTGTCCTGCCCGTGGAGATCAGTGGGCTGGTGAAGTATCAGTGAGAGTAGTAGGAGCTCTCAGTGATACGCAGGAAGCTGAACCGGAGACTTGTCCAGCGCGTGGGGATCAGTGGGCTAGTGAAGTATCAGTGAGAGTAGGAGGAGCTCTCAGTGATCTGCAGGCAGCTGTACTGGAGACTTGTCCAGCGCGTGGAGATCAGTGAGCTAGTGAAGTATCAATGAGACTAGGACTAGCTCTCAGTGATCTGCAGGCAGCTGTACTGGAGACTTGTCCAGCGCGTGGAGATCAGTGGGCTAGTGAAGTATCAGTGAGAGAAGGAGGAGCTCTCAGTGATCTGCAGGCAGCTGTACTGGAGACTTGTCCAGCGCGTGGAGATCAGTGGGCTAGTGAAGTATCAGTGAGACTAGGAGGAGCTCTCTGTGATCTGCAGGTAGCTGTACGGGAGACCTGTCAAGCGCGTGGAGATCAGTGGGCTAGTGAAGTATCAGAGAGAGTAGGAGGAGCTCTCCATGGTCTACATGCAGCTGTACCGGAGACTTGTCCAGCGCGTGGAGATCAGTGGATTAGTGAAGTATCAGTGAGAGTAGGAGGAGCTCTCAGTGATCTGCAGGCAGCTGTACTAGAGACTTGTCCAGCGCGTGGAGATCAGTGGGCTAGTGAAGTATCAGTGAGACTAGGAGGAGCTCTCAGTTATCTGCAGGTAGCTGTACTGGAGACATGTCAAGCACGTGGAGATCAGTGGGCTATTGAAGTATCAGTGAGAGTAGGAGGAGCTCTCAGTGGTCTGTAGGCAGCTGCACGGGAGGATTGTCCAGCGCTTGGAGATCAGTGGGATAGTGAAGTATCAGTGAGAGTAGGAGTAGCTCTCAGTGGTCTACAGGCAGCTGTACTGGAGACTTGTCCAGCGCGTGGAGATCAGTGGGCGAGTGAAGTATTAGTGAGAGTAGGAGGAGCTCTCAGTGATCTGCAGGCAGCTGTACTGGAGACTTGTCAAGCGCGTGGAGATCAGTGGGCTAGTGAAGTATCAGTGAGAGTAGGAGGAGCTCTCAGTGGTCTGCAAGCAACTGTACGGGAGACTTGTCAAGCGCGTGGAGATCAGTGGGCTAGTGAAGTATCAGTGAGAGTAGGAGGAGCTCTCAGTGGTCTGCAGGCAGCTGTACGGGAGAATTGTCCAGCGCTTGGAGATCAGTGGGATAGTGAAGTATCAGAGAGAGTATGAGTGGCTCTCAGTGGTCTGCAGGCAGCTGTACTGGAGACTTGTCAAGCGCGTGGAAATCAGTGGGCTAGTGAAGTATCAGTGAGAGTAGGAGGAGCGCTCAGTGGTCTACAGGCAGCTGTTCGGGAGACTTGTCCCGCGCGTGGAGATCAGTGGGTTAGTGAAGTATCATTGAGAGTAGGAGGAGCTCTCAGTGGACTGTAAGCAGCTATACGGGAGACTTGTCAAGCGCGTGGAGATCAGTGGGCGAGTGAAGTATTAGTGAGAGTAGGACGAGCTCTCAGTGGACTGCAAGCAGCTATACGGGAGACTTGTCAAGCGCGTGGAGATCAGTGGGCGAGTGAAGTATTAGTGAGAGTAGGACGAGCTCTCAGTGATCTGCAGGCAGCTGTACTGGAGACTTGTCCAGCCCGTGGAGATCAGTGGGCTGGTGAAGTATCAGTGAGAGTAGGAGGAGCTCTCAGTGGTCTGCAGGCAGCTGTACTGGAGACTTGTCCAGCGCGTGGAGATCAGTGGGCTAGTGAAGTATCAGTGAGAGTAGGAGGAGCTCTCAGTGATCTGCAGGCAGCTGTACTGGAGACTTGTCCAGCGCGTGGAGATCAGTGGGCTAGTGAAGTATCAGTGAGACTATGTGGAGCTCTCAGTGATATGCAGGCAGCTGTACTGGAGACTTGTCAAGCGCGTGGGGATCAGTGGGCTAGTGAAGTATCAGTGAGAGTAGGAGGAGCCCTCAGTGATCTGCAGGCAGCTGTACTGGAGACTTGTCCAGCGCGTGGAGATCAGTGGGCTAGTGAAGTATCAGTGAGACTAGGAGGAGCTCTAAGTGATATGAAGGCAGCTGTACTGGAGACTTGTCAAGCGCGTGGAGATCAGTGGGCTAGTGAAGTATCAGTGAGAGTAGGAGGAGCTCTCAGTAGTCTGCAAGCAACTGTACGGGAGACTTGTCAAGAGCGTGGAGATCAGTGGGCTAGTGAAGTATCAGTGAGAGAAGGAGGAGCTCTCAGTGGTCTGCAGGCAGCTGTACGGGAGAATTGTCAAGCGCGTGGAGATCAGTGGGATAGTGAAGTGTCAGTGAGAGAAGGAGGAGCTCTCAGTGATATGCAGGCAGCTGTACTGGAGATTTGTCCAGCCCGTGGAGATCAGTGGGCTGGTGAAGTATCAGTGAGAGTAGGAGGAGCTCTCAGTGATCTGCAGGAAGCTGTACCGGAGACTTGTCCAGCGCTTGGAGATCAGTAGGCTAGTGAAGTATCAGTGAGAGTAGCAGGAGCTCTCAGTGGTCTGTAGGAAGCTGTACGGGAGACTTGTCCAGCGCGTGGAGATCAGTGGGCTAGTGAAGTATCAGTGAGAGTAGGAGGAGCTCTCAGTGATCTGCAGGCAGCTGTACTGGAGACTTGTCCAGCGCGTGGAGATCAGTGGGCTAGTGAAGTATCAGTGAGAGTAGGAGGAGCTCTCAATTATCTGCAGGCAACTGTACTGGAGAATTGTCCACCGCGTGGAGATCAGTGGGCTAGTGAAGTATCAGTGAGAGTAGGAGTAGATCTCAGTGATCTGCAGGCTGCTGTACTGGAGACTTGTCCAGCACGTGGAGATCAGTGGGCTAGTGAAGTATCAGTGAGAGTAGGAGGAGCCCACAGTGATATGGAGGCAACTGTACGGGAGACTGGTCAAGCGCGTGGAGATCAGTGGGCGAGTGAAGTATGATTGAGAGTAGTAGTAGCTCTCAGTGATCTGCAGGCAGCTGTACTAGAGACTTGTCAAGCGCGTGGAGATCAATGGGCTAGTGGAGTATCAGTGAGAGTAGGAGGAGCTCTCAGTGATCTGCAGGCAGCTGTACGGGAGACTTGTCAAGCGCGTGGAGATCAGTCGTCTAGTGAAGTATCAATGAGAGTAGAAGGAACTCTCAGTGATCTCCAGGTAGTTGTATGGGAGACTTGTCAAGAGCGTGGAGGTCAGTGGGCTAGCGAAGTATCAGTGAGAGTAGGAGGAGCTCTCAGTGGTCTGCAGGCAGCTGTACTGGAGACTTGTCAAGAGCGTGGAGATCAGTGGGCTAGTGAAGTATCAGTGAGAGTAGGAGGAGCTCTCAGTGATCTGCAGACAGCTGTACTGTAGATTTGTCCAGCGTGTGGAGATCAGTGGGCGAGTGAAGTATCAGTGAGAGTATTAGGAGTTCTCAGTGCTCTGCAGGCAGCTGTACGGGAGAATTGTCAAGCGCGTGGACGTCAGTGGGCTAGTGAAGTATCAGTGAGAGTAGGAGGAGCTCTCATTGAACTGCAGGCAGCTGTTCTGGAGAATTGTCCAGCGCGTGCAGATCAGTGGGCTAGTGAAGTATCAGTGAGAGTAGAAGGAGATCTCAGTGGACTGTAGGCAGCTGTACGGGAGACCTGTCAAGCGCGTGGAGATCAGTGGGCTAGTGAAGTATCAGTGTGAGTAGGAGGAGCTCTCAGTGGTCTGCAAGCAACTGTACGGGAGTCTTGTCAAGCGCGTGGAGATCAGTGGGCTAGTGAAGTATCAGCGAGAGCAGGAGGAGCTCTCAGTGGTCTGCAGGCAGCTGTACGGGAGAATTGTCCAGCGCGTGGAGATCAGTGGGATAGTGAAGTATCAGTGAGAGTAGGAGTAGCTCTCAGTGGTCTGCAGGCAGCTGTACTGGAGATTTGTCCAGCGCGTGGAGATCAGTGGGCTAGTGAAGTATCAGTGAGAGTAGGAGGAGCTCTCAGTGATCTGCAGGCAGCTGTACTGGAGACTTGTCCAGCGCGTGGAGATCAGTGGGCTAGTGAAGTATCAGTGAGACTATGTGGAGCTCTCAGTGATATGCAGGCAGCTGTACTGGAGACTTGTCAAGCGCGTGGAGATCAGTGGGCTAGTGAAGTATCAGTGAGAGTAGGAGGAGCCCTCAGTGATCTGCAGGCAGCTGTACTGGAGACTTGTCCAGCGCGTGGAGATCAGTGGGCTAGTGAAGTATCAGTGAGACTAGGAGGAGCTCTAAGTGATATGTAGGCAGCTGTACTGGAGACTTGTCAAGCGCGTGGAGATCAGTGGGCTAGTGAAGTATCAGTGAGAGTAGAAGGAGCTCTCATTGGTCTGCAAGCAGCTGTACGGGAGACTTGTCAAGCGCGTGGAGATCAGTGGGCTAGTGAAGTAGCAGTGAGAGTAGGAGGAGCTCTCAGTGGTCTGCAGGCAGCTGTACGGGAGACTTGTCTTGCGCGTGGAGATCTGCGGGCTAGTGAAGTATCAGTAAGAGAACGAGGAGCTCTCAGTAATCTGCAGGCAGCTGTACTGGAGTCTTGTCCAGCGCGTGGAGATCAGTGGGCTAGTGAAGTATCAGTGAGAGTAGGAGGAGCTCTCAGTAGTCTGCAAGCAACTGTACGGGAGACTTGTCAAGAGCGTGGAGATCAGTGGGCTAGTGAAGTATCAGTGAGAGAAGGAGGAGCTCTCAGTGGTCTGCAGGCAGCTGTACGGGAGAATTGTCAAGCGCGTGGAGATCAGTGGGATAGTGAAGTGTCAGTGAGACAAGGAGGAGCTCTCAGGGATATGCAGGCAGCTGTACTGGAGATTTGTCCAGCCCGTGGAGATCAGTGGGCTGGTGAAGTATCAGTGAGAGTAGGAGGAGCTCTCAGTGATCTGCAGGAAGCTGTACCGGAGACTTGTCCAGCGCTTGGAGATCAGTAGGCTAGTGAAGTATCAGTGAGAGTAGCAGGAGCTCTCAGTGGTCTGTAGGAAGCTGTACGGGAGACTTGTCCAGCGCGTGGAGATCAGTGGGCTAGTGAAGTATCAGTGAGAGTAGGAGGAGCTCTCAGTGATCTGCAGGCAGCTGTACTGGAGACTTGTCCAGCGCGTGGAGATCAGTGGGCTAGTGAAGTATCAGTGAGAGTAGGAGGAGCTCTCAATTATCTGCAGGCAACTGTACTGGAGAATTGTCCACCGCGTGGAGATCAGTGGGCTAGTGAAGTATCAGTGAGAGTAGGAGTAGATCTCAGTGATCTGCAGGCTGCTGTACTGGAGACTTGTCCAGCACGTGGAGATCAGTGGGCTAGTGAAGTATCAGTGAGAGTAGGAGGAGCCCACAGTGATATGCAGGCAACTGTACGGGAGACTGGTCAAGCGCGTGGAGATCAGTGGGCGAGTGAAGTATGATTGAGAGTAGTAGTAGCTCTCAGTGATCTGCAGGCAGCTGTACTAGAGACTTGTCAAGCGCGTGGAGATCAATGGGCTAGTGGAGTATCAGTGAGAGTAGGAGGAGCTCTCAGTGATCTGCAGGCAGCTGTACGGGAGACTTGTCAAGCGCGTGGAGATCAGTCGTCTAGTGAAGTATCAATGAGAGTAGAAGGAACTCTCAGTGATCTCCAGGTAGTTGTATGGGAGACTTGTCAAGAGCGTGGAGGTCAGTGGGCTAGCGAAGTATCAGTGAGAGTAGGAGGAGCTCTCAGTGGTCTGCAGGCAGCTGTACTGGAGACTTGTCCAGAGCGTGGAGATCAGTGGGCTAGTGAAGTATCAGTGAGAGTAGGAGGAGCTCTCAGTGGTCTGCAGGCAGCTGTACTGGAGACTTGTCAAGAGCGTGGAGATAAGTGGGCTAGTGAAGTATCAGTGAGAGTAGGAGGAGCTCTCAGTGATCTGCAGACAGCTGTACTGTAGATTTGTCCAGCGTGTGGAGATCAGTGGGCGAGTGAAGTATCAGTGAGAGTATTAGGAGTTCTCAGTGCTCTGCAGGCAGCTGTACGGGAGAATTGTCAAGCGCGTGGACGTCAGTGGGCTAGTGAAGTATCAGTGAGAGTAGGAGGAGCTCTCATTGAACTGCAGGCAGCTGTTCTGGAGAATTGTCCAGCGCGTGCAGATCAGTGGGCTAGTGAAGTATCAGTGAGAGTAGAAGGAGATCTCAGTGGACTGTAGGCAGCTGTACGGGAGACCTGTCAAGCGCGTGGAGATCAGTGGGCTAGTGAAGTATCAGTGTGAGTAGGAGGAGCTCTCAGTGGTCTGCAAGCAACTGTACGGGAGTCTTGTCAAGCGCGTGGAGATCAGTGGGCTAGTGAAGTATCAGCGAGAGCAGGAGGAGCTCTCAGTGGTCTGCAGGCAGCTGTACGGGAGAATTGTCCAGCGCGTGGAGATCAGTGGGATAGTGAAGTATCAGTGAGAGTAGGAGTAGCTCTCAGTGGTCTGCAGGCAGCTGTACTGGAGATTTGTCCAGCGCGTGGAGATCAGTGGGCTAGTGAAGTATCAGTGAGAGTAGGAGGAGCTCTCAGTGATCTGCAGGCAGCTGTACTGGAGACTTGTCCAGCGCGTGGAGATCAGTGGGCTAGTGAAGTATCAGTGAGACTATGTGGAGCTCTCAGTGATATGCAGGCAGCTGTACTGGAGACTTGTCAAGCGCGTGGAGATCAGTGGGCTAGTGAAGTATCAGTGAGAGTAGGAGGAGCCCTCAGTGATCTGCAGGCAGCTGTACTGGAGACTTGTCCAGCGCGTGGAGATCAGTGGGCTAGTGAAGTATCAGTGAGACTAGGAGGAGCTCTAAGTGATATGTAGGCAGCTGTACTGGAGACTTGTCAAGCGCGTGGAGATCAGTGGGCTAGTGAAGTATCAGTGAGAGTAGAAGGAGCTCTCATTGGTCTGCAAGCAGCTGTACGGGAGACTTGTCAAGCGCGTGGAGATCAGTGGGCTAGTGAAGTAGCAGTGAGAGTAGGAGGAGCTCTCAGTGGTCTGCAGGCAGCTGTACGGGAGACTTGTCTTGCGCGTGGAGATCTGCGGGCTAGTGAAGTATCAGTAAGAGAACGAGGAGCTCTCAGTAATCTGCAGGCAGCTGTACTGGAGTCTTGTCCAGCGCGTGGAGATCAGTGGGCTAGTGAAGTATCAGTGAGAGTAGGAGGAGCTCTCAGTAGTCTGCAAGCAACTGTACGGGAGACTTGTCAAGAGCGTGGAGATCAGTGGGCTAGTGAAGTATCAGTGAGAGAAGGAGGAGCTCTCAGTGGTCTGCAGGCAGCTGTACGGGAGAATTGTCAAGCGCGTGGAGATCAGTGGGATAGTGAAGTGTCAGTGAGACAAGGAGGAGCTCTCAGGGATATGCAGGCAGCTGTACTGGAGATTTGTCCAGCCCGTGGAGATCAGTGGGCTGGTGAAGTATCAGTGAGAGTAGAAGGAGCTCTCAGTGATCTGCAGGTAGTTGTATGGGAGACTTGTCAAGAGCGTGGAGGTCAGTGGGCTAGCGAAGTATCAGTGAGAGTAGGAGGAGCTCTCAGTGGTCTGCAGGCAGCTGTACTGGAGACTTGTCCAGAGCGTGGAGATCAGTGGGCTAGTGCAGTATCAGTGAGAGTAGGAGGAGCTCTCAGTGGTCTGCAGGCAGCTGTACTGGAGACTTGTCAAGAGCGTGGAGATCAGTGGGCTAGTGAAGTATCAGTGAGAGTAGGAGGAGCTCTCAGTGATCTGCAGACAGCTGTACTGTAGATTTGTCCAGCGTGTGGAGATCAGTGGGCGAGTGAAGTATCAGTGAGAGTATTAGGAGTTCTCAGTGCTCTGCAGGCAGCTGTACGGGAGAATTGTCAAGCGCGTGGACGTCAGTGGGCTAGTGAAGTATCAGTGAGAGTAGGAGGAGCTCTCATTGAACTGCAGGCAGCTGTTCTGGAGAATTGTCCAGCGCGTGCAGATCAGTGGGCTAGTGAAGTATCAGTGAGAGTAGAAGGAGATCTCAGTGGACTGTAGGCAGCTGTACGGGAGACCTGTCAAGCGCGTGGAGATCAGTGGGCTAGTGAAGTATCAGTGTGAGTAGGAGGAGCTCTCAGTGGTCTGCAAGCAACTGTACGGGAGTCTTGTCAAGCGCGTGGAGATCAGTGGGCTAGTGAAGTATCAGCGAGAGCAGGAGGAGCTCTCAGTGGTCTGCAGGCAGCTGTACGGGAGAATTGTCCAGCGCGTGGAGATCAGTGGGATAGTGAAGTATCAGTGAGAGTAGGAGTAGCTCTCAGTGGTCTGCAGGCAGCTGTACTGGAGATTTGTCCAGCGCGTGGAGATCAGTGGGCTAGTGAAGTATCAGTGAGAGTAGGAGGAGCTCTCAGTGATCTGCAGGCAGCTGTACTGGAGACTTGTCCAGCGCGTGGAGATCAGTGGGCTAGTGAAGTATCAGTGAGACTATGTGGAGCTCTCAGTGATATGCAGGCAGCTGTACTGGAGACTTGTCAAGCGCGTGGAGATCAGTGGGCTAGTGAAGTATCAGTGAGAGTAGGAGGAGCCCTCAGTGATCTGCAGGCAGCTGTACTGGAGACTTGTCCAGCGCGTGGAGATCAGTGGGCTAGTGAAGTATCAGTGAGACTAGGAGGAGCTCTAAGTGATATGTAGGCAGCTGTACTGGAGACTTGTCAAGCGCGTGGAGATCAGTGGGCTAGTGAAGTATCAGTGAGAGTAGAAGGAGCTCTCATTGGTCTGCAAGCAGCTGTACGGGAGACTTGTCAAGCGCGTGGAGATCAGTGGGCTAGTGAAGTAGCAGTGAGAGTAGGAGGAGCTCTCAGTGGTCTGCAGGCAGCTGTACGGGAGACTTGTCTTGCGCGTGGAGATCTGCGGGCTAGTGAAGTATCAGTAAGAGAACGAGGAGCTCTCAGTAATCTGCAGGCAGCTGTACTGGAGTCTTGTCCAGCGCGTGGAGATCAGTGGGCTAGTGAAGTATCAGTGAGAGTAGGAGGAGCTCTCAGTAGTCTGCAAGCAACTGTACGGGAGACTTGTCAAGAGCGTGGAGATCAGTGGGCTAGTGAAGTATCAGTGAGAGAAGGAGGAGCTCTCAGTGGTCTGCAGGCAGCTGTACGGGAGAATTGTCAAGCGCGTGGAGATCAGTGGGATAGTGAAGTGTCAGTGAGACAAGGAGGAGCTCTCAGGGATATGCAGGCAGCTGTACTGGAGATTTGTCCAGCCCGTGGAGATCAGTGGGCTGGTGAAGTATCAGTGAGAGTAGGAGGAGCTCTCAGTGATCTGCAGGAAGCTGTACCGGAGACTTGTCCAGCGCTTGGAGATCAGTAGGCTAGTGAAGTATCAGTGAGAGTAGCAGGAGCTCTCAGTGGTCTGTAGGAAGCTGTACGGGAGACTTGTCCAGCGCGTGGAGATCAGTGGGCTAGTGAAGTATCAGTGAGAGTAGGAGGAGCTCTCAGTGATCTGCAGGCAGCTGTACTGGAGACTTGTCCAGCGCGTGGAGATCAGTGGGCTAGTGAAGTATCAGTGAGAGTAGGAGGAGCTCTCAATTATCTGCAGGCAACTGTACTGGAGAATTGTCCACCGCGTGGAGATCAGTGGGCTAGTGAAGTATCAGTGAGAGTAGGAGTAGATCTCAGTGATCTGCAGGCTGCTGTACTGGAGACTTGTCCAGCACGTGGAGATCAGTGGGCTAGTGAAGTATCAGTGAGAGTAGGAGGAGCCCACAGTGATATGCAGGCAACTGTACGGGAGACTGGTCAAGCGCGTGGAGATCAGTGGGCGAGTGAAGTATGATTGAGAGTAGTAGTAGCTCTCAGTGATCTGCAGGCAGCTGTACTAGAGACTTGTCAAGCGCGTGGAGATCAATGGGCTAGTGGAGTATCAGTGAGAGTAGGAGGAGCTCTCAGTGATCTGCAGGCAGCTGTACGGGAGACTTGTCAAGCGCGTGGAGATCAGTCGTCTAGTGAAGTATCAATGAGAGTAGAAGGAACTCTCAGTGATCTCCAGGTAGTTGTATGGGAGACTTGTCAAGAGCGTGGAGGTCAGTGGGCTAGCGAAATATCAGTGAGAGTAGGAGGAGCTCTCAGTGGTCTGCAGGCAGCTGTACTGGAGACTTGTCCAGAGCGTGGAGATCAGTGGGCTAGTGAAGTATCAGTGAGAGTAGGAGGAGCTCTCAGTGGTCTGCAGGCAGCTGTACTGGAGACTTGTCAAGAGCGTGGAGATAAGTGGGCTAGTGAAGTATCAGTGAGAGTAGGAGGAGCTCTCAGTGATCTGCAGACAGCTGTACTGTAGATTTGTCCAGCGTGTGGAGATCAGTGGGCGAGTGAAGTATCAGTGAGAGTATTAGGAGTTCTCAGTGCTCTGCAGGCAGCTGTACGGGAGAATTGTCAAGCGCGTGGACGTCAGTGGGCTAGTGAAGTATCAGTGAGAGTAGGAGGAGCTCTCATTGAACTGCAGGCAGCTGTTCTGGAGAATTGTCCAGCGCGTGCAGATCAGTGGGCTAGTGAAGTATCAGTGAGAGTAGAAGGAGATCTCAGTGGACTGTAGGCAGCTGTACGGGAGACCTGTCAAGCGCGTGGAGATCAGTGGGCTAGTGAAGTATCAGTGTGAGTAGGAGGAGCTCTCAGTGGTCTGCAAGCAACTGTACGGGAGTCTTGTCAAGCGCGTGGAGATCAGTGGGCTAGTGAAGTATCAGCGAGAGCAGGAGGAGCTCTCAGTGGTCTGCAGGCAGCTGTACGGGAGAATTGTCCAGCGCGTGGAGATCAGTGGGATAGTGAAGTATCAGTGAGAGTAGGAGTAGCTCTCAGTGGTCTGCAGGCAGCTGTACTGGAGATTTGTCCAGCGCGTGGAGATCAGTGGGCTAGTGAAGTATCAGTGAGAGTAGGAGGAGCTCTCAGTGATCTGCAGGCAGCTGTACTGGAGACTTGTCCAGCGCGTGGAGATCAGTGGGCTAGTGAAGTATCAGTGAGACTATGTGGAGCTCTCAGTGATATGCAGGCAGCTGTACTGGAGACTTGTCAAGCGCGTGGAGATCAGTGGGCTAGTGAAGTATCAGTGAGAGTAGGAGGAGCCCTCAGTGATCTGCAGGCAGCTGTACTGGAGACTTGTCCAGCGCGTGGAGATCAGTGGGCTAGTGAAGTATCAGTGAGACTAGGAGGAGCTCTAAGTGATATGTAGGCAGCTGTACTGGAGACTTGTCAAGCGCGTGGAGATCAGTGGGCTAGTGAAGTATCAGTGAGAGTAGAAGGAGCTCTCATTGGTCTGCAAGCAGCTGTACGGGAGACTTGTCAAGCGCGTGGAGATCAGTGGGCTAGTGAAGTAGCAGTGAGAGTAGGAGGAGCTCTCAGTGGTCTGCAGGCAGCTGTACGGGAGACTTGTCTTGCGCGTGGAGATCTGCGGGCTAGTGAAGTATCAGTAAGAGAACGAGGAGCTCTCAGTAATCTGCAGGCAGCTGTACTGGAGTCTTGTCCAGCGCGTGGAGATCAGTGGGCTAGTGAAGTATCAGTGAGAGTAGGAGGAGCTCTCAGTAGTCTGCAAGCAACTGTACGGGAGACTTGTCAAGAGCGTGGAGATCAGTGGGCTAGTGAAGTATCAGTGAGAGAAGGAGGAGCTCTCAGTGGTCTGCAGGCAGCTGTACGGGAGAATTGTCAAGCGCGTGGAGATCAGTGGGATAGTGAAGTGTCAGTGAGACAAGGAGGAGCTCTCAGGGATATGCAGGCAGCTGTACTGGAGATTTGTCCAGCCCGTGGAGATCAGTGGGCTGGTGAAGTATCAGTGAGAGTAGAAGGAGCTCTCAGTGATCTGCAGGTAGTTGTATGGGAGACTTGTCAAGAGCGTGGAGGTCAGTGGGCTAGCGAAGTATCAGTGAGAGTAGGAGGAGCTCTCAGTGGTCTGCAGGCAGCTGTACTGGAGACTTGTCCAGAGCGTGGAGATCAGTGGGCTAGTGCAGTATCAGTGAGAGTAGGAGGAGCTCTCAGTGGTCTGCAGGCAGCTGTACTGGAGATTTGTCAAGAGCGTGGAGATCAGTGGGCTAGTGAAGTATCAGTGAGAGTAGGAGGAGCTCTCAGTGATCTGCAGACAGCTGTACTGTAGATTTGTCCAGCGTGTGGAAATCAGTGGGCGAGTGAAGTATCAGTGAGAGTATTAGGAGTTCTCAGTGCTCTGCAGGCAGCTGTACGGGAGAATTGTCAAGCGCGTGGACGTCAGTGGGCTAGTGAAGTATCAGTGAGAGTAGGAGCAGCTCTCATTGAACTGCAGGCAGCTGTTCTGGAGACTTGTCCAGCGCGTGCAGATCAGTGGACTAGTGAAGTATCAGTGAGAGTAGGAGGAGCTCTCAGTGGACTGTAGGCAGCTGTACGGGAGACCTGTCAAGCGCGTGGAGATCAGTGGGCTAGTGAAGTATCAGTGTGAGTAGGAGGAGCTCTCAGTGGTCTGCAAGCAACTGTACGGGAGTCTTGTCAAGCGCGTGGAGATCAGTGGGCTAGTGAAGTATCAGTGAGAGTAGGAGGAGCCCTCAGTGATCTGCAGGCAGCTGTACTGGAGACTTGTCCAGCGCGTGGAGATCAGTGGGCTAGTGAAGTATCAGTGAGACTAGGAGGAGCTCTAAGTGATATGTAGGCAGCTGTACTGGAGACTTGTCAAGCGCGTGGAGATCAGTGGGCTAGTGAAGTATCAGTGAGAGTAGGAGGAGCTCTCAGTGATCTGCAGGCAGCTGTACTGGAGACTTGTCCAGCGCGTGGAGATCAGTGGGCTAGTGAAGTATCAGTGAGACTATGTGGAGCTCTCAGTGATATGCAGGCAGCTGTACTGGAGACTTGTCAAGCGCGTGGAGATCAGTGGGCTAGTGAAGTATCAGTGAGAGTAGGAGGAGCCCTCAGTGATCTGCAGGCAGCTGTACTGGAGACTTGTCCAGCGCGTGGAGATCAGTGGGCTAGTGAAGTATCAGTGAGACTAGGAGGAGCTCTAAGTGATATGTAGGCAGCTGTACTGGAGACTTGTCAAGCGCGTGGAGATCAGTGGTCTAGTGAAGTATCAGTGAGAGTAGGAGGAGCTCTCATTGGTCTGCAAGCAGCTGTACGGGAGACTTGTCAAGCGCGTGGAGATCAGTGGGCTAGTGAAGTAGCAGTGAGAGTAGGAGGAGCTCTCAGTGGTCTGCAGGCAGCTGTACGGGAGACTTGTCTTGCGTGTGGAGATCTGCGGGCTAGTGAAGTATCAGTAAGAGAGCGAGGAGCTCTCAGTGATCTGCAGGCAGCTGTACTGGAGTCTTGTCCAGCGCGTGGAGATCAATGGGCTAGTGAAGTATCAGTGAGAGTAGGAGGAGCTCTCAGTAGTCTGCAAGCAACTGTACGGGAGAATTGTCAAGAGCGTGGAGATCAGTGGGCTAGTGAAGTATCAGTGAGAGAAGGAGGAGCTCTCAGTGGTCTGCAGGCAGCTGTACGGGAGAATTGTCAAGCGCGTGGAGATCAGTGGGATAGTGAAGTGTCAGTGAGAGAAGGAGGAGCTCTCAGTGATATGCAGGCAGCTGTACTGGAGATTTGTCCAGCCCGTGGAGATCAGTGGGCTGGTGAAGTATCAGTGAGAGTAGGAGGAGCTCTCAGTGCTCTGTAGGAAGCTGTACGGGAGACTTGTCCAGGGCGTGGAGATCAGTGGGCTAGTGAAGTATCAGTGAGAGTAGGAGGAGCTCTCAGTGGTCTGCAAGGAACTGTACGGGAGACTTGTCAAGCGCGTGGAGATCAGTGGGCTAGTGAAGTATCAGAGAGAGTAGGAGGAGCTCTCAGTGATCTGCAGGCAGCTGTACGGGAGACTTGTCAAGCGCGTGGAGATCAGTCGTCTAGTGAAGTATCAATGAGAGTAGAAGGAACTCTCAGTGATCTCCAGGTAGTTGTATGGGAGATTTGTCAAGAGCGTGGAGGTCAGTGGGCTAGCGAAGTATCAGTGAGAGTAGGAGGAGCTCTCAGTGGTCTGCAGGCAGCTGTACTGGAGACTTGTCCAGAGCGTGGAGATCAGTGGGCTAGTGAAGTATCAGTGAGAGTAGGAGGAGCTCTCAGTGGTCTGCAGGCAGCTGTACTGGAGACTTGTCAAGAGCGTGGAGATCAGTGGGCTAGTGAAGTATCAGTGAGAGTAGGAGGAGCTCTCAGTGATCTGCAGACAGCTGTACTGTAGATTTGTCCAGCGTGTGGAGATCAGTGGGCGAGTGAAGTATCAGTGAGAGTATTAGGAGTTCTCAGTGCTCTGCAGGCAGCTGTACGGGAGAATTGTCAAGCGCGTGGACGTCAGTGGGCTAGTGAAGTATCAGTGAGAGTAGGAGGAGCTCTCATTGAACTGCAGGCAGCTGTTCTGGAGAATTGTCCAGCGCGTGCAGATCAGTGGGCTAGTGAAGTATCAGTGAGAGTAGAAGGAGATCTCAGTGGACTGTAGGCAGCTGTACGGGAGACCTGTCAAGCGCGTGGAGATCAGTGGGCTAATGAAGTATCAGTGTGAGTAGGAGGAGCTCTCAGTGGTCTGCAAGCAACTGTACGGGAGTCTTGTCAAGCGCGTGGAGATCAGTGGGCTAGTGAAGTATCAGCGAGAGCAGGAGGAGCTCTCAGTGGTCTGCAGGCAGCTGTACGGGAGAATTGTCCAGCGCGTGGAGATCAGTGGGATAGTGAAGTATCAGTGAGAGTAGGAGTAGCTCTCAATGGTCTGCAGGCAGCTGTACTGGAGACTTGTCCAGCGCGTGGAGATCAGTGGGCTAGTGAAGTATCAGTGAGAGTAGGAGGAGCTCTCAGTGATCTGCAGGCAGCTGTACTGGAGACTTGTCCAGCGCGTGGAGATCAGTGGGCTAGTGAAGTATCAGTGAGACTATGTGGAGCTCTCAGTGATATGCAGGCAGCTGTACTGGAGACTTGTCAAGCGCGTGGAGATCAGTGGGCTAGTGAAGTATCAGTGAGAGTAGGAGGAGCCCTCAGTGATCTGCAGGCAGCTGTACTGGAGACTTGTCCAGCGCGTGGAGATCAGTGGGCTAGTGAAGTATCAGTGAGACTAGGAGGAGCTCTAAGTGATATGTAGGCAGCTGTACTGGAGACTTGTCAAGCGCGTGGAGATCAGTGGGCTAGTGAAGTATCAGTGAGAGTAGGAGGAGCTCTCAGTAGTCTGCAAGCAACTGTACGGGAGACTTGTCAAGAGCGTGGAGATCAGTGGGCTAGTGAAGTATCAGTGAGAGAAGGAGGAGCTCTCAGTGGTCTGCAGGCAGCTGTACGGGAGAATTGTCAAGCGCGTGGAGATCAGTGGGATAGTGAAGTGTCAGTGAGAGAAGGAGGAGCTCTCAGTGATATGCAGGCAGCTGTACTGGAGATTTGTCCAGCCCGTGGAGATCAGTGGGCTGGTGAAGTATCAGTGAGAGTAGGAGGAGCTCTCAGTGGACTGTAGGCAGCTGTACGGGAGACCTGTCAAGCGCGTGGAGATCAGTGGGCTAGTGAAGTATCAGTGTGAGTAGGAGGAGCTCTCAGTGGTCTGCAAGCAACTGTACGGGAGTCTTGTCAAGCGCGTGGAGATCAGTGGGCTAGTGAAGTATCAGTGAGAGTAGGAGGAGCCCTCAGTGATCTGCAGGCAGCTGTACTGGAGACTTGTCCAGCGCGTGGAGATCAGTGGGCTAGTGAAGTATCAGTGAGACTAGGAGGAGCTCTAAGTGATATGTAGGCAGCTGTACTGGAGACTTGTCAAGCGCGTGGAGATCAGTGGGCTAGTGAAGTATCAGTGAGAGTAGGAGGAGCTCTCAGTGATCTGCAGGCAGCTGTACTGGAGACTTGTCCAGCGCGTGGAGATCAGTGGGCTAGTGAAGTATCAGTGAGACTATGTGGAGCTCTCAGTGATATGCAGGCAGCTGTACTGGAGACTTGTCAAGCGCGTGGAGATCAGTGGGCTAGTGAAGTATCAGTGAGAGTAGGAGGAGCCCTCAGTGATCTGCAGGCAGCTGTACTGGAGACTTGTCCAGCGCGTGGAGATCAGTGGGCTAGTGAAGTATCAGTGAGACTAGGAGGAGCTCTAAGTGATATGTAGGCAGCTGTACTGGAGACTTGTCAAGCGCGTGGAGATCAGTGGGCTAGTGAAGTATCAGTGAGAGTAGGAGGAGCTCTCATTGGTCTGCAAGCAGCTGTACGGGAGACTTGTCAAGCGCGTGGAGATCAGTGGGCTAGTGAAGTAGCAGTGAGAGTAGGAGGAGCTCTCAGTGGTCTGCAGGCAGCTGTACGGGAGACTTGTCTTGCGTGTGGAGATCTGCGGGCTAGTGAAGTATCAGTAAGAGAGCGAGGAGCTCTCAGTGATCTGCAGGCAGCTGTACTGGAGTCTTGTCCAGCGCGTGGAGATCAATGGGCTAGTGAAGTATCAGTGAGAGTAGGAGGAGCTCTCAGTAGTCTGCAAGCAACTGTACGGGAGACTTGTCAAGAGCGTGGAGATCAGTGGGCTAGTGAAGTATCAGTGAGAGAAGGAGGAGCTCTCAGTGGTCTGCAGGCAGCTGTACGGGAGAATTGTCAAGCGCGTGGAGATCAGTGGGATAGTGAAGTGTCAGTGAGAGAAGGAGGAGCTCTCAGTGATATGCAGGCAGCTGTACTGGAGATTTGTCCAGCCCGTGGAGATCAGTGGGCTGGTGAAGTATCAGTGAGAGTAGGAGGAGCTCTCAGTGCTCTGTAGGAAGCTGTACGGGAGACTTGTCCAGCGCGTGGAGATCAGTGGGCTAGTGAAGTATCAGTGAGAGTA
Source organism: Escarpia spicata (assembly GCA_963995525.1). NCBI lineage: Eukaryota > Metazoa > Annelida > Polychaeta > Sabellida > Siboglinidae > Escarpia > Escarpia spicata. The sequence continues at coordinate 55,130,040 of OZ023213.1, read as the reverse complement.
GGAGGAGCTCTCAGTGGTCTGCAAGCAACTGTACGGGAGACTTGTCAAGCGCGTGGAGATCAGTGGGCTAGTGAAGTATCAGAGAGAGTAGGAGGAGCTCTCAGTGATCTGCAGGCAGCTGTACGGGAGACTTGTCAAGCGCGTGGAGATCAGTCGTCTAGTGAAGTATCAATGAGAGTAGAAGGAACTCTCAGTGATCTCCAGGTAGTTGTATGGGAGACTTGTCAAGAGCGTGGAGGTCAGTGGGCTAGCGAAGTATCAGTGAGAGTAGGAGGAGCTATCAGTGGTCTGCAGGCAGCTGTACTGGAGACTTGTCCAGAGCGTGGAGATCAGTGGGCTAGTGAAGTATCAGTGAGAGTAGGAGGAGCTCTCAGTGGTCTGCAGGCAGCTGTACTGGAGACTTGTCAAGAGCGTGGAGATCAGTGGGCTAGTGAAGTATCAGTGAGAGTAGGAGGAGCTCTCAGTGATCTGCAGACAGCTGTACTGTAGATTTGTCCAGCGTGTGGAGATCAGTGGGCGAGTGAAGTATCAGTGAGAGTATTAGGAGTTCTCAGTGCTCTGCAGGCAGCTGTACGGGAGAATTGTCAAGCGCGTGGACGTCAGTGGGCTAGTGAAGTATCAGTGAGAGTAGGAGGAGCTCTCATTGAACTGCAGGCAGCTGTTCTGGAGAATTGTCCAGCGCGTGCAGATCAGTGGGCTAGTGAAGTATCAGTGAGAGTAGAAGGAGATCTCAGTGGACTGTAGGCAGCTGTACGGGAGACCTGTCAAGCGCGTGGAGATCAGTGGGCTAGTGAAGTATCAGTGTGAGTAGGAGGACCTCTCAGTGGTCTGCAAGCAACTGTACGGGAGTCTTGTCAAGCGCGTGGAGATCAGTGGGCTAGTGAAGTATCAGCGAGAGCAGGAGGAGCTCTCAGTGGTCTGCAGGCAGCTGTACGGGAGAATTGTCCAGCGCGTGGAGATCAGTGGGATAGTGAAGTATCAGTGAGAGTAGGAGTAGCTCTCAATGGTCTGCAGGCAGCTGTACTGGAGACTTGTCCAGCGCGTGGAGATCAGTGGGCTAGTGAAGTATCAGTGAGAGTAGGAGGAGCTCTCAGTGATCTGCAGGCAGCTGTACTGGAGACTTGTCCAGCGCGTGGAGATCAGTGGGCTAGTGAAGTATCAGTGAGACTATGTGGAGCTCTCAGTGATATGCAGGCAGCTGTACTGGAGACTTGTCAAGCGCGTGGAGATCAGTGGGCTAGTGAAGTATCAGTGAGAGTAGGAGGAGCCCTCAGTGATCTGCAGGCAGCTGTACTGGAGACTTGTCCAGCGCGTGGAGATCAGTGGGCTAGTGAAGTATCAGTGAGACTAGGAGGAGCTCTAAGTGATATGTAGGCAGCTGTACTGGAGACTTGTCAAGCGCGTGGAGATCAGTGGGCTAGTGAAGTATCAGTGAGAGTAGGAGGAGCTCTCAGTAGTCTGCAAGCAACTGTACGGGAGACTTGTCGAGAGCGTGGAGATCAGTGGGCTAGTGAAGTATCAGTGAGAGAAGGAGGAGCTCTCAGTGGTCTGCAGGCTGCTGTACGGGAGAATTGTCAAGCGCGTGGAGATCAGTGGGATAGTGAAGTGTCAGTGAGAGAAGGAGGAGCTCTCAGTGATATGCAGGCAGCTGTACTGGAGATTTGTCCAGCCCGTGGAGATCAGTGGGCTGGTGAAGTATCAGTGAGAGTAGGAGGAGCTCTCAGTGATCTGCAGGAAGCTGTACCGGAGACTTGTCCAGCGCTTGGAGATCAGTAGGCTAGTGAAGTATCAGTGAGAGTAGCAGGAGCTCTCAGTGGTCTGTAGGAAGCTGTACGGGAGACTTGTCCAGCGCGTGGAGATCAGTGGGCTAGTGAAGTATCAGTGAGAGTAGGAGGAGCTCTCAGTGATCTGCAGGCAGCTGTACTGGAGACTTGTCCAGCGCGTGGAGATCAGTGGGCTAGTGAAGTATCAGTGAGAGTAGGAGGAGCTCTCAATTATCTGCAGGCAACTGTACTGGAGATTTGTCCAGCCCGTGGAGATCAGTGGGCTGGTGAAGTATCAGTGAGAGTAGGAGGAGCTCTCAGTGATCTGCAGGAAGCTGTACCGGAGACTTGTCCAGCGCTTGGAGATCAGTAGGCTAGTGAAGTATCAGTGAGAGTAGCAGGAGCTCTCAGTGGTCTGTAGGAAGCTGTACGGGAGACTTGTCCAGCGCGTGGAGATCAGTGGGCTAGTGAAGTATCAGTGAGAGTAGGAGGAGCTCTCAGTGATCTGCAGGCAGCTGTACTGGAGACTTGTCCAGCGCGTGGAGATCAGTGGGCTAGTGAAGTATCAGTGAGAGTAGGAGGAGCCCACAGTGATATGCAGGCAACTGTACGGGAGACTGGTCAAGCGCGTGGAGATCAGTGGGCGAGTGAAGTATGATTGAGAGTAGTAGTAGCTCTCAGTGATCTGCAGGCAGCTGTACTAGAGACTTGTCAAGCGCGTGGAGATCAATGGGCTAGTGGAGTATCAGTGAGAGTAGGAGGAGCTCTCAGTGATCTGCAGGCAGCTGTACGGGAGATTTGTCAAGCGCGTGGAGATCAGTCGTCTAGTGAAGTATCAATGAGAGTAGAAGGAACTCTCAGTGATCTCCAGGTAGTTGTATGGGAGACTTGTCAAGAGCGTGGAGGTCAGTGGGCTAGCGAAGTATCAGTGAGAGTAGGAGGAGCTCTCAGTGGTCTGCAGGCAGCTGTACGGGAGAATTGTCCAGCGCTTGGAGAGCAGTGGGATAGTGAAGTATCAGAGAGAGTATGAGTGGCTCTCAGTGGTCTGCAGGCAGCTGTACTGGAGACTTGTCAAGCGCGTGGAAATCAGTGGGCTAGTGAAGTATCAGTGAGAGTAGGAGAAGCTCTCAGTGGTCTGCAGGCAGCTGTACTGGAGACTTGTCAAGAGCGTGGAGATCAGTGGGCTAGTGAAGTATCAGTGAGAGTAGGAGGAGCTCTCAGTGATCTGCAGACAGCTGTACTGTAGATTTGTCCAGCGTGTGGAGATCAGTGGGCGAGTGAAGTATCAGTGAGAGTATTAGGAGTTCTCAGTGCTCTGCAGGCAGCTGTACGGGAGAATTGTCAAGCGCGTGGACGTCAGTGGGCTAGTGAAGTATCAGTGAGAGTAGGAGGAGCTCTCATTGAACTGCAGGCAGCTGTTCTGGAGAATTGTCCAGCGCTTGCAGATCAATGGGCTAGTGAAGTATCAGTGAGAGTAGAAGGAGATCTCAGTGGACTGTAGGCAGCTGTACGGGAGACCTGTCAAGCGCGTGGAGATCAGTGGGCTAGTGAAGTATCAGTGTGAGTAGGAGGACCTCTCAGTGGTCTGCAAGCAACTGTACGGGAGTCTTGTCAAGCGCGTGGAGATCAGTGGGCTAGTGAAGTATCAGCGAGAGCAGGAGGAGCTCTCAGTGGTCTGCAGGCAGCTGTACGGGAGAATTGTCCAGCGCGTGGAGATCAGTGGGATAGTGAAGTATCAGTGAGAGTAGGAGTAGCTCTCAATGGTCTGCAGGCAGCTGTACTGGAGACTTGTCCAGCGCGTGGAGATCAGTGGGCTAGTGAAGTATCAGTGAGAGTAGGAGGAGCTCTCAGTGATCTGCAGGCAGCTGTACTGGAGACTTGTCCAGCGCGTGGAGATCAGTGGGCTAGTGAAGTATCAGTGAGACTATGTGGAGCTCTCAGTGATATGCAGGCAGCTGTACTGGAGACTTGTCAAGCGCGTGGAGATCAGTGGGCTAGTGAAGTATCAGTGAGAGTAGGAGGAGCCCTCAGTGATCTGCAGGCAGCTGTACTGGAGACTTGTCCAGCGCGTGGAGATCAGTGGGCTAGTGAAGTATCAGTGAGACTAGGAGGAGCTCTAAGTGATATGTAGGCAGCTGTACTGGAGACTTGTCAAGCGCGTGGAGATCAGTGGGCTAGTGAAGTATCAGTGAGAGTAGGAGGAGCTCTCAGTAGTCTGCAAGCAACTGTACGGGAGACTTGTCAAGAGCGTGGAGATCAGTGGGCTAGTGAAGTATCAGTGAGAGAAGGAGGAGCTCTCAGTGGTCTGCAGGCTGCTGTACGGGAGAATTGTCAAGCGCGTGGAGATCAGTGAGATAGTGAAGTGTCAGTGAGAGAAGGAGGAGCTCTCAGTGATATGCAGGCAGCTGTACTGGAGATTTGTCCAGCCCGTGGAGATCAGTGGGCTGGTGAAGTATCAGTGAGAGTAGGAGGAGCTCTCAGTGATCTGCAGGAAGCTGTACCGGAGACTTGTCCAGCGCTTGGAGATCAGTAGGCTAGTGAAGTATCAGTGAGAGTAGCAGGAGCTCTCAGTGGTCTGTAGGAAGCTGTACGGGAGACTTGTCCAGCGCGTGGAGATCAGTGGGCTAGTGAAGTATCAGTGAGAGTAGGAGGAGCTCTCAGTGATCTGCAGGCAGCTGTACTGGAGACTTGTCCAGCGCGTGGAGATCAGTGGGCTAGTGAAGTATCAGTGAGAGTAGGAGGAGCTCTCAATTATCTGCAGGCAACTGTACTGGAGATTTGTCCAGCCCGTGGAGATCAGTGGGCTGGTGAAGTATCAGTGAGAGTAGGAGGAGCTCTCAGTGATCTACAGGAAGCTGTACCGGAGACTTGTCCAGCGCTTGGAGATCAGTAGGCTAGTGAAGTATCAGTGAGAGTAGCAGGAGCTCTCAGTGGTCTGTAGGAAGCTGTACGGGAGACTTGTCCAGCGCGTGGAGATCAGTGGGCTAGTGAAGTATCAGTGAGAGTAGGAGGAGCTCTCAGTGATCTGCAGGCAGCTGTACTGGAGACTTGTCCAGCGCGTGGAGATCAGTGGGCTAGTGAAGTATCAGTGAGAGTAGGAGGAGCCCACAGTGATATGCAGGCAACTGTACGGGAGACTGGTCAAGCGCGTGGAGATCAGTGGGCGAGTGAAGTATGATTGAGAGTAGTAGTAGCTCTCAGTGATCTGCAGGCAGCTGTACTAGAGACTTGTCAAGCGCGTGGAGATCAATGGGCTAGTGGAGTATCAGTGAGAGTAGGAGGAGCTCTCAGTGATCTGCAGGCAGCTGTACGGGAGATTTGTCAAGCGCGTGGAGATCAGTCGTCTAGTGAAGTATCAATGAGAGTAGAAGGAACTCTCAGTGATCTCCAGGTAGTTGTATGGGAGACTTGTCAAGAGCGTGGAGGTCAGTGGGCTAGCGAAGTATCAGTGAGAGTAGGAGGAGCTCTCAGTGGTCTGCAGGCAGCTGTACGGGAGAATTGTCCAGCGCTTGGAGAGCAGTGGGATAGTGAAGTATCAGAGAGAGTATGAGTGGCTCTCAGTGGTCTGCAGGCAGCTGTACTGGAGACTTGTCAAGCGCGTGGAAATCAGTGGGCTAGTGAAGTATCAGTGAGAGTAGGAGGAGCGCTCAGTGGTCTACAGGCAGCTGTTCGGGAGACTTGTCCAGCGCGTGGAGATCAGTGGGTTAGTGAAGTATCATTGAGAGTAGGAGGAGCTCTCAGTGGACTGCAAGCAGCTATACGGGAGACTTGTCAAGCGCGTGGAGATCAGTGGGCGAGTGAAGTATTAGTGAGAGTAGGACGAGCTCTCAGTGGACTGCAAGCAGCTATACGGGAGACTTGTCAAGCGCGTGGAGATCAGTGGGCGAGTGAAGTATTAGTGAGAGTAGGACGAGCTCTCAGTGATCTGCAGGCAGCTGTACTGGAGACTTGTCCAGCCCGGGGAGATCAGTGGGCTGGTGAAGTATCAGTGAGAGTAGGAGGAGCTCTCAGTGGTCTGCAGGCAGCTGTACTGGAGACTTGTCCAGCGCGTGGAGATCAGTGGGCTAGTGAAGTATCAGTGAGAGTAGGAGGAGCTCTCAGTGATCTGCAGGCAGCTGTACTGGAGACTTGTCCAGCGCGTGGAGATCAGTGGGCTAGTGAAGTATCAGTGAGACTATGTGGAGCTCTCAGTGATATGCAGGCAGCTGTACTGGAGACTTGTCAAGCGCGTGGAGATCAGTGGGCTAGTGAAGTATCAGTGAGAGTAGGAGGAGCCCTCAGTGATCTGCAGGCAACTGTACTGGAGACTTGTCCAGCGCGTGGAGATCAGTGGGCTAGTGAAGTATCAGTGAGACTAGGAGGAGCTCTAAGTGATATGTAGGCAGCTGTACTGGAGACTTGTCAAGCGCGTGGAGATCAGTGGGCTAGTGAAGTATCAGTGAGAGTAGGAGGAGCTCTCAGTAGTCTGCAAGCAACTGTACGGGAGACTTGTCAAGAGCGTGGAGATCAGTGGGCTAGTGAAGTATCAGTGAGAGAAGGAGGAGCTCTCAGTGGTCTGCAGGCAGCTGTACGGGAGAATTGTCAAGCGCGTGGAGATCATTGGGCTGGTGAAGTATCAGTGAGAGTAGGAGGAGCTCTCAGTGATCTGCAGGAAGCTGTACCGGAGACTTGTCCAGCGCTTGGAGATCAGTAGGCTAGTGAAGTATCAGTGAGAGTAGCAGGAGCTCTCAGTGGTCTGTAGGAAGCTGTATGGGAGACTTGTCCAGCGCGTGGAGATCAGTGGGCTAGTGAAGTATCAGTGAGAGTAGGAGGAGCTCTCAGTGATCTGCAGGCAGCTGTACTGGAGACTTGTCCAGCGCGTGGAGATCAGTGGGCTAGTGAAGTATCAGTGAGAGTAGGAGGAGCTCTCAATTATCTGCAGGCAACTGTACTGGAGAATTGTCCACCGCGTGGAGATCAGTGGGCTAGTGAAGTATCAGTGAGAGTAGGAGTAGATCTCAGTGATCTGCAGGCTGCTGTACTGGAGACTTGTCCAGCACGTGGAGATCAGTGGGCTAGTGAAGTATCAGTGAGAGTAGGAGGAGCCCACAGTGATATGCAGGCAACTGTACGGGAGACTGGTCAAGCGCGTGGAGATCAGTGGGCGAGTGAAGTATGATTGAGAGTAGTAGTAGCTCTCAGTGATCTGCAGGCAGCTGTACTAGAGACTTGTCAAGCGCGTGGAGATCAATGGGCTAGTGGAGTATCAGTGAGAGTAGGAGGAGCTCTCAGTGATCTGCAGGCAGCTGTACGGGAGACTTGTCAAGCGCGTGGAGATCAGTCGTCTAGTGAAGTATCAATGAGAGTAGAAGGAACTGTCAGTGATCTCCAGGTAGTTGTATGGGAGACTTGTCAAGAGCGTGGAGGTCAGTGGGCTAGCGAAGTATCAGTGAGAGTAGGAGGAGCTCTCAGTGGTCTGCAGGCAGCTGTACTGGAGACTTGTCCAGAGCGTGGAGATCAGTGGGCTAGTGAAGTATCAGTGAGAGTAGGAGGAGCTCTCAGTGGTCTGCAGGCAGCTGTACTGGAGACTTGTCAAGAGCGTGGAGATCAGTGGGCTAGTGAAGTATCAGTGAGAGTAGGAGGAGCTCTCAGTGATCTGCAGACAGCTGTACTGTAGATTTGTCCAGCGTGTGGAGATCAGTGGGCGAGTGAAGTATTAGTGAGAGTAGGACGAGCTCTCAGTGGACTGCAAGCAGCTATACGGGAGACTTGTCAAGCGCGTGGAGATCAGTGGGCGAGTGAAGTATTAGTGAGAGTAGGACGAGCTCTCAGTGATCTGCAGGCAGCTGTACTGGAGACTTGTCCAGCCCGTGGAGATCAGTGGGCTGGTGAAGTATCAGTGAGAGTAGGAGGAGCTCTCAGTGGTCTGCAGGCAGCTGTACTGGAGACTTGTCCAGCGCGTGGAGATCAGTGGGCTATTGAAGTATCAGTGAGAGTAGGAGGAGCTCTCAGTGATCTGCAGGCAGCTGTACTGGAGACTTGTCCAGCGCGTGGAGATCAGTGGGCTAGTGAAGTATCAGTGAGACTATGTGGAGCTCTCAGTGATATGCAGGCAGCTGTACTGGAGACTTGTCAAGCGCGTGGAGATCAGTGGGCTAGTGAAGTATCAGTGAGAGTAGGAGGAGCCCTCAGTGATCTGCAGGCAGCTGTACTGGAGACTTGTCCAGCGCGTGGAGATCAGTGGGCTAGTGAAGTATCAGTGAGACTAGGAGGAGCTCTAAGTGATATGTAGGCAGCTGTACTGGAGACTTGTCAAGCGCGTGGAGATCAGTGGGCTAGTGAAGTATCAGTGAGAGTAGGAGGAGCTCTCAGTAGTCTGCAAGCAACTGTACGGGAGACTTGTCAAGAGCGTGGAGATCAGTGGGCTAGTGAAGTATCAGTGAGAGAAGGAGGAGCTCTCAGTTACTGCAGGCAGCTGTACGGGAGAATTGTCAAGCGCGTGGAGATCAGTGGGATAGTGAAGTGTCAGTGAGAGAAGGAGGAGCTCTCAGTGATATGCAGGCAGCTGTACTGGAGATTTGTCCAGCCCGTGGAGATCAGTGGGCTGGTGAAGTATCAGTGAGAGTAGGAGGAGCTCTCAGTGATCTGCAGGAAGCTGGACCGGAGACTTGTCCAGCGCTTGGAGATCAGTAGGCTAGTGAAGTATCAGTGAGAGTAGCAGGAGCTCTCAGTGGTCTGTAGGAAGCTGTATGGGAGACTTGTCCAGCGCGTGGAGATCAGTGGGCTAGTGAAGTATCAGTGAGAGTAGGAGGAGCTCTCAGTGATCTGCAGGCAGCTGTACTGGAGACTTGTCCAGCGCGTGGAGATCAGTGGGCTAGTGAAGTATCAGTGAGAGTAGGAGTAGCTCTCAATTATCTGCAGGCAACTGTACTGGAGAATTGTCCACCGCGTGGAGATCAGTGGGCTAGTGAAGTATCAGTGAGAGTAGGAGTAGATCTCAGTGATCTGCAGGCTGCTGTACTGGAGACTTGTCCAGCACGTGGAGATCAGTGGGCTAGTGAAGTATCAGTGAGAGTAGGAGGAGCCCACAGTGATATGCAGGCAACTGTACGGGAGACTGGTCAAGCGCGTGGAGATCAGTGGGCGAGTGAAGTATGATTGAGAGTAGTAGTAGCTCTCAGTGATCTGCAGGCAGCTGTACTAGAGACTTGTCAAGCGCGTGGAGATCAATGGGCTAGTGGAGTATCAGTGAGAGTAGGAGGAGCTCTCAGTGATCTGCAGGCAGCTGTACGGGAGACTTGTCAAGCGCGTGGAGATCAGTCGTCTAGTGAAGTATCAATGAGAGTAGAAGGAACTCTCAGTGATCTCCAGGTAGTTGTATGGGAGACTTGTCAAGAGCGTGGAGGTCAGTGGGCTAGCGAAGTATCAGTGAGAGTAGGAGGAGCTCTCAGTGGTCTGCAGGCAGCTGTACTGGAGACTTGTCCAGAGCGTGGAGATCAGTGGGCTAGTGAAGTATCAGTGAGAGTAGGAGGAGCTCTCAGTGGTCTGCAGGCAGCTGTACTGGAGACTTGTCAAGAGCGTGGAGATCAGTGGGCTATTGAAGTATCAGTGAGAGTAGGAGGAGCTCTCAGTGATCTGCAGACAGCTGTACTGTAGATTTGTCCAGCGTGTGGAGATCAGTGGGCGAGTGAAGTATCAGTGAGAGTATTAGGAGTTCTCAGTGCTCTGCAGGCAGCTGTACGGGAGAATTGTCAAGCGCGTGGACGTCAGTGGGCTAGTGAAGTATCAGTGAGAGTAGGAGGAGCTCTCATTGAACTGCAGGCAGCTGTTCTGGAGAATTGTCCAGCGCGTGCAGATCAGTGGGCTAGTGAAGTATCAGTGAGAGTAGAAGGAGATCTCAGTGGACTGTAGGCAGCTGTACGGGAGACCTGTCAAGCGCGTGGAGATCAGTGGGCTAGTGAAGTATCAGTGTGAGTAGGAGGAGCTCTCAGTGGTCTGCAAGCAACTGTACGGGAGTCTTGTCAAGCGCGTGGAGATCAGTGGGCTAGTGAAGTATCAGCGAGAGCAGGAGGAGCTCTCAGTGGTCTGCAGGCAGCTGTACGGGAGAATTGTCCAGCGCGTGGATATCAGTGGGATAGTGAAGTATCAGTGAGAGTAGGAGTAGCTCTCAGTGGTCTGCAGGCAGCTGTACTGGAGACTTGTCCAGCGCGTGGAGATCAGTGGGCTAGTGAAGTATCAGTGAGAGTAGGAGGAGCTCTCAGTGATCTGCATGCAGCTGTACTGGAGACTTGTCCAGCGCGTGGAGATCAGTGGGCTAGTGAAGTATCAGTGAGACTATGTGGAGCTCTCAGTGATATGCAGGCAGCTGTACTGGAGACTTGTCAAGCGCGTGGAGATCAGTGGGCTAGTGAAGTATCAGTGAGAGTAGGAGGAGCCCTCAGTGATCTGCAGGCAGCTGTACTGGAGACTTGTCCAGCGCGTGGAGATCAGTGGGCTAGTGAAGTATCAGTGAGACTAGGAGGAGCTCTAAGTGATATGTAGGCAGCTGTACTGGAGACTTGTCAAGCGCGTGGAGATCAGTGGGCTAGTGAAGTATCAGTGAGAGTAGGAGGAGCTCTCATTGGTCTGCAAGCAGCTGTACGGGAGACTTGTCAAGCGCGTGGAGATCAGTGGGCTAGTGAAGTAGCAGTGAGAGTAGGAGGAGCTCTCAGTGGTCTGCAGGCAGCTGTACGGGAGACTTGTATTGCGCGTGGAGATCTGCGGGCTAGTGAAGTATCAGTGAGACTAGGAGGAGCTCTAAGTGATATGTAGGCAGCTGTACTGGAGACTTGTCAAGCGCGTGGAGATCAGTGGGCTAGTGAAGTATCAGTGAGAGTAGGAGGAGCTCTCAGTGGACTGCAAGCAGCTATACGGGAGACTTGTCAAGCGCGTGGAGATCAGTGGGCGAGTGAAGTATTAGTGAGAGTAGGACGAGCTCTCAGTGGACTGCAAGCAGCTATACGGGAGACTTGTCAAGCGCGTGGAGATCAGTGGGCGAGTGAAGTATTAGTGAGAGTAGGACGAGCTCTCAGTGATCTGCAGGCAGCTGTACTGGAGACTTGTCCAGCCCGGGGAGATCAGTGGGCTGGTGAAGTATCAGTGAGAGTAGGAGGAGCTCTCAGTGGTCTGCAGGCAGCTGTACTGGAGACTTGTCCAGCGCGTGGAGATCAGTGGGCTAGTGAAATATCAGTGAGAGTAGGAGGAGCTCTCAGTGATCTGCAGGCAGCTGTACTGGAGACTTGTCCAGCGCGTGGAGATCAGTGGGCTAGTGAAGTATCAGTGAGACTATGTGGAGCTCTCAGTGATATGCAGGCAGCTGTACTGGAGACTTGTCAAGCGCGTGGAGATCAGTGGGCTAGTGAAGTATCAGTGAGAGTAGGAGGAGCCCTCAGTGATCTGCAGGCAACTGTACTGGAGACTTGTCCAGCGCGTGGAGATCAGTGGGCTAGTGAAGTATCAGTGAGACTAGGAGGAGCTCTAAGTGATATGTAGGCAGCTGTACTGGAGACTTGTCAAGCGCGTGGAGATCAGTGGGCTAGTGAAGTATCAGTGAGAGTAGGAGGAGCACTCAGTAGTCTGCAAGCAACTGTACGGGAGACTTGTCAAGAGCGTGGAGATCAGTGGGCTAGTGAAGTATCAGTGAGAGAAGGAGGAGCTCTCAGTGGTCTGCAGGCAGCTGTACGGGAGAATTGTCAAGCGCGTGGAGATCAGTGGGATAGTGAAGTGTCAGTGAGAGAAGGAGGAGCTCTCAGTGATATGCAGGCAGCTGTACTGGAGATTTGTCCAGCCCGTGGAGATCAGTGGGCTGGTGAAGTATCAGTGAGAGTAGGAGGAGCTCTCAGTGATCTGCAGGAAGCTGTACCGGAGACTTGTCCAGCGCTTGGAGATCAGTAGGCTAGTGAAGTATCAGTGAGAGTAGCAGGAGCTCTCAGTGGTCTGTAGGAAGCTGTATGGGAGACTTGTCCAGCGCGTGGAGATCAGTGGGCTAGTGAAGTATCAGTGAGAGTAGGAGGAGCTCTCAGTGATCTGCAGGCAGCTGTACTGGAGACTTGTCCAGCGCGTGGAGATCAGTGGGCTAGTGAAGTATCAGTGAGAGTAGGAGGAGCTCTCAATTATCTGCAGGCAACTGTACTGGAGAATTGTCCACCGCGTGGAGATCAGTGGGCTAGTGAAGTATCAGTGAGAGTAGGAGTAGATCTCAGTGATCTGCAGGCTGCTGTACTGGAGACTTGTCCAGCACGTGGAGATCAGTGGGCTAGTGAAGTATCAGTGAGAGTAGGAGGAGCCCACAGTGATATGCAGGCAACTGTACGGGAGACTGGTCAAGCGCGTGGAGATCAGTGGGCGAGTGAAGTATGATTGAGAGTAGTAGTAGCTCTCAGTGATCTGCAGGCAGCTGTACTAGAGACTTGTCAAGCGCGTGGAGATCAATGGGCTAGTGGAGTATCAGTGAGAGTAGGAGGAGCTCTCAGTGATCTGCAGGCAGCTGTACGGGAGACTTGTCAAGCGCGTGGAGATCAGTCGTCTAGTGAAGTATCAATGAGAGTAGAAGGAACTCTCAGTGATCTCCAGGTAGTTGTATGGGAGACTTGTCAAGAGCGTGGAGGTCAGTGGGCTAGCGAAGTATCAGTGAGAGTAGGAGGAGCTCTCAGTGGTCTGCAGGCAGCTGTACTGGAGACTTGTCCAGAGCGTGGAGATCAGTGGGCTAGTGAAGTATCAGTGAGAGTAGGAGGAGCTCTCAGTGGTCTGCAGGCAGCTGTACTGGAGACTTGTCAAGAGCGTGGAGATCAGTGGGCTAGTGAAGTATCAGTGAGAGTAGGAGGAGCTCTCAGTGATCTGCAGACAGCTGTACTGTAGATTTGTCCAGCGTGTGGAGATCAGTGGGCGAGTGAAGTATTAGTGAGAGTAGGACGAGCTCTCAGTGGACTGCAAGCAGCTATACGGGAGACTTGTCAAGCGCGTGGAGATCAGTGGGCGAGTGAAGTATTAGTGAGAGTAGGACGAGCTCTCAGTGATCTGCAGGCAGCTGTACTGGAGACTTGTCCAGCCCGTGGAGATCAGTGGGCTGGTGAAGTATCAGTGAGAGTAGGAGGAGCTCTCAGTGGTCTGCAGGCAGCTGTACTGGAGACTTGTCCAGCGCGTGGAGATCAGTGGGCTATTGAAGTATCAGTGAGAGTAGGAGGAGCTCTCAGTGATCTGCAGGCAGCTGTACTGGAGACTTGTCCAGCGCGTGGAGATCAGTGGGCTAGTGAAGTATCAGTGAGACTAGGAGGAGCTCTAAGTGATATGTAGGCAGCTGTTCTGGAGACTTGTCAAGCGCGTGGAGATCAGTGGGCTAGTGAAGTATCAGTGAGAGTAGGAGGAGCTCTCAGTAGTCTGCAAGCAACTGTACGGGAGACTTGTCAAGAGCGTGGAGATCAGTGGGCTAGTGAAGTATCAGTGAGAGAAGGAGGAGCTCTCAGTGGTCTGCAGGCAGCTGTACGGGAGAATTGTCAAGCGCGTGGAGATCAGTGGGATAGTGAAGTGTCAGTGAGAGAAGGAGGAGCTCTCAGTGATATGCAGGCAGCTGTACTGGAGATTTGTCCAGCCCGTGGAGATCAGTGGGCTGGTGAAGTATCAGTGAGAGTAGGAGGAGCTCTCAGTGATCTGCAGGAAGCTGTACCGGAGACTTGTCCAGCGCTTGGAGATCAGTAGGCTAGTGAAGTATCAGTGAGAGTAGCAGGAGCTCTCAGTGGTCTGTAGGAAGCTGTATGGGAGACTTGTCCAGCGCGTTTAGATCAGTGGGCTAGTGAAGTATCAGTGAGAGTAGGAGGAGCTCTCAGTGATCTGCAGGCAGCTGTACTGGAGACTTGTCCAGCGCGTGGAGATCAGTGGGCTAGTGAAGTATCAGTGAGAGTAGGAGTAGCTCTCAATTATCTGCAGGCAACTGTACTGGAGAATTGTCCACCGCGTGGAGATCAGTGGGCTAGTGAAGTATCAGTGAGAGTAGGAGTAGATCTCAGTGATCTGCAGGCTGCTGTACTGGAGACTTGTCCAGCACGTGGAGATCAGTGGGCTAGTGAAGTATCAGTGAGAGTAGGAGGAGCCCACAGTGATATGCAGGCAACTGTACGGGAGACTGGTCAAGCGCGTGGAGATCAGTGGGCGAGTGAAGTATGATTGAGAGTAGTAGTAGCTCTCAGTGATCTGCAGGCAGCTGTACTAGAGACTTGTCAAGCGCGTGGAGATCAATGGGCTAGTGGAGTATCAGTGAGAGTAGGAGGAGCTCTCAGTGATCTGCAGGCAGCTGTACGGGAGACTTGTCAAGCGCGTGGAGATCAGTCGTCTATTGAAGTATCAATGAGAGTAGAAGGAACTCTCAGTGATCTCCAGGTAGTTGTATGGGAGACTTGTCAAGAGCGTGGAGGTCAGTGGGCTAGCGAAGTATCAGTGAGAGTAGGAGGAGCACTCAGTGGTCTGCAGGCAGCTGTACTGGAGACTTGTCCAGAGCGTGGAGATCAGTGGGCTAGTGAAGTATCAGTGAGAGTAGGAGGAGCTCTCAGTGGTCTGCAGGCAGCTGTACTGGAGACTTGTCAAGAGCGACGAGATCAGTGGGCTAGTGAAGTATCAGTGAGAGTAGGAGGAGCTCTCAGTGATCTGCAGACAGCTGTACTGTAGATTTGTCCAGCGTGTGGAGATCAGTGGGCGAGTGAAGTATCAGTGAGAGTATTAGGAGTTCTCAGTGCTCTGCAGGCAGCTGTACGGGAGAATTGTCAAGCGCGTGGACGTCAGTGGGCTAGTGAAGTATCAGTGAGAGTAGGAGGAGCTCTCATTGAACTGCAGGCAGCTGTTCTGGAGAATTGTCCAGCGCGTGGAGATCAGTGGGCTAGTGAAGTATCAGTGAGAGTAGAAGGAGATCTCAGTGGACTGTAGGCAGCTGTACGGGAGACCTGTCAAGCGCGTGGAGATCAGTGGGCTAGTGAAGTATCAGTGTGAGTAGGAGGAGCTCTCAGTGGTCTGCAGGCAGCTGTACGGGAGAATTGTCCAGCGCGTGGAGATCAGTGGGATAGTGAAGTATCAGTGAGAGTAGGAGTAGCTCTCAGTGGTCTGCAGGCAGCTGTACTGGAGACTTGTCCAGCGCGTGGAGATCAGTGGGCTAGTGAAGTATCAGTGAGAGTAGGAGGCGCTCTCAGTGATCTGCAGGCAGCTGTACTAGAGACTTGTCAAGCGCGTGGAGATCAATGGGCTAGTGGAGTATCAGTGAGAGTAGGAGGAGCTCTCAGTGATCTGCAGGCAGCTGTACGGGAGACTTGTCAAGCGCGTGGAGATCAGTCGTCTATTGAAGTATCAATGAGAGTAGAAGGAACTCTCAGTGATCTCCAGGTAGTTGTATGGGAGACTTGTCAAGAGCGTGGAGGTCAGTGGGCTAGCGAAGTATCAGTGAGAGTAGGAGGAGCACTCAGTGGTCTGCAGGCAGCTGTACTGGAGACTTGTCCAGAGCGTGGAGATCAGTGGGCTAGTGAAGTATCAGTGAGAGTAGGAGGAGCTCTCAGTGGTCTGCAGGCAGCTGTACTGGAGACTTGTCAAGAGCGAGGAGATCAGTGGGCTAGTGAAGTATCAGTGAGAGTAGGAGGAGCTCTCAGTGATCTGCAGACAGCTGTACTGTAGATTTGTCCAGCGTGTGGAGATCAGTGGGCGAGTGAAGTATCAGTGAGAGTATTAGGAGTTCTCAGTGCTCTGCAGGCAGCTGTACGGGAGAATTGTCAAGCGCGTGGACGTCAGTGGGCTAGTGAAGTATCAGTGAGAGTAGGAGGAGCTCTCATTGAACTGCAGGCAGCTGTTCTGGAGAATTGTCCAGCGCGTGGAGATCAGTGGGCTAGTGAAGTATCAGTGAGAGTAGAAGGAGATCTCAGTGGACTGTAGGCAGCTGTACGGGAGACCTGTCAAGCGCGTGGAGATCAGTGGGCTAGTGAAGTATCAGTGTGAGTAGGAGGAGCTCTCAGTGGTCTGCAAGCAACTGTACGGGAGTCTTGTCAAGCGCGTGGAGATCAGTGGGCTAGTGAAGTATCAGCGAGAGCAGGAGGAGCTCTCAGTGGTCTGCAGGCAGCTGTACGGGAGAATTGTCCAGCGCGTGGAGATCAGTGGGATAGTGAAGTATCAGTGAGAGTAGGAGTAGCTCTCAGTGGTCTGCAGGCAGCTGTACTGGAGACTTGTCCAGCGCGTGGAGATCAGTGGGCTAGTGAAGTATCAGTGAGAGTAGGAGGCGCTCTCAGTGATCTGCAGGCAGCTGTACTGGAGACTTGTCCAGCGCGTGGAGATCAGTGGGCTAGTGAAGTATCAGTGAGACTATGTGGAGCTCTCAGTGATATGCAGGCAGCTGTACTGGAGACTTGTCAAGCGCGTGGAGATCAGTGGGCTAGTGAAGTATCAGTGAGAGTAGGAGGAGCCCTCAGTGATCTGCAGGCAGCTGTACTGGAGACTTGTCCAGCGCGTGGAGATCAGTGGGCTAGTGAAGTATCAGTGAGACTAGGAGGAGCTCTAAGTGATATGTAGGCAGCTGTACTGGAGACTTGTCAAGCGCGTGGAGATCAGTGGGCTAGTGAAGTATCAGTGAGAGTAGGAGGATCTCTCATTGGTCTGCAAGCAGCTGTACGGGAGACTTGTCAAGCGCGTGGAGATCAGTGGGCTAGTGAAGTAGCAGTGAGAGTAGGAGGAGCTCTCAGTGGTCTGCAGGCAGCTGTACGGGAGACTTGTCTTGCGCGTGGAGATCTGCGGGCTAGTGAAGTATCAGTGAGACTAGGAGGAGCTCTAAGTGATATGTAGGCAGCTGTACTGGAGACTTGTCAAGCGCGTGGAGATCAGTGGGCTAGTGAAGTATCAGTGAGAGTAGGAGGAGCTCTCAGTAGTCTGCAAGCAACTGTACGGGAGACTTGTCAAGAGCGTGGAGATCAGTGGGCTAGTGAAGTATCAGTGAGAGAAGGAGGAGCTCTCAGTGGTCTGCAGGCAGCTGTACGGGAGAATTGTCAAGCGCGTGGAGATCAGTGGGATAGTGAAGTGTCAGTGAGAGAAGGAGGAGCTCTCAGTGATATGCAGGCAGCTGTACTGGAGATTTGTCCAGCCCGTGGAGATCAGTGGGCTGGTGAAGTATCAGTGAGAGTAGGAGGAGCTCTCAGTGATCTGCAGGAAGCTGTACCGGAGACTTGTCCAGCGCTTGGAGATCAGTAGGCTAGTGAAGTATCAGTGAGAGTAGCAGGAGCTCTCAGTGGTCTGTAGGAAGCTGTATGGGAGACTTGTCCAGCGCGTGGAGATCAGTGGGCTAGTGAAGTATCAGTGAGAGTAGGAGGAGCTCTCAGTGATCTGCAGGCAGCTGTACTGGAGACTTGTCCAGCGCGTGGAGATCAGTGGGCTAGTGAAGTATCAGTGAGAGTAGGAGGAGCTCTCAATTATCTGCAGGCAACTGTACTGGAGAATTGTCCACCGCGTGGAGATCAGTGGGCTAGTGAAGTATCAGTGAGAGTAGGAGTAGATCTCAGTGATCTGCAGGCTGCTGTACTGGAGACTTGTCCAGCACGTGGAGATCAGTGGGCTAGTGAAGTATCAGTGAGAGTAGGAGGAGCCCACAGTGATATGCAGGCAACTGTACGGGAGACTGGTCAAGCGCGTGGAGATCAGTGGGCGAGTGAAGTATGATTGAGAGTAGTAGTAGCTCTCAGTGATCTGCAGGCAGCTGTACTAGAGACTTGTCAAGCGCGTGGAGATCAATGGGCTAGTGGAGTATCAGTGAGAGTAGGAGGAGCTCTCAGTGATCTGCAGGCAGCTGTACGGGAGACTTGTCAAGCGCGTGGAGATCAGTCGTCTAGTGAAGTATCAATGAGAGTAGAAGGAACTCTTAGTGATCTCCAGGTAGTTGTATGGGAGACTTGTCAAGAGCGTGGAGGTCAGTGGGCTAGCGAAGTATCAGTGAGAGTAGGAGGCGCTCTCAGTGATCTGCAGGCAGCTGTACTGGAGACTTGTCCAGCGCGTGGAGATCAGTGGGCTAGTGAAGTATCAGTGAGACTATGTGGAGCTCTCAGTGATATGCAGGCAGCTGTACTGGAGATTTGTCAAGCGCGTGGAGATCAGTGGGCTAGTGAAGTATCAGTGAGAGTAGGAGGAGCCCTCAGTGATCTGCAGGCAGCTGTACTGGAGACTTGTCCAGCGCGTGGAGATCAGTGGGCTAGTGAAGTATCAGTGAGACTAGGAGGAGCTCTAAGTGATATGTAGGCAGCTGTACTGGAGACTTGTCAAGCGCGTGGAGATCAGTGGGCTAGTGAAGTATCAGTGAGAGTAGGAGGATCTCTCATTGGTCTGCAAGCAGCTGTACGGGAGACTTGTCAAGCGCGTGGAGATCAGTGGGCTAGTGAAGTAGCAGTGAGAGTAGGAGGAGCTCTCAGTGGTCTGCAGGCAGCTGTACGGGAGACTTGTCTTGCGCGTGGAGATCTGCGGGCTAGTGAAGTATCAGTGAGACTAGGAGGAGCTCTAAGTGATATGTAGGCAGCTGTACTGGAGACTTGTCAAGCGCGTGGAGATCAGTGGGCTAGTGAAGTATCAGTGAGAGTAGGAGGAGCTCTCAGTAGTCTGCAAGCAACTGTACGGGAGACTTGTCAAGAGTGTGGAGATCAGTGGGCTAGTGAAGTATCAGTGAGAGAAGGAGGAGCTCTCAGTGGTCTGCAGGCAGCTGTACGGGAGAATTGTCAAGCGCGTGGAGATCAGTGGGATAGTGAAGTGTCAGTGAGAGAAGGAGGAGCTCTCAGTGATATGCAGGCAGCTGTACTGGAGATTTGTCCAGCCCGTGGAGATCAGTGGGCTGGTGAAGTATCAGTGAGAGTAGGAGGAGCTCTCAGTGATCTGCAGGAAGCTGTACCGGAGACTTGTCCAGCGCTTGGAGATCAGTAGGCTAGTGAAGTATCAGTGAGAGTAGCAGGAGCTCTCAGTGGTCTGTAGGAAGCTGTATGGGAGACTTGTCCAGCGCGTGGAGATCAGTGGGCTAGTGAAGTATCAGTGAGAGTAGGAGGAGCTCTCAGTGATCTGCAGGCAGCTGTACTGGAGACTTGTCCAGCGCGTGGAGATCAGTGGGCTAGTGAAGTATCAGTGAGAGTAGGAGGAGCTCTCAATTATCTGCAGGCAACTGTACTGGAGAATTGTCCACCGCGTGGAGATCAGTGGGCTAGTGAAGTATCAGTGAGAGTAGGAGTAGATCTCAGTGATCTGCAGGCTGCTGTACTGGAGACTTGTCCAGCACGTGGAGATCAGTGGGCTAGTGAAGTATCAGTGAGAGTAGGAGGAGCCCACAGTGATATGCAGGCAACTGTACGGGAGACTGGTCAAGCGCGTGGAGATCAGTGGGCGAGTGAAGTATGATTGAGAGTAGTAGTAGCTCTCAGTGATCTGCAGGCAGCTGTACTAGAGACTTGTCAAGCGCGTGGAGATCAATGGGCTAGTGGAGTATCAGTGAGAGTAGGAGGAGCTCTCAGTGATCTGCAGGCAGCTGTACGGGAGACTTGTCAAGCGCGTGGAGATCAGTCGTCTAGTGAAGTATCAATGAGAGTAGAAGGAACTCTTAGTGATCTCCAGGTAGTTGTATGGGAGACTTGTCAAGAGCGTGGAGGTCAGTGGGCTAGCGAAGTATCAGTGAGAGTAGGAGGAGCTCTCAGTGGTCTGCAGGCAGCTGTACTGGAGACTTGTCCAGAGCGTGGAGATCAGTGGGCTAGTGAAGTATCAGTGAGAGTAGGAGGAGCTCTCAGTGGTCTGCAGGCAGCTGTACTGGAGACTTGTCAAGAGCGTGGAGATCAGTGGGCTAGTGAAGTATCAGTGAGAGTAGGAGGAACTCTCAGTGATCTGCAGACAGCTGTACTGTAGATTTGTCCAGCGTGTGGAGATCAGTGGGCGAGTGAAGTATTAGTGAGAGTAGGACGAGCTCTCAGTGGACTGCAAGCAGCTATACGGGAGACTTGTCAAGCGCGTGGAGATCAGTGGGCGAGTGAAGTATTAGTGAGAGTAGGACGAGCTCTCAGTGATCTGCAGGCAGCTGTACTGGAGACTTGTCCAGCCCGTGGAGATCAGTGGGCTGGTGAAGTATCAGTGAGAGTAGGAGGAGCTCTCAGTGGTCTGCAGGCAGCTGTACTGGAGACTTGTCCAGCGCGTGGAGATCAGTGGGCTAGTGAAGTATCAGTGAGAGTAGGAGGAGCTCTCAGTGATCTGCAGGCAGCTGTACTGGAGACTTGTCCAGCGCGTGGAGATCAGTGTGCTAGTGAAGTATCAGTGAGACTATGTGGAGCTCTCAGTGATATGCAGGCAGCTGTACTGGAGACTTGTCAAGCGCGTGGAGATCAGTGGGCTAGTGAAGTATCAGTGAGAGTAGGAGGAGCCCTCAGTGATCTGCAGGCAGCTGTACTGGAGACTTGTCCAGCGCGTGGAAATCAGTGGGCTAGTGAAGTATCAGTGAGACTAGGAGGAGCTCTAAGTGATATGTAGGCAGCTGTACTGGAGACTTGTCAAGCGCGTGGAGATCAGTGGGCTAGTGAAGTATCAGTGAGAGTAGGAGGAGCTCTCAGTAGTCTGCAAGCAACTGTACGGGAGACTTGTCAAGAGCGTGGAGATCAGTGGGCTAGTGAAGTATCAGTGAGAGAAGGAGGAGCTCTCAGTGGTCTGCAGGCAGCTGTACGGGAGAATTGTCAAGCGCGTGGAGATCAGTGGGATAGTGAAGTGTCAGTGAGAGAAGGAGGAGCTCTCAGTGATATGCAGGCAGCTGTACTGGAGATTTGTCCAGCCCGTGGAGATCAGTGGGCTGGTGAAGTATCAGTGAGAGTAGGAGGAGCTCTCAGTGATCTGCAGGAAGCTGTACCGGAGACTTGTCCAGCGCTTGGAGATCAGTAGGCTAGTGAAGTATCAGTGAGAGTAGCAGGAGCTCTCAGTGGTCTGTAGGAAGCTGTATGGGAGACTTGTCCAGCGCGTGGAGATCAGTGGGCTAGTGAACTATCAGTGAGAGTAGGAGGAGCTCTCAGTGATCTGCAGGCAGCTGTACTGGAGACTTGTCCAGCGCGTGGAGATCAGTGGGCTAGTGAAGTATCAGTGAGAGTAGGAGGAGCTCTCAATTATCTGCAGGCAACTGTACTGGAGAATTGTCCACCGCGTGGAGATCAGTGGGCTAGTGAAGTATCAGTGAGAGTAGGAGTAGATCTCAGTGATCTGCAGGCTGCTGTACTGGAGACTTGTCCAGCACGTGGAGATCAGTGGGCTAGTGAAGTATCAGTGAGAGTAGGAGGAGCCCACAGTGATATGCAGGCAACTGTACGGGAGACTGGTCAAGCGCGTGGAGATCAGTGGGCGAGTGAAGTATGATTGAGAGTAGTAGTAGCTCTCAGTGATCTGCAGGCAGCTGTACTAGAGACTTGTCAAGCGCGTGGAGATCAATGGGCTAGTGGAGTATCAGTGAGAGTAGGAGGAGCTCTCAGTGATCTGCAGGTAGCTGTACGGGAGACTTGTCAAGCGCGTGGAGATCAGTCGTCTAGTGAAGTATCAATGAGAGTAGAAGGAACTCTCAGTGATCTCCAGGTAGTTGTATGGGAGACTTGTCAAGAGCGTGGAGGTCAGTGGGCTAGCGAAGTATCAGTGAGAGTAGGAGGAGCTCTCAGTGGTCTGCAGGCAGCTGTACTGGAGACTTGTCCAGAGCGTGGAGATCAGTGGGCTAGTGAAGTATCAGTGAGAGTAGGAGGAGCTCTCAGTGGTCTGCAGGCAGCTGTACTGGAGACTTGTCAAGAGCGTGGAGATCAGTGGGCTAGTGAAGTATCAGTGAGAGTAGGAGGAGCTCTCAGTGATCTGCAGACAGCTGTACTGTAGATTTGTCCAGCGTGTGGAGATCAGTGGGCGAGTGAAGTATCAGTGAGAGTATTAGGAGTTCTCAGTGCTCTGCAGGCAGCTGTACGGGAGAATTGTCAAGCGCGTGGACGTCAGTGGGCTAGTGAAGTATCAGTGAGAGTAGGAGGAGCTCTCATTGAACTGCAGGCAGCTGTTCTGGAGAATTGTCCAGCGCGTGCAGATCAGTGGGCTAGTGAAGTATCAGTGAGAGTAGAAGGAGATCTCAGTGGACTGTAGGCAGCTGTACGGGAGACCTGTCAAGCGCGTGGAGATCAGTGGGCTAGTGAAGTATCAGTGTGAGAAGGAGGAGCTCTCAGTGGTCTGCAAGCAACTGTACGGGAGTCTTGTCAAGCGCGTGGAGATCAGTGGGCTAGTGAAGTATCAGCGAGAGCAGGAGGAGCTCTCAGTGGTCTGCAGGCAGCTGTACGGGAGAATTGTCCAGCGCGTGGAGATCAGTGGGATAGTGAAGTATCAGTGAGAGTAGGAGTAGCTCTCAGTGGTCTGCAGGCAGGTGTACTGGAGACTTGTCCAGCGCGTGGAGATCAGTGGGCTAGTGAAGTATCAGTGAGAGTAGGAGGAGCTCTCAGTGATCTGCAGGCAGCTGTACTGGAGACTTGTCCAGCGCGTGGAGATCAGTGGGCTAGTGAAGTATCAGTGAGACTATGTGGAGCTCTCAGTGATATGCAGGCAGCTGTACTGGAGACTTGTCAAGCGCGTGGAGATCAGTGGGCTAGTGAAGTATCAGTGAGAGTAGGAGCCCTCAGTGATCTGCAGGCAGCTGTACTGGAGACTTGTCCAGCGCGTGGAGATCAGTGGGCTAGTGAAGTATCAGTGAGACTAGGAGGAGCTCTAAGTGATATGTAGGCAGCTGTACTGGAGACTTGTCAAGCGCGTGGAGATCAGTGGGCTAGTGAAGTATCAGTGAGAGTAGGAGGAGCTCTCATTGGTCTGCAAGCAGCTGTACGGGAGACTTGTCAAGCGCGTGGAGATCAGTG
Source organism: Escarpia spicata (assembly GCA_963995525.1). Classification (NCBI taxonomy): domain Eukaryota; kingdom Metazoa; phylum Annelida; class Polychaeta; order Sabellida; family Siboglinidae; genus Escarpia; species Escarpia spicata. The sequence goes on along the minus strand of OZ023213.1, from coordinate 55,107,389 downwards.
GGCTAGTGAAGTAGCAGTGAGAGTAGGAGGAGCTCTCAGTGGTCTGCAGGCAGCTGTACGGGAGACTTGTCTTGCGCGTGGAGATCTGCGGGCTAGTGAAGTATCAGTAAGAGAACGAGGAGCTCTCAGTGATCTGCAGGCAGCTGTACTGGAGTCTTGTCCAGCGCGTGGAGATCAGTGGGCTAGTGAAGTATCAGTGAGAGTAGGAGGAGCTCTCAGTAGTCTGCAAGCAACTGTACGGGAGACTTGTCAAGAGCGTGGAGATCAGTGGGCTAGTGAAGTATCAGTGAGAGTAGGAGGAGCTCTCAGTGGTCTGCAGGCAGCTGTACGGGAGAATTGTCAAGCGCGTGGAGATCAGTGGGATAGTGAAGTGTCAGTGAGACAAGGAGGAGCTCTCAGGGATATGCAGGCAGCTGTACTGGAGATTTGTCCAGCCCGTGGAGATCAGTGGGCTGGTGAAGTATCAATGAGAGTAGAAGGAGCTCTCAGTGATCTGCAGGTAGTTGTATGGGAGACTTGTCAAGAGCGTGGAGGTCAGTGGGCTAGCGAAGTATCAGTGAGAGTAGGAGGAGCTCTCAGTGGTCTGCAGGCAGCTGTACTGGAGACTTGTCCAGAGCGTGGAGATCAGTGGGCTAGTGCAGTATCAGTGAGAGTAGGAGGAGCTCTCAGTGATCTGCAGACAGCTGTACTGTAGATTTGTCCAGCGTGTGGAGATCAGTGGGCGAATGAAGTATCAGTGAGAGTATTAGGAGTTTTCAGTGCTCTGCAGGCAGCTGTACGGGAGAATTGTCAAGCGCGTGGACGTCAGTGGGCTAGTGAAGTATCAGTGAGAGTAGGAGGAGCTCTCATTGAACTGCAGGCAGCTGTTCTGGAGACTTGTCCAGCGCGTGCAGATCAGTGGACTAGTGAAGTATCAGTGAGAGTAGGAGGAGCTCTCAGTGGACTGTAGGCAGCTGTACGGGAGACCTGTCAAGCGCGTGGAGATCAGTGGGCTAGTGAAGTATCAGTGTGAGTAGGAGGAGCTCTCAGTGGTCTGCAAGCAACTGTACGGGAGTCTTGTCAAGCGCGTGGAGATCAGTGGGCTAGTGAAGTATCAGTGAGAGTAGGAGGAGCCCTCAGTGATCTGCAGGCAGCTGTACTGGAGTCTTGTCCAGCGCGTGGAGATCAGTGGGCTAGTGAAGTATCAGTGAGACTAGGAGGAGCTCTAAGTGATATGTAGGCAGCTGTACTGGAGACTTGTCAAGCGCGTGGAGATCAGTGGGCTAGTGAAGTATCAGTGAGAGTAGGAGGAGCTCTCAGTGATCTGCAGGCAGCTGTACTGGAGACTTGTCCAGCGCGTGGAGATCAGTGGGCTAGTGAAGTATCAGTGAGACTATGTGGAGCTCTCAGTGATATGCAGGCAGCTGTACTGGAGACTTGTCAAGCGCGTGGAGATCAGTGGGCTAGTGAAGTATCAGTGAGAGTAGGAGGAGCCCTCAGTGATCTGCAGGCAGCTGTACTGGAGACTTGTCCAGCGCGTGGAGATCAGTGGGCTAGTGAAGTATCAGTGAGACTAGGAGGAGCTCTAAGTGATATGTAGGCAGCTGTACTGGAGACTTGTCAAGCGCGTGGAGATCAGTGGGCTAGTGAAGTATCAGTGAGAGTAGGAGGAGCTCTCATTGGTCTGCAAGCAGCTGTACGGGAGACTTGTCAAGCGCTTGGAGATCAGTGGGCTAGTGAAGTAGCAGTGAGAGTAGAAGGAGCTCTCAGTGGTCTGCAGGCAGCTGTACGGGAGACTTGTCTTGCGTGTGGAGATCTGCGGGCTAGTGAAGTATCAGTAAGAGAACGAGGAGCTCTCAGTGATCTGCAGGCAGCTGTACTGGAGTCTTGTCCAGCGCGTGGAGATCAATGGGCTAGTGAAGTATCAGTGAGAGTAGGAGGAGCTCTCAGTAGTCTGCAAGCAACTGTACGGGAGACTTGTCAAGAGCGTGGAGATCAGTGGGCTAGTGAAGTATCAGTGAGAGAAGGAGGAGCTCTCAGTGGTCTGCAGGCAGCTGTACGGGAGAATTGTCAAGCGCGTGGAGATCAGTGGGATAGTTAAGTGTCAGTGAGAGAAGGAGGAGCTCTCAGTGATATGCAGGCAGCTGTACTGGAGATTTGTCCAGCCCGTGGAGATCAGTGGGCTGGTGAAGTATCAGTGAGAGTAGGAGGAGCTCTCAGTGATCTGCAGGAAGCTGTACCGGAGACTTGTCCAGCGCTTGGAGATCAGTAGGCTAGTGAAGTATCAGTGAGAGTAGCAGGAGCTCTCAGTGGTCTGTAGGAAGCTGTACGGGAGACTTGTCCAGCGCGTGGAGATCAGTGGGCTAGTGAAGTATCAGTGAGAGTAGGAGGAGCTCTCAGTGGTCTGCAAGCAACTGTACGGGAGACTTGTCAAGCGCGTGGAGATCAGTGGGCTAGTGAAGTATCAGTGAGAGTAGGAGGAGCTCTCAGTGGTCTGCAGGCAGCTGTACGGGAGAATTGTCCAGCGCTTGGAGATCAGTGGGATAGTGAAGTATCAGAGAGAGTATGAGTGGCTCTCAGTGGTCTGCAGGCAGCTGTACTGGAGACTTGTCAAGCGCGTGGAAATCAGTGGGCTAGTGAAGTATCAGTGAGAGTAGGAGGAGCGCTCAGTGGTCTACAGGCAGCTGTTCGGGAGACTTGTCCAGCGCGTGGAGATCAGTGGGTTAGTGAAGTATCATTGAGAGTAGGAGGAGCTCTCAGTGGACTGCAAGCAGCTATACGGGAGACTTGTCAAGCGCGTGGAGATCAGTGGGCGAGTGAAGTATTAGTGAGAGTAGGACGAGCTCTCAGTGGACTGCAAGCAGCTATACGGGAGACTTGTCAAGCGCGTGGAGATCAGTGGGCGAGTGAAGTATTAGTGAGAGTAGGACGAGCTCTCAGTGATCTGCAGGCAGCTGTACTGGAGACTTGTCCAGCCCGTGGAGATCAGTGGGCTGGTGAAGTATCAGTGAGAGTAGGAGGAGCTCTCAGTGGTCTGCAGGCAGCTGTACTGGAGACTTGTCCAGCGCGTGGAGATCAGTGGGCTAGTGAAGTATCAGTGAGAGTAGGAGGAGCTCTCAGTGATCTGCAGGCAGCTGTACTGGAGACTTGTCCAGCGCGTGGAGATCAGTGGGCTAGTGAAGTATCAGTGAGACTATGTGGAGCTCTCAGTGATATGCAGGCAGCTGTACTGGAGACTTGTCAAGCGCGTGGAGATCAGTGGGCTAGTGAAGTATCAGTGAGAGTAGGAGGAGCCTTCAGTGATCTGCAGGCAGCTGTACTGGAGACTTGTCCAGCGCGTGGAGATCAGTGGGCTAGTGAAGTATCAGTGAGACTAGGAGGAGCTCTAAGTGATATGTAGGCAGCTGTACTGGAGACTTGTCAAGCGCGTGGAGATCAGTGGGCTAGTGAAGTATCAGGTAGAGTAGGAGGAGCTCTCATTGGTCTGCAAGCAGCTGTACGGGAGACTTGTCAAGCGCGTGGAGATCAGTGGGCTAGTGAAGTAGCAGTGAGAGTAGGAGGAGCTCTCAGTGGTCTGCAGGCAGCTGTACGGGAGACTTGTCTTGCGTGTGGAGATCTGCGGGCTAGAGAAGCATCAGTAAGAGAACGAGGAGCTCTCAGTGATCTGCAGGCAGCTGTACTGGAGTCTTGTCCAGCGCGTGGAGATCAGTGGGCTAGTGAAGTATCAGTGAGAGTAGGAGGAGCTCTCAGTAGTCTGCAAGCAACTGTACGGGAGACTTGTCAAGAGCGTGGAGATCAGTGGGCTAGTGAAGTGTCAGTGAGAGAAGGAGGAGCTCTCAGTGATATGCAGGCAGCTGTACTGGAGATTTGTCCAGCCCGTGGAGATCAGTGGGCTGGTGAAGTATCAGTGAGAGTAGGAGGAGCTCTCAGTGATCTGCAGGAAGCTGTACCGGAGACTTGTCCAGCGCTTGGAGATCAGTAGGCTATTGAAGTATCAGTGAGAGTAGGAGGAGCTCTCAGTGGTCTGTAGGAAGCTGTACGGGAGAATTGTCCAGCGCTTGGAGATCAGTGGGATAGTGAAGTATCAGAGAGAGTATGAGTGGCTGTCAGTGGTCTGCAGGCAGCTGTACTGGAGACTTGTCAAGCGCGTGGAAATCAGTGGGCTAGAGAAGTATCAGTGAGAGTAGGAGGAGCCCTCAGTGATCTGCAGGCAGCTGTACTGGAGACTTGTCCAGCGCGTGGAGATCAGTGGGCTAGTGAAGTATCATTGAGAGTAGGAGGTGCGCTCAGTGGTCTACAGGCAGCTGTTCGGGAGACTTGTCCAGCGCGTGGAGATCAGTGGGTTAGTGAAATATCATTGAGAGTAGGAGGAGCTCTCAGTGGACTGCAAGCAGCTATACGGGAGACTTGTCAAGCGCGTGGAGATCAGTGGGCGAGTGAAGTATTAGTGAGAGTAGGACGAGCTCTCAGTGGACTGCAAGCAGCTGTACGGGAGACTTGTCAAGCGCGTGGAGATCAGTGGGCGAGTAAAGTATTAGTGAGAGTAGAACGAGCTCTCAGTGATCTGCAGGCAGCTGTACTGGAGACTTGTCCAGCCCGTGGAGATCAGTGGGCTGGTGAAGTATCAGTGAGAGTAGGAGGAGCTCTCATTGTTCTGCAAGCAGCTGTACAGGAGACTTGTCAAGCGCGTGGAGATCAGTGGGCTAGTGAAGTAGCAGTGAGAGTAGGAGGAGCTCTCAGTGGTCTGCAGGCAGCTGTACGGGAGACTTGTCTTGCGCGTGGAGATCTGCAGGCTAGTGAAGTATCAGTAAGAGAACGAGGAGCTCTCAGTGATCTGCAGGCAGCTGTACTGGAGTCTTGTCCAGCGCGTGGAGATCAGTGGGCTAGTGAAGTATCAGTGAGAGTAGGAGGAGCTCTCAGTAGTCTGCAAGCAACTGTACGGGATACTTGTCAAGAGCGTGGAGATCAGTGGGCTAGTGAAGTATCAGTGAGAGAAGGAGGAGCTCTCAGTGGTCTACAGGCAGCTGTTCGGGAGACTTGTCCAGCGCGTGGAGATCAGTGGGTTAGTGAAGTATCATTGAGAGTAGGAGGAGCTCTCAGTGGACTGCAAGCAGCTATACGGGAGACTTGTCAAGCGCGTGGAGATCAGTGGGCGAGTAAAGTATTAGTGAGAGTAGGACGAGCTCTCAGTGATCTGCAGGCAGCTGTACTGGAGACTTGTCAAGCGCGTGGAGATCAGTGGGCTAGTGAAGTATCAGTGAGAGTAGGAGGAACTATCAGTGATCTGCAGGCAGCTGTATTGGAGACTAGTCAAGGGCGTGGAGATCACTGGGCTAGGGAAGTATCAGTGAGAGTAGGAGGAGCTCTCAGTGATCTGCAGACAGCTGTACTGGAGATTTGTCCAGCGCGTGGAGATCAGTGGGCTAGTGAAGTATCATTGAGAGAAGGAGGAGCTCTCAGTGATCTGCAGGCAGCTGTACTGGAGATTTGTCCAGCGCGTGGAGATCAGTGGGCTAGTGAAGTATCAGTGAGACTAGGAGGAGCTCTCAGTGATCTGCAGGTAGCTGTACTGGAGACATGTCAAGCACGTGGAGATCAGTGGGCTAGTGAAGTATCAGTGAGAGTAGGAGGAGCTCTCAGTGGTCTGCAGGCAGCTGTACGGGAGAATTGTCCAGCGCTTGGAGATCAGTGGGATAGTGAAGTATCAGTGAGAGTAGGAGTAGCTCTCAGTGGTCTGCAGGCAGCTGTACTGGAGACTTGTCAAGCGCGTGGAAATCAGTGGGCTAGTAAAGTGTCAGTGAGAGTAGGAGGAGCCCTCAGTGATCTGCAGGCAGCTGTACTGGAGACTTGTCCAGCGCGTGGAGATCAGTGGGCTAGTGAAGTATCAGTGAGAGTAGGAGGAGCTCTCAGTGGTCTGCAGGCAGCTGTTCGGGAGAATTGTCCAGCGCGTGGAGATCAGTGGGCTAGTGAAGTATCAGTGAGAGTAGGAGGAGCTCTCAGTGGTCTGCAAGCAGCTGTACGGGAGACTTGTCAAGCGCGTTGAGATCAGTGGGCTAGTGAAGTATCAGTGACAGTAGGAGGAGCTCTCAGTGGTCTACTGGCAGCTGTATGGGTGACTTGTCCAGCGCGTGGAGATCAGTGGGCTAGTGAAGTGTCAGTGAGAGTAATAGGAACGCTCAGTGATCTGCAGGCAGCTGTACTGGAGTCTTGTCCAGCGCGTGGAGATCAGTGGGCTAGTGAAGTATCAGTGAGAGTAGGAGGAGCTCTCAGTGATCTGCAGACAGTTGTACCGGAGACTTGTCCAGCGCGTGGAGATCAGTGGGCTAGTGAAGTATCAGTGAGAGTAGGAAGAGCTCTCTGTGATACGCAGGAAGCTGTACCGGATTCTTGTCCAGCGCGTGGAGATCAGTGGGCTAGTGAAGTATCAGTGAGAGAAGGAGGAGCACTCAATGATCTGCAGGCAGCTGTACGGGAGAATTGTCCAGCGCGTGGAGATCAGTGGGATAGTGAAGTATCAGTGAGACTAGGAGGAGCTCTCATTGATCTGCATGCAGCTGTACTGGAGACTTGTCAAGCGCGTGGAGATCAGTGGGCTAGTGAAGTATCAGTGAGAGTAGGAGGAGCCCTCAGTGATCTGCAGGCAGCTGTACTGGAGACTTGTCAAGCGCGTGGAGATCAGTGGGCTAGTGAAGTATCAGTGAGAGTAGTAGGAGCCCTCAGTGATCTGCAGGCAGCTGTACTGGAGACTTGTCAAGCGCGTGGAGATCAGTGGGCTAGTGAAGTATCAGTGAGAGTAGGAGGAGCTCTCATTGGTCTGCAAGCAGCTGTACGGGAGACTTGTCAAGCGCGTGGAGATCAGTGGGCTAGTGAAGTAGCAGTGAGAGTAGGAGGAGCTCTCAGTGGTCTGCAGGCAGCTGTACGGGAGACTTGTCTTGCGTGTGGAGATCTGCGGGCTAGTGAAGTATCAATAAGAGAACGAGGAGCTCTCAGTGATCTGCAGGCAGCTGTACTGGAGTCTTGTCCAGCGCGTGGAGTTCAGTGGGCTAGTGAAGTATCAGTGAGAGTAGGAGGAGCTCTCAGTAGTCTGCAAGCAACTGTACGGGAGACTTGTCAAGAGCGTGGAGATCAGTGGGCTAGTGAAGTATCAGTGAGAGAAGGAGGAGCTCTCAGTGGTCTGCAGGCAGCTGTACGGGAGAATTGTCAAGCGCGTGGAGATCAGTGGGCTGGTGAAGTATCAGTGAGAGTAGGAGGAGCTCTCAGTGATCTGCAGGAAGCTGTACCGGAGACTTGTCCAGCGCTTGGAGATCAGTAGGCTAGTGAAGTAACAGTGAGAGTAGGAGGAGCTCTCAGTGGTCTGCAGGCAGCTGTTCGGGATAATTGTCCAGCGCGTGGAGATCAGTGGGCTAGTGAAGTATCAGTGAGAGTAGGAGGAGCTCTCAGTGGTCTGCAAGCAGCTGTACGGGAGACTTGTCAAGCGCGTTGAGATCAGTGGGCTAGTGAAGTATCAGTGACAGTAGGAGGAGCTCTCAGTGGTCTACTGGCAGCTGTATGGGTGACTTGTCCAGCGCGTGGAGATCAGTGGGCTAGTGAAGTGTCAGTGAGAGTAATAGGAACGCTCAGTGATCTGCAGGCAGCTGTACTGGAGTCTTGTCCAGCGCGTGGAGATCAGTGGGCTAGTGAAGTATCAGTGAGAGTAGGAGGAGCTCTCAGTGATCTGCAGACAGTTGTACCGGAGACTTGTCCAGCGCGTGGAGATCAGTGGGCTAGTGAAGTATCAGTGAGAGTAGGAAGAGCTCTCTGTGATACGCAGGAAGCTGTACCGGATTCTTGTCCAGCGCGTGGAGATCAGTGGGCTAGTGAAGTATCAGTGAGAGAAGGAGGAGCACTCAATGATCTGCAGGCAGCTGTACGGGAGAATTGTCCAGCGCGTGGAGATCAGTGGGATAGTGAAGTATCAGTGAGACTAGGAGGAGCTCTCATTGATCTGCATGCAGCTGTACTGGAGACTTGTCAAGCGCGTGGAGATCAGTGGGCTAGTGAAGTATCAGTGAGAGTAGGAGGAGCCCTCAGTGATCTGCAGGCAGCTGTACTGGAGACTTGTCCAGCGCGTGGAGATCAGTGGGCTAGTGAAGTATCAGTGAGACTATGTGGAGCTCTCAGTGATATGCAGGCAGCTGTACTGGAGACTTGTCAAGCGCGTGGAGATCAGTGGGCTAGTGAAGTATCAGTGAGAGTAGGAGGAGCCTTCAGTGATCTGCAGGCAGCTGTACTGGAGACTTGTCCAGCGCGTGGAGATCAGTGGGCTAGTGAAGTATCAGTGAGACTAGGAGGAGCTCTAAGTGATATGTAGGCAGCTGTACTGGAGACTTGTCAAGCGCGTGGAGATCAGTGGGCTAGTGAAGTATCAGGTAGAGTAGGAGGAGCTCTCATTGGTCTGCAAGCAGCTGTACGGGAGACTTGTCAAGCGCGTGGAGATCAGTGGGCTAGTGAAGTAGCAGTGAGAGTAGGAGGAGCTCTCAGTGGTCTGCAGGCAGCTGTACGGGAGACTTGTCTTGCGTGTGGAGATCTGCGGGCTAGAGAAGCATCAGTAAGAGAACGAGGAGCTCTCAGTGATCTGCAGGCAGCTGTACTGGAGTCTTGTCCAGCGCGTGGAGATCAGTGGGCTAGTGAAGTATCAGTGAGAGTAGGAGGAGCTCTCAGTAGTCTGCAAGCAACTGTACGGGAGACTTGTCAAGAGCGTGGAGATCAGTGGGCTAGTGAAGTGTCAGTGAGAGAAGGAGGAGCTCTCAGTGATATGCAGGCAGCTGTACTGGAGATTTGTCCAGCCCGTGGAGATCAGTGGGCTGGTGAAGTATCAATGAGAGTAGGAGGAGCTCTCAGTGATCTGCAGGAAGCTGTACCGGAGACTTGTCCAGCGCTTGGAGATCAGTAGGCTATTGAAGTATCAGTGAGAGTAGGAGGAGCTCTCAGTGGTCTGTAGGAAGCTGTACGGGAGAATTGTCCAGCGCTTGGAGATCAGTGGGATAGTGAAGTATCAGAGAGAGTATGAGTGGCTGTCAGTGGTCTGCAGGCAGCTGTACTGGAGACTTGTCAAGCGCGTGGAAATCAGTGGGCTAGAGAAGTATCAGTGAGAGTAGGAGGAGCCCTCAGTGATCTGCAGGCAGCTGTACTGGAGACTTGTCCAGCGCGTGGAGATCAGTGGGCTAGTGAAGTATCATTGAGAGTAGGAGGTGCGCTCAGTGGTCTACAGGCAGCTGTTCGGGAGACTTGTCCAGCGCGTGGAGATCAGTGGGTTAGTGAAATATCATTGAGAGTAGGAGGAGCTCTCAGTGGACTGCAAGCAGCTATACGGGAGACTTGTCAAGCGCGTGGAGATCAGTGGGCGAGTGAAGTATTAGTGAGAGTAGGACGAGCTCTCAGTGGACTGCAAGCAGCTGTACGGGAGACTTGTCAAGCGCGTGGAGATCAGTGGGCGAGTAAAGTATTAGTGAGAGTAGAACGAGCTCTCAGTGATCTGCAGGCAGCTGTACTGGAGACTTGTCCAGCCCGTGGGGATCAGTGGGCTGGTGAAGTATCAGTGAGAGTAGGAGGAGCTCTCATTGTTCTGCAAGCAGCTGTACAGGAGACTTGTCAAGCGCGTGGAGATCAGTGGGCTAGTGAAGTAGCAGTGAGAGTAGGAGGAGCTCTCAGTGGTCTGCAGGCAGCTGTACGGGAGACTTGTCTTGCGCGTGGAGATCTGCAGGCTAGTGAAGTATCAGTAAGAGAACGAGGAGCTCTCAGTGATCTGCAGGCAGCTGTACTGGAGTCTTGTCCAGCGCGTGGAGATCAGTGGGCTAGTGAAGTATCAGTGAGAGTAGGAGGAGCTCTCAGTAGTCTGCAAGCAACTGTACGGGATACTTGTCAAGAGCGTGGAGATCAGTGGGCTAGTGAAGTATCAGTGAGAGAAGGAGGAGCTCTCAGTGGTCTACAGGCAGCTGTTCGGGAGACTTGTCCAGCGCGTGGAGATCAGTGGGTTAGTGAAGTATCATTGAGAGTAGGAGGAGCTCTCAGTGGACTGCAAGCAGCTATACGGGAGACTTGTCAAGCGCGTGGAGATCAGTGGGCGAGTAAAGTATTAGTGAGAGTAGGACGAGCTCTCAGTGATCTGCAGGCAGCTGTACTGGAGACTTGTCAAGCGCGTGGAGATCAGTGGGCTAGTGAAGTATCAGTGAGAGTAGGAGGAACTATCAGTGATCTGCAGGCAGCTGTATTGGAGACTAGTCAAGGGCGTGGAGATCACTGGGCTAGGGAAGTATCAGTGAGAGTAGGAGGAGCTCTCAGTGATCTGCAGACAGCTGTACTGGAGATTTGTCCAGCGCGTGGAGATCAGTGGGCTAGTGAAGTATCATTGAGAGAAGGAGGAGCTCTCAGTGATCTGCAGGCAGCTGTACTGGAGATTTGTCCAGCGCGTGGAGATCAGTGGGCTAGTGAAGTATCAGTGAGACTAGGAGGAGCTCTCAGTGATCTGCAGGTAGCTGTACTGGAGACATGTCAAGCACGTGGAGATCAGTGGGCTAGTGAAGTATCAGTGAGAGTAGGAGGAGCTCTCAGTGGTCTGCAGGCAGCTGTACGGGAGAATTGTCCAGCGCTTGGAGATCAGTGGGATAGTGAAGTATCAGTGAGAGTAGGAGTAGCTCTCAGTGGTCTGCAGGCAGCTGTACTGGAGACTTGTCAAGCGCGTGGAAATCAGTGGGCTAGTAAAGTGTCAGTGAGAGTAGGAGGAGCCCTCAGTGATCTGCAGGCAGCTGTATTGGAGACTTGTCCAGCGCGTGGAGATCAGTGGGCTAGTGAAGTATCAGTGAGAGTAGGAGGAGCTCTCAGTGGTCTGCAGGCAGCTGTTCGGGAGAATTGTCCAGCGCGTGGAGATCAGTGGGCTAGTGAAGTATCAGTGAGAGTAGGAGGAGCTCTCAGTGGTCTGCAAGCAGCTGTACGGGAGACTTGTCAAGCGCGTTGAGATCAGTGGGCTAGTGAAGTATCAGTGACAGTAGGAGGAGCTCTCAGTGGTCTACTGGCAGCTGTATGGGTGACTTGTCCAGCGCGTGGAGATCAGTGGGCTAGTGAAGTGTCAGTGAGAGTAATAGGAACGCTCAGTGATCTGCAGGCAGCTGTACTGGAGTCTTGTCCAGCGCGTGGAGATCAGTGGGCTAGTGAAGTATCAGTGAGAGTAGGAGGAGCTCTCAGTGATCTGCAGACAGTTGTACCGGAGACTTGTCCAGCGCGTGGAGATCAGTGGGCTAGTGAAGTATCAGTGAGAGTAGGAAGAGCTCTCTGTGATACGCAGGAAGCTGTACCGGATTCTTGTCCAGCGCGTGGAGATCAGTGGGCTAGTGAAGTATCAGTGAGAGAAGGAGGAGCACTCAATGATCTGCAGGCAGCTGTACGGGAGAATTGTCCAGCGCGTGGAGATCAGTGGGATAGTGAAGTATCAGTGAGACTAGGAGGAGCTCTCATTGATCTGCATGCAGCTGTACTGGAGACTTGTCAAGCGCGTGGAGATCAGTGGGCTAGTGAAGTATCAGTGAGAGTAGGAGGAGCCCTCAGTGATCTGCAGGCAGCTGTACTGGAGACTTGTCAAGCGCGTGGAGATCAGTGGGCTAGTGAAGTATCAGTGAGAGTAGTAGGAGCCCTCAGTGATCTGCAGGCAGCTGTACTGGAGACTTGTCAAGCGCGTGGAGATCAGTGGGCTAGTGAAGTATCAGTGAGAGTAGGAGGAGCTCTCTTTGGTCTGCAAGCAGCTGTACGGGAGCCTTGTCAAGCGCGTGGAGATCAGTGGGCTAGTGAAGTAGCAGTGAGAGTAGGAGGAGCTCTCAGTGGTCTGCAGGCAGCTGTACGGGAGACTTGTCTTGCGTGTGGAGATCTGCGGGCTAGTGAAGTATCAATAAGAGAACGAGGAGCTCTCAGTGATCTGCAGGCAGCTGTACTGGAGTCTTGTCCAGCGCGTGGAGTTCAGTGGGCTAGTGAAGTATCAGTGAGAGTAGGAGGAGCTCTCAGTAGTCTGCAAGCAACTGTACGGGAGACTTGTCAAGAGCGTGGAGATCAGTGGGCTAGTGAAGTATCAGTGAGAGAAGGAGGAGCTCTCAGTGGTCTGCAGGCAGCTGTACGGGAGAATTGTCAAGCGCGTGGAGATCAGTGGGCTGGTGAAGTATCAGTGAGAGTAGGAGGAGCTCTCAGTGATCTGCAGGAAGCTGTACCGGAGACTTGTCCAGCGCTTGGAGATCAGTAGGCTAGTGAAGTAACAGTGAGAGTAGGAGGAGCTCTCAGTGGTCTGCAGGCAGCTGTTCGGGATAATTGTCCAGCGCGTGGAGATCAGTGGGCTAGTGAAGTATCAGTGAGAGTAGGAGGAGCTCTCAGTGGTCTGCAAGCAGCTGTACGGGAGACTTGTCAAGCGCGTTGAGATCAGTGGGCTAGTGAAGTATCAGTGACAGTAGGAGGAGCTCTCAGTGGTCTACTGGCAGCTGTATGGGTGACTTGTCCAGCGCGTGGAGATCAGTGGGCTAGTGAAGTGTCAGTGAGAGTAATAGGAACGCTCAGTGATCTGCAGGCAGCTGTACTGGAGTCTTGTCCAGCGCGTGGAGATCAGTGGGCTAGTGAAGTATCAGTGAGAGTAGGAGGAGCTCTCAGTGATCTGCAGACAGTTGTACCGGAGACTTGTCCAGCGCGTGGAGATCAGTGGGCTAGTGAAGTATCAGTGAGAGTAGGAAGAGCTCTCTGTGATACGCAGGAAGCTGTACCGGATTCTTGTCCAGCGCGTGGAGATCAGTGGGCTAGTGAAGTATCAGTGAGAGAAGGAGGAGCACTCAATGATCTGCAGGCAGCTGTACGGGAGATTTGTCCAGCCCGTGGAGATCAGTGGGCTGGTGAAGTATCAGTGAGAGTAGAAGGAGCTCTCAGTGATCTGCAGGTAGTTGTATGGGAGACTTGTCAAGAGCGTGGAGGTCAGTGGGCTAGCGAAGTATCAGTGAGAGTAGGAGGAGCTCTCAGTGGTCTGCAGGCAGCTGTACTGGAGACTTGTCCAGAGCGTGGAGATCAGTGGGCTAGTGAAGTATCAGTGAGAGTAGGAGGAGCTCTCAGTGGTCTGCAGGCAGCTGTACTGGAGATTTGTCAAGAGCGTGGAGATCAGTGGGCTAGTGAAGTATCAGTGAGAGTAGGAGGAGCTCTCAGTGATCTGCAGACAGCTGTACTGTAGATTTGTCCAGCGTGTGGAGATCAGTGGGCGAGTGAAGTATCAGTGAGAGTATTAGGAGTTCTCAATGCTCTGCAGGCAGCTGTACGGGAGAATTGTCAAGCGCGTGGACGTCAGTGGGCTAGTGAAGTATCAGTGAGAGTAGGAGGAGCTCTCATTGAACTGCAGGCAGCTGTTCTGGAGACTTGTCCAGCGCGTGCAGATCAGTGGGCTAGTGAAGTATCAGTGAGAGTAGGAGGAGCTCTCAGTGGATTGTAGGCAGCTGTACGGGAGACCTGTCAAGCGCGTGGAGATCAGTGGGCTAGTGAAGTATCAGTGTGAGTAGGAGGAGCTCTCAGTGGTCTGCATGCAGCTGTACTGGAGACTTGTCAAGCGCGTGGAGATCAGTGGGCTAGTGAAGTATCAGTGAGACTAGGAGGAGCTCTCATTGATCTGCATGCAGCTGTACTGGAGACTTGTCAAGCGCGTGGAGATCAGTGGGCTAGTGAAGTATCAGTGAGAGTAGGAGGAGCCCTCAGTGATCTGCAGGCAGCTGTACTGGAGACTTGTCCAGCGCGTGGAGATCAGTGGGCTAGTGAAGTATCAGTGAGACTAGGAGGAGCTCTAAGTGATATGTAGGCAGCTGTACTGGAGACTTGTCAAGCGCGTGGAGATCAGTGGGCTAGTGAAGTATCAGTGAGAGTAGGAGGAGCTCTCATTGGTCTGCAAGCAGCTGTACGGGAGACTTGTCAAGCGCGTGGAGATCAGTGGGCTAGTGAAGTAGCAGTGAGAGTAGGAGGAGCTCTCAGTGGTCTGCAGGCAGCTGTACGGGAGACTTGTCTTGCGCGTGGAGATCTGCGGGCTAGTGAAGTATCAGTAAGAGAACGAGGAGCTCTCAGTGATCTGCAGGCAGCTGTACTGGAGTCTTGTCCAGCGCGTGGAGATCAGTGGGCTAGTGAAGTATCAGTGAGAGTAGGAGGAGCTCTCAGTAGTCTGCAAGCAACTGTACGGGAGACTTGTCAAGAGCGTGGAGATCAGTGGGCTAGTGAAGTATCAGTGAGAGAAGGAGGAGCTCTCAGTGGTCTGCAGGCAGCTGTACGGGAGAATTGTCAAGCGCGTGGAGATCAGTGGGTTAGTGAAGTGTCAGTGAGAGAAGGAGGAGCTCTCAGTGATATGCAGGCAGCTGTACTGGAGATTTGTCCAGCCCGTGGAGATCAGTGGGCTGGTGAAGTATCAGTGAGAGTAGAAGGAGCTCTCAGTGATCTGCAGGTAGTTGTATGGGAGACTTGTCAAGAGCGTGGAGGTCAGTGGGCTAGCGAAGTATCAGTGAGAGTAGGAGGAGCTCTCAGTGGTCTGCAGGCAGCTGTACTGGAGACTTGTCCAGAGCGTGGAGATCAGTGGGCTAGTGAAGTATCAGTGAGAGTAGGAGGAGCTCTCAGTGGTCTGCAGGCAGCTGTACTGGAGATTTGTCAAGAGCGTGGAGATCAGTGGGCTAGTGAAGTATCAGTGAGAGTAGGAGGAGCTCTCAGTGATCTGCAGACAGCTGTACTGTAGATTTGTCCAGCGTGTGGAGATCAGTGGGCGAGTGAAGTATCAGTGAGAGTATTAGGAGTTCTCAATGCTCTGCAGGCAGCTGTACGGGAGAATTGTCAAGCGCGTGGACGTCAGTGGGCTAGTGAAGTATCAGTGAGAGTAGGAGGAGCTCTCATTGAACTGCAGGCAGCTGTTCTGGAGACTTGTCCAGCGCGTGCAGATCAGTGGGCTAGTGAAGTATCAGTGAGAGTAGGAGGAGCTCTCAGTGGATTGTAGGCAGCTGTACGGGAGACCTGTCAAGCGCGTGGAGATCAGTGGGCTAGTGAAGTATCAGTGTGAGTAGGAGGAGCTCTCAGTGGTCTGCAAGCAACTGTACGGGAGTCTTGTCAAGCGCGTGGAGATCAGTGGGCTAGTGAAGTATCAGCGAGAGCAGGAGGAGCTCTCAGTGGTCTGCAGGCAGCTGTACGGGATAATTGTCCAGCACGTGGAGATCAGTGGGATAGTGAAGTATCAGTGAGAGTAGGAGTAGCTCTCAGTGGTCTGCAGGCAGCTGTACTGGAGACTTGTCCAGCGCGTGGAGATCAGTGGGCTAGTGAAGTATCAGTGAGACTATGTGGAGCTCTCAGTGATATGCAGGCAGCTGTACTGGAGACTTGTCAAGCGCGTGGAGATCAGTGGGCTAGTGAAGTATCAGTGAGAGTAGTAGGAGCCCTCAGTGATCTGCAGGCAGCTGTACTGGAGACTTGTCCAGCGCGTGGAGATCAGTGGGCTAGTGAAGTATCAGTGAGACTAGGAGGAGCTCTAAGTGATATGTAGGCAGCTGTACTGGAGACTTGTCAAGCGCGTGGAGATCAGTGGGCTAGTGAAGTATCAGTGAGAGTAGGAGGAGCTCTCATTTGTCTGCAAGCAGCTGTACGGGAGACTTGTCAAGCGCGTGGAGATCAGTGGGCTAGTGAAGTAGCAGTGAGAGTAGGAGGAGCTCTCAGTGGTCTGCAGGCAGCTGTACGGGAGACTTGTCTTGCGTGTGGAGATCTGCGGGCTAGTGAAGTATCAATAAGAGAACGAGGAGCTCTCAGTGATCTGCAGGCAGCTGTACTGGAGTCTTGTCCAGCGCGTGGAGTTCAGTGGGCTAGTGAAGTATCAGTGAGAGTAGGAGGAGCTCTCAGTAGTCTGCAAGCAACTGTACGGGAGACTTGTCAAGAGCGTGGAGATCAGTGGGCTAGTGAAGTATCAGTGAGAGAAGGAGGAGCTCTCAGTGGTCTGCAGGCAGCTGTACGGGAGAATTGTCAAGCGCGTGGAGATCAGTGGGATAGTGAAGTGTCAGAGAGAGAAGGAGGAGCTCTCAGTGGTCTACTGGCAGCTGTATGGGTGACTTGTCCAGCGCGTGGAGATCAGTGGGCTAGTGAAGTGTCAGTGAGAGTAATAGGAACGCTCAGTGATCTGCAGGCAGCTGTACTGGAGTCTTGTCCAGCGCGTGGAGATCAGTGGGCTAGTGAAGTATCAGTGAGAGTAGGAGGAGCTCTCAGTGATCTGCAGACAGTTGTACCGGAGACTTGTCCAGCGCGTGGAGATCAGTGGGCTAGTGAAGTATCAGTGAGAGTAGGAAGAGCTCTCTGTGATACGCAGGAAGCTGTACCGGATTCTTGTCCAGCGCGTGGAGATCAGTGGGCTAGTGAAGTATCAGTGAGAGAAGGAGGAGCACTCAATGATCTGCAGGCAGCTGTACGGGAGAATTGTCCAGCGCGTGGAGATCAGTGGGATAGTGAAGTATCAGTGAGACTAGGAGGAGCTCTCATTGATCTGCATGCAGCTGTACTGGAGACTTGTCAAGCGCGTGGAGATCAGTGGGCTAGTGAAGTATCAGTGAGAGTAGGAGGAGCCCTCAGTGATCTGCAGGCAGCTGTACTGGAGACTTGTCAAGCGCGTGGAGATCAGTGGGCTAGTGAAGTATCAGTGAGAGTAGTAGGAGCCCTCAGTGATCTGCAGGCAGCTGTACTGGAGACTTGTCAAGCGCGTGGAGATCAGTGGGCTAGTGAAGTATCAGTGAGAGTAGGAGGAGCTCTCATTGGTCTGCAAGCAGCTGTACGGGAGACTTGTCAAGCGCGTGGAGATCAGTGGGCTAGTGAAGTAGCAGTGAGAGTAGGAGGAGCTCTCAGTGGTCTGCAGGCAGCTGTACGGGAGACTTGTCTTGCGTGTGGAGATCTGCGGGCTAGTGAAGTATCAATAAGAGAACGAGGAGCTCTCAGTGATCTGCAGGCAGCTGTACTGGAGTCTTGTCCAGCGCGTGGAGTTCAGTGGGCTAGTGAAGTATCAGTGAGAGTAGGAGGAGCTCTCAGTAGTCTGCAAGCAACTGTACGGGAGACTTGTCAAGAGCGTGGAGATCAGTGGGCTAGTGAAGTATCAGTGAGAGAAGGAGGAGCTCTCAGTGGTCTGCAGGCAGCTGTACGGGAGAATTGTCAAGCGCGTGGAGATCAGTGGGCTGGTGAAGTATCAGTGAGAGTAGGAGGAGCTCTCAGTGATCTGCAGGAAGCTGTACCGGAGACTTGTCCAGCGCTTGGAGATCAGTAGGCTAGTGAAGTAACAGTGAGAGTAGGAGGAGCTCTCAGTGGTCTGCAGGCAGCTGTTCGGGATAATTGTCCAGCGCGTGGAGATCAGTGGGCTAGTGAAGTATCAGTGAGAGTAGGAGGAGCTCTCAGTGGTCTGCAAGCAGCTGTACGGGAGACTTGTCAAGCGCGTTGAGATCAGTGGGCTAGTGAAGTATCAGTGACAGTAGGAGGAGCTCTCAGTGGTCTACTGGCAGCTGTATGGGTGACTTGTCCAGCGCGTGGAGATCAGTGGGCTAGTGAAGTGTCAGTGAGAGTAATAGGAACGCTCAGTGATCTGCAGGCAGCTGTACTGGAGTCTTGTCCAGCGCGTGGAGATCAGTGGGCTAGTGAAGTATCAGTGAGAGTAGGAGGAGCTCTCAGTGATCTGCAGACAGTTGTACCGGAGACTTGTCCAGCGCGTGGAGATCAGTGGGCTAGTGAAGTATCAGTGAGAGTAGGAAGAGCTCTCTGTGATACGCAGGAAGCTGTACCGGATTCTTGTCCAGCGCGTGGAGATCAGTGGGCTAGTGAAGTATCAGTGAGAGAAGGAGGAGCACTCAATGATCTGCAGGCAGCTGTACGGGAGATTTGTCCAGCCCGTGGAGATCAGTGGGCTGGTGAAGTATCAGTGAGAGTAGAAGGAGCTCTCAGTGATCTGCAGGTAGTTGTATGGGAGACTTGTCAAGAGCGTGGAGGTCAGTGGGCTAGCGAAGTATCAGTGAGAGTAGGAGGAGCTCTCAGTGGTCTGCAGGCAGCTGTACTGGAGACTTGTCCAGAGCGTGGAGATCAGTGGGCTAGTGAAGTATCAGTGAGAGTAGGAGGAGCTCTCAGTGGTCTGCAGGCAGCTGTACTGGAGATTTGTCAAGAGCGTGGAGATCAGTGGGCTAGTGAAGTATCAGTGAGAGTAGGAGGAGCTCTCAGTGATCTGCAGACAGCTGTACTGTAGATTTGTCCAGCGTGTGGAGATCAGTGGGCGAGTGAAGTATCAGTGAGAGTATTAGGAGTTCTCAATGCTCTGCAGGCAGCTGTACGGGAGAATTGTCAAGCGCGTGGACGTCAGTGGGCTAGTGAAGTATCAGTGAGAGTAGGAGGAGCTCTCATTGAACTGCAGGCAGCTGTTCTGGAGACTTGTCCAGCGCGTGCAGATCAGTGGGCTAGTGAAGTATCAGTGAGAGTAGGAGGAGCTCTCAGTGGATTGTAGGCAGCTGTACGGGAGACCTGTCAAGCGCGTGGAGATCAGTGGGCTAGTGAAGTATCAGTGTGAGTAGGAGGAGCTCTCAGTGGTCTGCATGCAGCTGTACTGGAGACTTGTCAAGCGCGTGGAGATCAGTGGGCTAGTGAAGTATCAGTGAGACTAGGAGGAGCTCTCATTGATCTGCATGCAGCTGTACTGGAGACTTGTCAAGCGCGTGGAGATCAGTGGGCTAGTGAAGTATCAGTGAGAGTAGGAGGAGCCCTCAGTGATCTGCAGGCAGCTGTACTGGAGACTTGTCCAGCGCGTGGAGATCAGTGGGCTAGTGAAGTATCAGTGAGACTAGGAGGAGCTCTAAGTGATATGTAGGCAGCTGTACTGGAGACTTGTCAAGCGCGTGGAGATCAGTGGGCTAGTGAAGTATCAGTGAGAGTAGGAGGAGCTCTCATTGGTCTGCAAGCAGCTGTACGGGAGACTTGTCAAGCGCGTGGAGATCAGTGGGCTAGTGAAGTAGCAGTGAGAGTAGGAGGAGCTCTCAGTGGTCTGCAGGCAGCTGTACGGGAGACTTGTCTTGCGCGTGGAGATCTGCGGGCTAGTGAAGTATCAGTAAGAGAACGAGGAGCTCTCAGTGATCTGCAGGCAGCTGTACTGGAGTCTTGTCCAGCGCGTGGAGATCAGTGGGCTAGTGAAGTATCAGTGAGAGTAGGAGGAGCTCTCAGTAGTCTGCAAGCAACTGTACGGGAGACTTGTCAAGAGCGTGGAGATCAGTGGGCTAGTGAAGTATCAGTGAGAGAAGGAGGAGCTCTCAGTGGTCTGCAGGCAGCTGTACGGGAGAATTGTCAAGCGCGTGGAGATCAGTGGGTTAGTGAAGTGTCAGTGAGAGAAGGAGGAGCTCTCAGTGATATGCAGGCAGCTGTACTGGAGATTTGTCCAGCCCGTGGAGATCAGTGGGCTGGTGAAGTATCAGTGAGAGTAGAAGGAGCTCTCAGTGATCTGCAGGTAGTTGTATGGGAGACTTGTCAAGAGCGTGGAGGTCAGTGGGCTAGCGAAGTATCAGTGAGAGTAGGAGGAGCTCTCAGTGGTCTGCAGGCAGCTGTACTGGAGACTTGTCCAGAGCGTGGAGATCAGTGGGCTAGTGAAGTATCAGTGAGAGTAGGAGGAGCTCTCAGTGGTCTGCAGGCAGCTGTACTGGAGATTTGTCAAGAGCGTGGAGATCAGTGGGCTAGTGAAGTATCAGTGAGAGTAGGAGGAGCTCTCAGTGATCTGCAGACAGCTGTACTGTAGATTTGTCCAGCGTGTGGAGATCAGTGGGCGAGTGAAGTATCAGTGAGAGTATTAGGAGTTCTCAATGCTCTGCAGGCAGCTGTACGGGAGAATTGTCAAGCGCGTGGACGTCAGTGGGCTAGTGAAGTATCAGTGAGAGTAGGAGGAGCTCTCATTGAACTGCAGGCAGCTGTTCTGGAGACTTGTCCAGCGCGTGCAGATCAGTGGGCTAGTGAAGTATCAGTGAGAGTAGGAGGAGCTCTCAGTGGATTGTAGGCAGCTGTACGGGAGACCTGTCAAGCGCGTGGAGATCAGTGGGCTAGTGAAGTATCAGTGTGAGTAGGAGGAGCTCTCAGTGGTCTGCAAGCAACTGTACGGGAGTCTTGTCAAGCGCGTGGAGATCAGTGGGCTAGTGAAGTATCAGCGAGAGCAGGAGGAGCTCTCAGTGGTCTGCAGGCAGCTGTACGGGATAATTGTCCAGCACGTGGAGATCAGTGGGATAGTGAAGTATCAGTGAGAGTAGGAGTAGCTCTCAGTGGTCTGCAGGCAGCTGTACTGGAGACTTGTCCAGCGCGTGGAGATCAGTGGGCTAGTGAAGTATCAGTGAGACTATGTGGAGCTCTCAGTGATATGCAGGCAGCTGTACTGGAGACTTGTCAAGCGCGTGGAGATCAGTGGGCTAGTGAAGTATCAGTGAGAGTAGTAGGAGCCCTCAGTGATCTGCAGGCAGCTGTACTGGAGACTTGTCCAGCGCGTGGAGATCAGTGGGCTAGTGAAGTATCAGTGAGACTAGGAGGAGCTCTAAGTGATATGTAGGCAGCTGTACTGGAGACTTGTCAAGCGCGTGGAGATCAGTGGGCTAGTGAAGTATCAGTGAGAGTAGGAGGAGCTCTCATTTGTCTGCAAGCAGCTGTACGGGAGACTTGTCAAGCGCGTGGAGATCAGTGGGCTAGTGAAGTAGCAGTGAGAGTAGGAGGAGCTCTCAGTGGTCTGCAGGCAGCTGTACGGGAGACTTGTCTTGCGTGTGGAGATCTGCGGGCTAGTGAAGTATCAATAAGAGAACGAGGAGCTCTCAGTGATCTGCAGGCAGCTGTACTGGAGTCTTGTCCAGCGCGTGGAGTTCAGTGGGCTAGTGAAGTATCAGTGAGAGTAGGAGGAGCTCTCAGTAGTCTGCAAGCAACTGTACGGGAGACTTGTCAAGAGCGTGGAGATCAGTGGGCTAGTGAAGTATCAGTGAGAGAAGGAGGAGCTCTCAGTGGTCTGCAGGCAGCTGTACGGGAGAATTGTCAAGCGCGTGGAGATCAGTGGGATAGTGAAGTGTCAGAGAGAGAAGGAGGAGCTCTCAGTGATATGCAGGCAGCTGTACTGGAGATTTGTCCAGCCCGTGGAGATCAGTGGGCTGGTGAAGTATCAGTGAGAGTAGAAGGAGCTCTCAGTGATCTGCAGGTAGTTGTATGGGAGACTTGTCAAGAGCGTGGAGGTCAGTGGGCTAGCGAAGTATCAGTGAGAGTAGGAGGAGCTCTCAGTGGTCTGCAGGCAGCTGTACTGGAGACTTGTCCAGAGCGTGGAGATCAGTGGGCTAGTGAAGTATCAGTGAGAGTAGGAGGAGCTCTCAGTGGTCTGCAGGCAGCTGTACTGGAGATTTGTCAAGAGCGTGGAGATCAGTGGGCTAGTGAAGTATCAGTGAGAGTAGGAGGAGCTCTCAGTGATCTGCAGACAGCTGTACTGTAGATTTGTCCAGCGTGTGGAGATCAGTGGGCGAGTGAAGTATCAGTGAGAGTATTAGGAGTTCTCAATGCTCTGCAGGCAGCTGTACGGGAGA
Source organism: Escarpia spicata (assembly GCA_963995525.1). Lineage (NCBI taxonomy): Eukaryota > Metazoa > Annelida > Polychaeta > Sabellida > Siboglinidae > Escarpia > Escarpia spicata. The sequence continues at coordinate 55,085,814 of OZ023213.1, read as the reverse complement.
ATTGTCAAGCGCGTGGACGTCAGTGGGCTAGTGAAGTATCAGTGAGAGTAGGAGGAGCTCTCATTGAACTGCAGGCAGCTGTTCTGGAGACTTGTCCAGCGCGTGCAGATCAGTGGGCTAGTGAAGTATCAGTGAGAGTAGGAGGAGCTCTCAGTGGATTGTAGGCAGCTGTACGGGAGACCTGTCAAGCGCGTGGAGATCAGTGGGCTAGTGAAGTATCAGTGTGAGTAGGAGGAGCTCTCAGTGGTCTGCATGCAGCTGTACTGGAGACTTGTCAAGCGCGTGGAGATCAGTGGGCTAGTGAAGTATCAGTGAGACTAGGAGGAGCTCTCATTGATCTGCATGCAGCTGTACTGGAGACTTGTCAAGCGCGTGGAGATCAGTGGGCTAGTGAAGTATCAGTGAGAGTAGGAGGAGCCCTCAGTGATCTGCAGGCAGCTGTACTGGAGACTTGTCCAGCGCGTGGAGATCAGTGGGCTAGTGAAGTATCAGTGAGACTAGGAGGAGCTCTAAGTGATATGTAGGCAGCTGTACTGGAGACTTGTCAAGCGCGTGGAGATCAGTGGGCTAGTGAAGTATCAGTGAGAGTAGGAGGAGCTCTCATTGGTCTGCAAGCAGCTGTACGGGAGACTTGTCAAGCGCGTGGAGATCAGTGGGCTAGTGAAGTAGCAGTGAGAGTAGGAGGAGCTCTCAGTGGTCTGCAGGCAGCTGTACGGGAGACTTGTCTTGCGCGTGGAGATCTGCGGGCTAGTGAAGTATCAGTAAGAGAACGAGGAGCTCTCAGTGATCTGCAGGCAGCTGTACTGGAGTCTTGTCCAGCGCGTGGAGATCAGTGGGCTAGTGAAGTATCAGTGAGAGTAGGAGGAGCTCTCAGTAGTCTGCAAGCAACTGTACGGGAGACTTGTCAAGAGCGTGGAGATCAGTGGGCTAGTGAAGTATCAGTGAGAGAAGGAGGAGCTCTCAGTGGTCTGCAGGCAGCTGTACGGGAGAATTGTCAAGCGCGTGGAGATCAGTGGGTTAGTGAAGTGTCAGTGAGAGAAGGAGGAGCTCTCAGTGATATGCAGGCAGCTGTACTGGAGATTTGTCCAGCCCGTGGAGATCAGTGGGCTGGTGAAGTATCAGTGAGAGTAGAAGGAGCTCTCAGTGATCTGCAGGTAGTTGTATGGGAGACTTGTCAAGAGCGTGGAGGTCAGTGGGCTAGCGAAGTATCAGTGAGAGTAGGAGGAGCTCTCAGTGGTCTGCAGGCAGCTGTACTGGAGACTTGTCCAGAGCGTGGAGATCAGTGGGCTAGTGAAGTATCAGTGAGAGTAGGAGGAGCTCTCAGTGGTCTGCAGGCAGCTGTACTGGAGATTTGTCAAGAGCGTGGAGATCAGTGGGCTAGTGAAGTATCAGTGAGAGTAGGAGGAGCTCTCAGTGATCTGCAGACAGCTGTACTGTAGATTTGTCCAGCGTGTGGAGATCAGTGGGCGAGTGAAGTATCAGTGAGAGTATTAGGAGTTCTCAATGCTCTGCAGGCAGCTGTACGGGAGAATTGTCAAGCGCGTGGACGTCAGTGGGCTAGTGAAGTATCAGTGAGAGTAGGAGGAGCTCTCATTGAACTGCAGGCAGCTGTTCTGGAGACTTGTCCAGCGCGTGCAGATCAGTGGGCTAGTGAAGTATCAGTGAGAGTAGGAGGAGCTCTCAGTGGATTGTAGGCAGCTGTACGGGAGACCTGTCAAGCGCGTGGAGATCAGTGGGCTAGTGAAGTATCAGTGTGAGTAGGAGGAGCTCTCAGTGGTCTGCAAGCAACTGTACGGGAGTCTTGTCAAGCGCGTGGAGATCAGTGGGCTAGTGAAGTATCAGCGAGAGCAGGAGGAGCTCTCAGTGGTCTGCAGGCAGCTGTACGGGATAATTGTCCAGCACGTGGAGATCAGTGGGATAGTGAAGTATCAGTGAGAGTAGGAGTAGCTCTCAGTGGTCTGCAGGCAGCTGTACTGGAGACTTGTCCAGCGCGTGGAGATCAGTGGGCTAGTGAAGTATCAGTGAGACTATGTGGAGCTCTCAGTGATATGCAGGCAGCTGTACTGGAGACTTGTCAAGCGCGTGGAGATCAGTGGGCTAGTGAAGTATCAGTGAGAGTAGTAGGAGCCCTCAGTGATCTGCAGGCAGCTGTACTGGAGACTTGTCCAGCGCGTGGAGATCAGTGGGCTAGTGAAGTATCAGTGAGACTAGGAGGAGCTCTAAGTGATATGTAGGCAGCTGTACTGGAGACTTGTCAAGCGCGTGGAGATCAGTGGGCTAGTGAAGTATCAGTGAGAGTAGGAGGAGCTCTCATTTGTCTGCAAGCAGCTGTACGGGAGACTTGTCAAGCGCGTGGAGATCAGTGGGCTAGTGAAGTAGCAGTGAGAGTAGGAGGAGCTCTCAGTGGTCTGCAGGCAGCTGTACGGGAGACTTGTCTTGCGTGTGGAGATCTGCGGGCTAGTGAAGTATCAATAAGAGAACGAGGAGCTCTCAGTGATCTGCAGGCAGCTGTACTGGAGTCTTGTCCAGCGCGTGGAGTTCAGTGGGCTAGTGAAGTATCAGTGAGAGTAGGAGGAGCTCTCAGTAGTCTGCAAGCAACTGTACGGGAGACTTGTCAAGAGCGTGGAGATCAGTGGGCTAGTGAAGTATCAGTGAGAGAAGGAGGAGCTCTCAGTGGTCTGCAGGCAGCTGTACGGGAGAATTGTCAAGCGCGTGGAGATCAGTGGGATAGTGAAGTGTCAGAGAGAGAAGGAGGAGCTCTCAGTGATATGCAGGCAGCTGTACTGGAGATTTGTCCAGCCCGTGGAGATCAGTGGGCTGGTGAAGTATCAGTGAGAGTAGGAGGAGCTCTCAGTGGTCTGTAGGAAGCTGTACGGGAGACTTGTCCAGCGCGTGGAGATCAGTGGGCTAGTGAAGTATCAGTGAGAGTAGGAGGAGCTCTCAGTGGTCTGCAAGCAACTGTACGGGAGACTTGTCAAGAGCGTGGAGATCAGTGGGCTAGTGAAGTATCAGTGAGAGTAGGAGGAGCTCTCAGTGGTCTGCAGGCAGCTGTACGGGAGAATTGTCCAGCGCTTGGAGATCAGTGGGATAGTGAAGTATCAGAGAGAGTAGGAGTGGCTCTCAGTGGTGTGCAGGCAGCTGTACTGGAGACTTGTCAAGTGCGTGGAAATCAGTGGGCTAGTGAAGTATCAGTGAGAGTAGGAGGAGCCCTCAGTGATCTGCAGGCAGCTGTACTGGAGAATTGTCCAGCGCGTGGAGATCAGTGGGCTAGTGAAGTATCAGTGAGAGTAGGAGGAGCGCTCAGTGGTCTACAGGCAGCTGTTCGGGAGACTTGTCCAGCGCGTGGAGATCAGTGGGTTAGTGAAGTATCATTGAGAGTAGGAGGAGCTCTCAGTGGACTGCAAGCAGCTATACGGGAGACTTGTCAAGCGCGTGGAGATCAGTGGGCGAGTGAAGTATTAGTGAGAGTAGGACGAGCTCTCAGTGATCTGCAGACAGCTGTACTGGAGACTTGTCAAGCGCGTGGAGATCAGTGGGCTAGTGAAGTATCAGTGAGAGTAGGAGGAACTATCAGTGATCTGCAGGCAGTTGTATTGGAGACTAGTCAAGGGCGTGGAGATCACTGGGCTAGGGAAGTATCAGTGAGAGTAGTAAGAGCTCTCAGTGATCTGCAGTCAGCTGTACTGGAGACTTGTCCAGCGCGTGGAGATCAGTGGGCTAGTGAAGTATCAGTGAGAGAAGGAGGAGCTCTCAGTGATCTGCAGGCAGCTGTACTGGAGACTTGTCCAGCGCGTGGAGATCAGTGGGCTAGTGAAGTATCAGTGAGACTAGGAGGAGCTCTCAGTGATCTGCAGGTAGCTGTACTGGAGACATGTCAAGCACGTGGAGATCAGTGGGCTAGTGAAGTATCAGTGAGAGTAGGAGGAGCTCTCAGTGGTCTGCAGGCAGCTGTACGGGAGAATTGTCCAGCGCTTGGAGATCAGTGGGATAGTGAAGTATCAGTGAGAGTAGGAGTAGCTCTCAGTGGTCTGCAGGCAGCTGTACTGGAGACTTGTCAAGCGCTTGGAAATCAGTGGGCTAGTAAAGTGTCAGTGAGAGTAGGAGGAGCCCTCAGTGATCTGCAGGCAGCTGTACAGGAGACTTGTCCAGCGCGTGGAGATCAGTGGGCTAGTGAAGTATCAGTGAGAGTAGGAGGAGCTCTCAGTGGTCTACAGGCAGCTGTTCGGAAGTCTTGTCCAGCGCGTGGAGATCAGTGGGTTAGTGAAGTATGATTGAGAGTAGGAGGAGCTCTCAGTGGACTGCAAGCAGCTATACGGGAGAATTGTCAAGCGCGTGGAGATCAGTGGGCGAGTGAAGTATTAGTGAGAGTAGGACGAGCTCTCAGTGATCTGCAGGCAGCTGTACTGGAGACTTGTCCAGCCCGTGGAGATCAGTGGGCTGGTGAAGTATCAGTGAGAGTAGGAGGAGCTCTCAGTGATACGCAGGAAGCTGAACCGGAGACTTGTCCAGCGCGTGGGGATCAGTGGGCTAGTGAAGTATCAGTGAGAGTAGGAGGAGCTCTCATTGGTCTGCAAGCAGCTGTACGGGAGACTTGTCAAGCGCGTGGAGATCAGTGGGCTAGTGAAGTAGCAGTGAGAGTAGGAGGAGCTCTCAGTGGTCTGCAGGCAGCTGTACGGGAGACTTGTCTTGCGCGTGGAGATCTGCAGGCTAGTGAAGTATCAGTAAGAGAACGAGGAGCTCTCAGTGATCTGCAGGCAGCTGTACTGGAGTCTTGTCCAGCGCGTGGAGATCAGTGGGCTAGTGAAGTATCAGTGAGAGTAGGAGGAGCTCTCAGTAGTCTGCAAGCAACTGTACGGGAGACTTGTCAAGAGCGTGGAGATCAGTGGGCTAGTGAAGTATCAGTGAGAGAAGGAGGAGCTCTCAGTGGTCTGCAGGCAGCTGTACGGGAGAATTGTCAAGCGCGTGGAGATCAGTGGGATAGTGAAGTGTCAGTGAGAGAAGGAGGAGCTCTCAGTGATATGCAGGCAGCTGTACTGGAGATTTGTCCAGCCCGTGGAGATCAGTGGGCTGGTGAAGTATCAGTGAGAGTAGGAGGAGCTCTCAGTGATCTGCAGGAAGCTGTACCGGAGACTTGTCCAGCGCTTGGAGATCAGTAGGCTAGTGAAGTATCAGTGAGAGTAGGAGGAGCTCTCAGTGGTCTGCAGGCAGCTGTTCGGAAGAATTGTCCAGCGCGTGGAGATCAGTGGGCTAGTCAATTATCAGTGAGAGTAGGAGGAGCTCTCAGTGGTCTGCAAGCAGCTGTACGGGAGACTTGTCAAGCGCGTGGAGATCAGTGGGCTAGTGAAGTATCAGTGACAGTAGGAGGAGCTCTCAGTGGTCTACAGGCAGCTGTATGGGTGACTTGTCCAGCGCGTGGAGATCAGTGGGCTAGTGAAGTGTCAGTGAGAGTAATAGGAACGCTCAGTGATCTGCAGGCAGCTGTTCTGGAGTCTTGTCCAGCGCGTGGAGATCAGTGGGCTAGTGAAGTATCAGTGAGAGTAGGAGGAGCTCTCAGTGATCTGCAGACAGTTGTACCGGAGACTTGTCCAGCGCGTGGAGATCAGTGGGCTAGTGAAGTATCAGTGAGAGTAGGAAGAGCTCTCTGTGATACGCAGGAAGCTGTACCGGAGTCTTGTCCAGCGCGTGGAGATCAGTGGGCTAGTGAAGTATCAGTGAGAGAAGGAGGAGCACTCAATGATCTGCAGGCAGCTGTACGGGAGAATTGTCCAGCGCGTGGAGATCAGTGGGATAGTGAAGTATCAGTGAGACTAGGAGGAGCTCTCATTGATCTGCATGCAGCTGTACTGGAGACTTGTGAAGCGCGTGGAGATCAGTGGGCTAGTGAAATATCAGTGAGAGTAGGAGGAGCTCTCATTGATCTGCAGGCAGCTGAACTGGAAACTTGTCCAGCGCGTGGAGATCAGTGGGCTAGTGAAGTATCAGTGAGAGTAGGAGTAGCTCTCATTGGTCTGCAAGCAGCTGTACGGGAGCCTTGTCAAGCGCGTGGAGATCAGTGGGCTAGTGAAGTAGCAGTGAGAGTAGGAGGAGCTCTCAGTGGTCTGCAGGCAGCTGTACGGGAGACTTGTCCAGCGCGTGGAGATCAGTGGGCTAGTGAAGTGTCAGTGAGAGTAATAGGAACGCTCAGTGATCTGCAAGCAGCTGTACTGGAGTCGTGTCCAGCGCGTGGAGATCAGTGGGCTAGTGAAGTATCAGTGAGAGGATGAGGAGCTCTCAGTGATCTGCAGGCAGTTGTACCGTAGTCTTGTCCAGGGCGTGGAGATCAGTGGGCTAGTGAAGTATCAGTGGGAGAAGTAGGAGCTCTCAGCGATCTGCAGGCAGCTGTACTGGAGACTTGTCCAGCCCGTGGAGATCAGTGGGCTGGTGAAGTATCAGTGAGAGTAGGAGGAGCTCTCAATGATACGCAGGAAGCTGTACCGGAGACTTGTCCAGCGCGTGGATATCAGTGGGCTAGTGAAGTATCAGTGAGAGTAGGAGGAGCTCTCAGTGATCTGCAGGCAGCTGTACTGGAGACTTGTCCAGCGCATGGAGATCAGTGGGCTAGTGAAGTATCAGTTAGAGTAGGAGGAGCTCTCAGTTGTCTCAAGGCAGCTGTACGGGAGACTTGTCCAGCGCGTGGAGATCAGTGGGATAGTGAAGTATCAGTGAGAGTAGGAGTAGCTCTCAGTGGTCTGCAGGCAGCTGTACTGGAGACTTGTCCAGCGCGTGGAGATCAGTGGGCTAGTGAAGTATCAGTGAGAGTAGGAGGAGCTCTCAGTGGTCTGCAGGCAGCTGTTCGGGAGACTTGTCCAGCGCGTTGAGATCAGTGGGTTAGTGAAGTATCAGAGAGAGTAGGAGGAGCTCTCAGTGGACTGCAAGCAGCTGTACAGGAGATTTGTCAAGCGCGTGAAGATCAGTGGGCTAGTGAAGTATCAGTGAGAGAAGGAGGAGCTCTCAGTGATCTGCAGGCAGTTGTACTGGAGACTTGTCCAGCCCGTTGGAGATCAGTGGTCTGGTGAAGTATCAGTGAGAGTAGGAGGAGCTCTCAGTGATACGCAGGAAGCTGTACCGCACGCTTGTCCAGCGCGTGGAGATCTGTGGGCTAGTGAACTATCAGTGAGAGTAGGAGGAGCTCTCAGTGATCTGCAGGCAGCTGTACTGGAGAATTGTCAAGCGCGTGGAGATCAGTGGGCTAGTGAAGTATCAGTGAGACTAGGAGGAGCTCTCAGTGATCTGCAGGTAGCTGTACTAGAGACTTGTCAAGCGCGTGGAGATCAGTGGGCTAGTGAAGTATCAGTGAGAGAAGGAGGAGCTCTCAGGGATCTGCAGGCAGCTGTACTGGAGACTTGTCCAGCGCGTGGAGATCAGTGGGCTAGTGAAGTGTCAGTGAGAGTAGGATGAGCTCTCAGTGGTCTGTAGGAAGCTGTACGGGAGACTTGTCCAGCGCGTGGAGATCAGTGGGCTAGTGAAGTATCAGTGAGAGTAGGAGGAGCTCTCAGTGGTCTGCAACCAACTGTACGGGAGACTTGTCAAGCGCGTGGAGATCAGTGGGCTAGTGAAGTATCAGTGAGAGTAGGAGGAGCTCTCAGTGGTCTGCAGGCAGCTGTAAGGGAGAATTGTCCAGCGCTTGGAGATCAGTGGGATAGTGAAGTATCAGAGAGTGTAGGAGTGGCTCTCAGTGGTCTGCAGGCAGCTGTACTGGAGACTTGTCAAGCGTGTGGAAATCAGTGGGCTAGTGAAGTATCAGTGAGAGTAGGAGGAGCCCTCAGTGATCTGCAGGCAGCTGTACTGGAGACTTGTCCAGCGCGTGGAGATCAGTGGGCTAGTGAAGTATCAGTGAGACTATGTGGAGCTCTCAGTGATATGCAGGCAGCTGTACTGGAGACTTGTCAAGCGCGTGGAGATCAGTGGGCTAGTGAAGTATCAGTGAGAGTAGTAGGAGCCCTCAGTGATCTGCAGGCAGCTGTACTGGAGACTTGTCCAGCGCGTGGAGATCAGTGGGCTAGTGAAGTATCAGTGAGACTAGGAGGAGCTCTAAGTGATATGTAGGCAGCTGTACTGGAGACTTGTCAAGCGCGTGGAGATCAGTGGGCTAGTGAAGTATCAGTGAGAGTAGGAGGAGCTCTCATTGGTCTGCAAGCAGCTGTACGGGAGACTTGTCAAGCGCGTGGAGATCAGTGGGCTAGTGAAGTAGCAGTGAGAGTAGGAGGAGCTCTCAGTGGTCTGCAGGCAGCTGTACGGGAGACTTGTCTTGCGTGTGGAGATCTGCGGGCTAGTGAAGTATCAATAAGAGAACGAGGAGCTCTCAGTGATCTGCAGGCAGCTGTACTGGAGTCTTGTCCAGCGCGTGGAGTTCAATGGGCTAGTGAAGTATCAGTGAGAGTAGGAGGAGCTCTCAGTAGTCTGCAAGCAACTGTACGGGAGACTTGTCAAGAGCGTGGAGATCAGTGGGCTAGTGAAGTATCAGTGAGAGAAGGAGGAGGTCTCAGTGGTCTGCAGGCAGCTGTACGGGAGAATTGTCAAGCGCGTGGAGATCAGTGGGATAGTGAAGTGTCAGAGAGAGAAGGAGGAGCTCTCAGTGATATGCAGGCAGCTGTACTGGAGATTTGTCCAGCCCGTGGAGATCAGTGGGCTGGTGAAGTATCAGTGAGAGTAGGAGGAGCTCTCAGTGGTCTGTAGGAAGCTGTACGGGAGACTTGTCCAGCGCGTGGAGATCAGTGGGCTAGTGAAGTATCAGTGAGAGTAGGAGGAGCTCTCAGTGGTCTGCAAGCAACTGTACGGGAGACTTGTCAAGAGCGTGGAGATCAGTGGGCTAGTGAAGTATCAGTGAGAGTAGGAGGAGCTCTCAGTGGTCTGCAGGCAGCTGTACGGGAGAATTGTCCAGCGCTTGGAGATCAGTGGGATAGTGAAGTATCAGAGAGAGTAGGAGTGGCTCTCAGTGGTGTGCAGGCAGCTGTACTGGAGACTTGTCAAGTGCGTGGAAATCAGTGGGCTAGTGAAGTATCAGTGAGAGTAGGAGGAGCCCTCAGTGATCTGCAGGCAGCTGTACTGGAGAATTGTCCAGCGCGTGGAGATCAGTGGGCTAGTGAAGTATCAGTGAGAGTAGGAGGAGCGCTCAGTGGTCTACAGGCAGCTGTTCGGGAGACTTGTCCAGCGCGTGGAGATCAGTGGGTTAGTGAAGTATCATTGAGAGTAGGAGGAGCTCTCAGTGGACTGCAAGCAGCTATACGGGAGACTTGTCAAGCGCGTGGAGATCAGTGGGCGAGTGAAGTATTAGTGAGAGTAGGACGAGCTCTCAGTGATCTGCAGACAGCTGTACTGGAGACTTGTCAAGCGCGTGGAGATCAGTGGGCTAGTGAAGTATCAGTGAGAGTAGGAGGAACTATCAGTGATCTGCAGGCAGTTGTATTGGAGACTAGTCAAGGGCGTGGAGATCACTGGGCTAGGGAAGTATCAGTGAGAGTAGGAGGAGCTCTCAGTGATCTGCAGTCAGCTGTACTGGAGACTTGTCCAGCGCGTGGAGATCAGTGGGCTAGTGAAGTATCAGTGAGAGAAGGAGGAGCTCTCAGTGATCTGCAGGCAGCTGTACTGGAGACTTGTCCAGCGCGTGGAGATCAGTGGGCTAGTGAAGTATCAGTGAGACTAGGAGGAGCTCTCAGTGATCTGCAGGTAGCTGTACTGGAGACATGTCAAGCACGTGGAGATCAGTGGGCTAGTGAAGTATCAGTGAGAGTAGGAGGAGCTCTCAGTGGTCTGCAGGCAGCTGTACGGGAGAATTGTCCAGCGCTTGGAGATCAGTGGGATAGTGAAGTATCAGTGAGAGGAGGAGTAGCTCTCAGTGGTCTGCAGGCAGCTGTACTGGAGACTTGTCAAGCGCTTGGAAATCAGTGGGCTAGTAAAGTGTCAGTGAGAGTAGGAGGAGCCCTCAGTGATCTGCAGGCAGCTGTACAGGAGACTTGTCCAGCGCGTGGAGATCAGTGGGCTAGTGAAGTATCAGTGAGAGTAGGAGGAGCTCTCAGTGGTCTACAGGCAGCTGTTCGGAAGACTTGTCCAGCGCGTGGAGATCAGTGGGTTAGTGAAGTATGATTGAGAGTAGGAGGAGCTCTCAGTGGACTGGAAGCAGCTATACGGGAGACTTGTCAAGCGCGTGGAGATCAGTGGGCGAGTGAAGTATTAGTGAGAGTAGGACGAGCTCTCAGTGATCTGCAGGCAGCTGTACTGGAGACTTGTCCAGCCCGTGGAGATCAGTGGGCTGGTGAAGTATCAGTGAGAGTAGGAGGAGCTCTCAGTGATACGCAGGAAGCTGAACCGGAGACTTGTCCAGCGCGTGGGGATCAGTGGGCTAGTGAAGTATCAGTGAGAGTAGGAGGAGCTCTCATTGGTCTGCAAGCAGCTGTACGGGAGACTTGTCAAGCGCGTGGAGATCAGTGGGCTAGTGAAGTAGCAGTGAGAGTAGTAGGAGCTCTCAGTGGTCTGCAGGCAGCTGTACGGGAGACTTGTCTTGCGCGTGGAGATCTGCAGGCTAGTGAAGTATCAGTAAGAGAACGAGGAGCTCTCAGTGATCTGCAGGCAGCTGTACTGGAGTCTTGTCCAGCGCGTGGAGATCAGTGGGCTAGTGAAGTATCAGTGAGAGTAGGAGGAGCTCTCAGTAGTCTGCAAGCAACTGTACGGGAGACTTGTCCAGCGCGTTGAGATCAGTGGGTTAGTGAAGTATCAGAGAGAGTAGGAGGAGCTCTCAGTGGACTGCAAGCAGCTGTACGGGAGATTTGTCAAGCGCGTGAAGATCAGTGGGCTAGTGAAGTATCAGTGAGAGAAGGAGGAGCTCTCAGTGATCTGCAGGCAGTTGTACTGGAGACTTGTCCAGCCCGTGGAGATCAGTGGTCTGGTGAAGTATCAGTGAGAGTAGGAGGAGCTCTCAGTGATACGCAGGAAGCTGTACCGCACGCTTGTCCAGCGCGTGGAGATCTGTGGGCTAGTGAAGTATCAGTGAGAGTAGGAGGAACTATCAGTGATCTGCAGGCAGCTGTACTGGAGACTTGTCAAGCGCGTGGAGATCAGTGGGCTAGTGAAGTATCAGTGAGAGTAGGAGGAACTATCAGTGATCTGCAGGCAGCTGTATTGGAGACTAGTCAAGGGCGTGGAGATCACTGGGCTAGGGAAGTATCAGTGAGAGTAGGAGGAGCTCTCAGTGATCTGCAGACAGCTGTACTGGAGACTTGTCCAGCGCGTGGAGATCAGTGGGCTAGTGAAGTATCAGTGAGAGAAGGAGGAGCTCTCAGTGATCTGCAGGCAGCTGTACTGGAGACTTGTCCAGCGCGTGGAGATCAGTGGGCTAGTGAAGTATCAGTGAGACTAGGAGGAGCTCTCAGTGATCTGCAGGTAGCTGTACTGGAGACTTGTCCAGCGCGTGGAGATCAGTGGGCTAGTGAAGTATCAGTGAGAGTAGGTGGAGCTCTCAGTGGTCTGCAAGCAACTGTACGGGAGACTTGTCAAGCGCGTGGAGATCAGTGGGCTAGTGAAGTATCAGTGAGAGTAGGAGGAGCTCTCAGTGGTCTGCAGGCAGCTGTAAGGGAGAATTGTCCAGCGCTTGGAGATCAGTGGGATAGTGAAGTATCAGAGAGAGTAGGAGTGGCTCTCAGTGGTCTGCAGACAGCTGTACTGGAGACTTGTCAAGCGCGTGGAAATCAGTGGGCTAGTGAAGTATCAGTGAGAGTAGGAGGAGCCCTCAGTGATCTGCAGGCAGCTGTACTGGAGACTTGTCCAGCGCGTGGAGATCAGTGGGCTAGTAAAGTATCAGTGAGAGTAGGAGGAGCGCTCAGTGGTCTACAGGCAGCTGTTCGGGAGACTTGTCCAGCGCGTGGAGATCAGTGGGTTAGTGAAGTATCATTGAGAGTAGGAGGAGCTCTCAGTGGACTGCAAGCAGCTATACGGGAGACTTGTCAAGCGCGTGGAGATCAGTGGGCGAGTGAAGTATTAGTGAGAGTAGGACGAGCTCTCAGTGATCTGCAGGCAGCTGTACTGGAGACTTGTCAAGCGCGTGGAGATCAGTGGGCTAGTGAAGTATCAGTGAGAGTAGGAGGAACTATCAGTGATCTGCAGGCAGCTGTATTGGAGACTAGTCAAGGGCGTGGAGATCACTGGGCTAGGGAAGTATCAGTGAGAGTAGGAGGAGCTCTCAGTGATCTGCAGACAGCTGTACTGGAGACTTGTCCAGCGCGTGGAGATCAGTGGGCTAGTGAAGTATCAGTGTGAGAAGGAGGAGCACTCAATGATCTGCAGGCAGCTGTACGGGAGAATTGTCCAGCGCGTGGAGATCAGTGGGATAGTGAAATATCAGTGAGAGTAGGAGGAGCTCTCAGTGATCTGCAGGCAGCTGAACTGGAAACTTGTCCAGCGCGTGGAGATCAGTGGGCTAGTGAAGTATCAGTGAGAGTAGGAGTAGCTCTCATTGGTCTGCAAGCAGCTGTACGGGAGCCTTGTCAAGCGCGTGGAGATCACTGGGCTAGTGAAGTAGCAGTGAGAGTAGGAGGAGCTCTCAGTGGTCTGCAGGCAGCTGTACGGGAGACTTGTCCAGCGCGTGGAGATCAGCGGGCTAGTGAAGTATCAGCGACAGTAGGAGGAGCTCTCAGTGGTCTACAGGCAGCTGTACGGGAGACTTGTCCAGCGCGTGGAGATCAGTGGGCTAGTGAAGTGTCAGTGAGAGTAATAGGAACGCTCAGTGATCTGCAGGCAGCTGTACTGGAGTCTTGTCCAGCGCGTGGAGATCAGTGGGCTAGTGAAGTATCAGTGAGAGGATGAGGAGCTCTCAGTGATCTGCAGGCAGTTGTACCGTAGTCTTGTCCAGGGCGTGGAGATCAGTGGGCTAGTGAAGTATCAGTGGGAGAAGGAGGAGCTCTCAGCGATCTGCAGGCAGCTGTACTGGAGACTTGTCCAGCCCGTGGAGATCAGTGGGCTGGTGAAGTATCAGTGAGAGTAGGAGGAGCTCTCAATGATACGCAGGAAGCTGTACCGGAGACTTGTCCAGCGCGTGGATATCAGTGGGCTAGTGAAGTATCAGTGAGAGTAGGAGGAGCTCTCAGTGATCTGCAGGCAGCTGTACTGGAGACTTGTCCAGCGCGTGGAGATCAGTGGGCTAGTGAAGTATCAGTTAGAGTAGGAGGAGCTCTCAGTGGTCTGCAAGCAACTGTACGGGAGACTTGTCAAGCGCGTGGAGATCAGTGGGCTAGTGAAGTATCAGTGAGAGTAGGAGGAGCTCTCAGTGGTCTGCAGGCAGCTGTAAGGGAGAATTGTCCAGCGCTTGGAGATCAGTGGGATAGTGAAGTATCAGAGAGAGTAGGAGTGGCTCTCAGTGGTCTGCAGGCAGCTGTACTGGAGACTTGTCAAGCGCGTGGAAATCAGTGGGCTAGTGAAGTATCAGTGAGAGTAGGAGGAGCCCTCAGTGGTCTGCAGGCAGCTGTACTGGAGACTTGTCCAGCGCGTGGAGATCACTGGGCTAGGTAAGTATCAGTGAGAGTAGGAGGAGCTCTCAGTGATCTGCAGACAGCTGTACTGGAGACTTGTCCAGCGCGTGGAGATCAGTGGGCTAGTGAAGTATCAGTGAGAGAAGGAGGAGCTCTCAGTGATCTGCAGGCAGCTGTACTGGAGACTTGTCCAGCGCGTGGAGATCAGTGGGCTAGTGAAGTATCAGTGAGACTAGGAGGAGCTCTCAGTGATCTACAGGTAGCTGTACTGGAGACATGTCAAGCACGTGGAGATCAGTGGGCTAGTGAAATATCAGTGAGAGTAAGAGGAGCTCTCAGTGGTCTGCAGCCAGCTGTACGGGAGAATTGTCCAGCGCTTGGAGATCAGTGGGATAGTGAAGTATTAGTGAGAGTAGGACGAGCTCTCAGTGATCTGCAGGCAGCTGTACTGGAGACTTGTCCAGCCCGTGGAGATCAGTGGGCTGGTGAAGTATCAGTGAGAGTAGGAGGAGCTCTCAGTGATACGCAGGAAGCTGAACCGGAGACTTGTCCAGCGCGTGGGGATCAGTGGGCTAGTGAAGTATCAGTGAGAGTAGGAGGAGCCCTCAGTGATCTGCAGGCAGCTGTACTGGAGACTTGTCCAGCGCGTGGAGATCAGTGAGCTAGTGAAGTATCAGTGAGACTAGGACGAGCTCTCAGTGATCTGCAGGCAGCTGTACTGGAGACTTGTCAAGCGCGTGGAGATCAGAGGTCTAGTGAAGTATCAGTGAGAGTAGGAGGAGCTCTCAGTGGTCTGCAGGCAGCTGTACGGGAGACCTGTCAAGCGCGTGGAGATCAGTGGGCTAATGAAGTATCAGAGAGAGTAGGAGGAGCTCTCCATGGTCTACAGGCAGCTGTACCGGAGACTTGTCCAGCGCGTGGAGATCAGTGGGTTAGTGAAGTATTAGTGAGAGTAGGAGGAGCTCTCAGTGATCTGCAGGCAGCTGTACTGGAGACTTGTCCAGCGCGTGGAGATCAGTGGGCTAGTGAAGTATCAGTGAGAGAAGGAGGAGCTCTCAGTGATCTGCAGGCAGCTGTACTGGAGACTTGTCCAGCGCGTGGAGATCAGTGGGCTAGTGAAGTATCAGTGAGACTAGGAGGAGCTCTCAGTGATCTGCAGGTAGCTGGACTAGAGACTTGCCAAGCGCGTGGAGATCAGTGGGCTAGTGAAGTATCAGTGAGAGTAGGAGGAGCTCTCAGGGATCTGCAGGCAACTGTACTGGAGACTTGTCCAGCGCGTGGAGATCAGTGGGCTGGTGAAGTATCAGTGAGAGTAGGAGGAGCTCTCAGTGATACTCAGGAAGCTGAACCGGAGACTTGTCCAGCGCGTGGGGATCAGTGGGCTAGTGAAGTATCAGTGAGAGTAGGAGGAGCCCTCAGTGATCTGCAGGCAGCTGTACTGGAGAATTGTCCAGCGCGTGGAGATCAGTGAGCTAGTGAAGTATCAGTGAGACTAGGACGAGCTCTCAGTGATCTGCAGGCAGCTGTACTGGAGACTTGTCAAGCGCGTGGAGATCAGAGGTCTAGTGAAGTATCAGTGAGAGTAGGAGGAGCTCTCAGTGGTCTGCAGGCAGCTGTACGGGAGACCTGTCAAGCGCGTGGAGATCAGTGGGCTAGTGAAGTATCAGAGAGAGTAGGAGGAGCTCTCCATGGTCTACAGGCAGCTGTACCGGAGACTTGTCCAGCGCGTGGAGATCAGTGGGTTAGTGAAGTATTAGTGAGAGTAGGAGGAGCTCTCAGTGATCTGCAGGCAGCTGTACTGGAGACTTGTCCAGCGCGTGGAGATCAGTGGGCTAGTGAAGTATCAGTGAGAGAAGGAGGAGCTCTCAGTGATCTGCAGGCAGCTGTACTGGAGACTTGTCCAGCGCGTGGAGATCAGTGGGCTAGTGAAGTATCAGTGAGACTAGGAGGAGCTCTCAGTGATCTGCAGGTAGCTGGACTAGAGACTTGCCAAGCGCGTGGAGATCAGTGGGCTAGTGAAGTATCAGTGAGAGTAGGAGGAGCTCTCAGGGATCTGCAGGCAACTGTACTGGAGACTTGTCCAGCGCGTGGAGATCAGTGGGCTAGTGAAGTGTCAGTGAGAGTAGGATGAGCTCTCAGTGGTCTGTAGGCAGCTGTACGGGAGACTTGTCCAGCGCGTGGAGATCAGTGGGCTAGTGAAGTATCAGTGAGAGTAGGAGGAGCTCTCAGTGGTCTGCAAGCAACTGTACGGGAGACTTGTCAAGCGCGTGGAGATCAGTGGGCTAGTGAAGTATCAGTGAGAGTAGGAGGAGCTCTCAGTGGTCTGCAGGCAGCTGTAAGGGAGAATTGTCCAGCGCTTGGAGATCAGTGGGATAGTGAAGTATCAGAGAGAGTAGGAGTGGCTCTCAGTGGTCTGCAGGCAGCTGTACTGGAGACTTGTCAAGCGCGTGGAAATCAGTGGGCTAGTGAAGTATCAGTGAGAGTAGGAGGAGCCCTCAGTGATCTGCAGGCAGCTGTACTGGAGACTTGTCCAGCGCGTGGAGATCAGTGGGCTAGTAATGTATCAGTGAGAGTAGGAGGAGCGCTCAGTGGTCTACAGGCAGCTGTTCGGGAGACTTGTCCAGCGCGTGGAGATCAGTGGGTTAGTGAAGTATCATTGAGAGTAGGAGGAGCTCTCAGTGGACTGCAAGCAGCTATACGGGAGACTTGTCAAGCGCGTGGAGATCAGTGGGCGAGTGAAGTATTAGTGAGAGTAGGACGAGCTCTCAGTGATCTGCAGGCAGCTGTACTGGAGACTTGTCAAGCGCGTGGAGATCAGTGGGCTAGTGAAGTATCAGTGAGAGTAGGAGGAACTATCAGTGATCTGCAGGCAGCTGTATTGGAGACTAGTCAAGGGCGTGGAGATCACTGGGCTAGGGAAGTATCAGTGAGAGTAGGAGGAGCTCTCAGTGATCTGCAGACAGCTGTACTTGAGACTTGTCCAGCGCGTGGAGATCAGTGGGCTAGTGAAGTATCAGTGAGACTAGGAGGAGCTCTCAGTGATCTGCAGGTAGCTGTACTGGAGACATGTCAAGCACGTGGAGATCAGTGGGCTAGTGAAGTGTCAGTGAGAGTAGGATGAGCTCTCAGTGGTCTGTAGGAAGCTGTACGGGAGACTTGTCCAGCGCGTGGAGATCAGTGGGCTAGTGAAGTATCAGTGAGAGTAGGAGGAGCTCTCAGTGGTCTGCAGGCAGCTGTAAGGGAGAATTGTCCAGCGCTTGGAGATCAGTGGGATAGTGAAGTATCAGTGAGAGTAGGAGTAGCTCTCAGTGGTCTGCAGGCAGCTGTACTGGAGACTTGTCAAGCGCGTGGAAATCAGTGGGCTAGTAAAATATCAGTGAGAGTAGGAGGAGCCCTCAGTGATCTGCAGGCTGCTGTACTGGAGACTTGTCCAGCGCGTGGAGATCAGTGGGCTAGTGAAGTATCAGTGAGAGTAGGAGGAGCTCTCAGTGGTCTACAGGCAGCTGTTCGGAAGACTTGTCCAGCGCGTGGAGATCAGTGGGTTAGTGAAGTATGATTGAGAGTAGGAGGAGCTCTCAGTGGACTCCAAGCAGCTATACGGGAGACTTGTCAAGCGCGTGGAGATCAGTGGGCGAGTGAAGTATTAGTGAGAGTAGGACGAGCTCTCAGTGATCTGCAGGCAGCTGTACTGGAGACTTGTCAAGCGCGTGGTGATCAGTGGGCTAGTGAAGTATCAGTGAGAGTAGGAGGAACTATCAGTGATCTGCAGGCAGCTGTATTGGAGACTAGTCAAGGGCGTGAAGATCACTGGGCTAGGGAAGTATCAGTGAGAGTAGAAGGAGCTCTCAGTGATCTGCAGACAGCTGTACTGGAGACTTGTCCAGCGCGTGGAGATCAGTGGGATAGTGAAGTATCAGTGAGAGAAGGAGGAGCTCTCAGTGATCTGCAGGCAGCTGTACTGGAGACTTGTCCAGCGCGTGGAGATCAGTGGGCTAGTGAAGTATCAGTGAGACTAGGAGGAGCTCTCTGTGATCTGCAGGTAGCTGTTCTGGAGACATGTCAAGCACGTGGAGATCAGTGGGCTAGTGAAGTATCAGTGAGAGTAGGAGGAGCTCTCAGTGGTCTGTAGGCAGCTGTATGGGAGAATTGTCAAGCGCGTGGAGATCAGAGGTCTAGTGAAGTATCAGTGAGAGTAGGAGGAGCTCTCAGTGATCTGCAGGCAGCTGTACTGGAGATTTTTCGAGCGCGTGGAGATCAGTGGGCTAGTGAAGTACCAGTGAGAGTAGGAGGAGCTCTCAGTGGTCTGCAGGCAGCTGTACGGGAGACCTGTCAAGCGCGTGGAGATCAGTGGGCTAGTGAATTATCAGAGAGAGTAGGAGGAGCTCTCCATGGTCAACAGGCAGCTGTACCGGAGACTTGTCCAGCGCGTGGAGATCAGTGGGTTAGTGAAGTATCAGTGAGAGTAGGAGGAGCTCTCAGTGATCTGCAGGCAGCTGTACTGGAGACTTGTCCAGCGCGTGGAGATCACTGGGCTAGTGAAGTATCAGTGAGAGAAGGAGGAGCTCTCAGTGATCTGCAGGCAGCTGTACTGGAGACTTGTCCAGCGCGTGGAGATCAGTGGGCTAGTGAAGTATCAGTGAGACTAGGAGGAGCTCTCAGTGATCTGCAGGTAGCTGTACTAGAGACTTGTCCAGCGCGTGGAGATCAGTGGGCTAGTGAAGTGTCAGTGAGAGTAGGATGAGCTCTCAGTGGTCTGTAGGCAGCTGTACGGGAGACTTGTCCAGCGCGTGGAGATCAGTGGGCTAGTGAAGTATCAGTGAGAGTAGGAGGAGCTCTCAGTGGTCTGCAAGCAACTGTACGGGAGACTTGTCAAGCGCGTGGAGATCAGTGGGCTAGTGAAGTATCAGTGAGAGTAGGAGGAGCTCTCAGTGGTCTGCAGGCAGCTGTACGGGAGAATTGTCCATCGCTTGGAGATCAGTGGGATAGTGAAGTATCAGTGAGAGTAGGAGTAGCTCTCAGTGGTCTGCAGGCAGCTGTACTGGAGACTTGTCAAGCGCGTGGGAATCAGTGGGCTAGTAAAGTATCAGTGAGAGTAGGAGGAGCCCTCAGTGATCTGCAGGCAGCTGTACTGGAGACTTGTCCAGCGCGTGGAGATCAGTGGGCTAGTGAAGTATCAGTGAGAGTAGGAGGAGCTCTCAGTGGTCTACAGGCAGCTGTTCGGAAGACTTGTCCAGCGCGTGGAGATCAGTGGGTTAGTGAAGTATGATTGAGAGTAGGAGGAGCTCTCAGTGGACTTGAAGCAGCTATACGGGAGACTTGTCAAGCGCGTGGAGATCAGTGGGCGAGTGAAGTATTAGTGAGAGTAGGACGAGCTCTCAGTGATCTGCAGGCAGCTGTACTGGAGACTTTTCAAGCTCGTGGAGATCAGTGGGCTAGTGAAGTATCAGTGAGAGTAGGAGGAACTATCAGTGATCTGCAGGCAGCTGTATTGGAGACTAGTCAAGGGCGTGAAGATCACTGGGCTAGGGAAGTATCAGTGAGAGTAGGAGGAGCTCTCAGTGATCTGCAGACAGCTGTACTGGAGACTTGTCCAGCGCGTGGAGATCAGTGGGCTAGTGAAGTATCAGTGAGAGAAGGAGGAGCTCTCAGTGATCTGCAGGCAGCTGTACTAGAGACTTGCCAAGCGCGTGGAGATCAGTGGGCTAGTGAAGTATCAGTGAGAGTAGGAGGAGCTCTCAGGGATCTGCAGGCAGCTGTACTGGAGACTTGTCCAGCGCGTGGAGATCAGTGGGCTAGTGAAGTGTCAGTGAGAGTAGGATGAGCTCTCAGTGGTCTGTAGGCAGCTGTACGGGAGACTTGTCCAGCGCGTGGAGATCAGTGGGGTAGTGAAGTATCAGTGAGAGTAGGAGTAGCTCTCAGTGGTCTGCAGGCAGCTGTACTGGAGACTTGTCAAGCGCGTGGAAATCAGTGGGCTAGTAAAGTATCAGTGAGAGTAGGAGGAGCCCTCAATGATCTGCAGGCTGCTGTACTGGAGACTTGTCCAGCGCGTGGAGATCAGTGGGCTAGTGAAGTATCAGTGAGAGTAGGAGGAGCTCTCAGTGGTCTACAGGCAGCTGTTCGGAAGACTTGTCCAGCGCGTGGAGATCAGTGGGTTAGTGAAGTATGATTGAGAGTAGGAGGAGCTCTCAGTGGACTGCAAGCAGCTATACGGGAGACTTGTCAAGCGCGTGGAGATCAGTGGGCGAGTGAAGTATTAGTGAGAGTAGGACGAGCTCTCAGTGATCTGCAGGCAGCTGTACTGGAGACTTGTCAAGCGCGTGGAGATCAGTGGGCTAGTGAAGTATCAGTGAGAGTAGGAGGAACTATCAGTGATCTGCAGGCAGCTGTATTGGAGACTAGTCAAGGGCGTGAAGATCACTGGGCTAGGGAAGTATCAGTGAGAGTAGAAGGAGCTCTCAGTGATCTGCAGACAGCTGTACTGGAGACTTGTCCAGCGCGTGGAGATCAGTGGGCTAGTGAAGTATCAGTGAGAGAAGTAGGAGCTCTCAGTGATCTGCAGGCAGCTGTACTGGAGACTTTTCCAGCGCGTGGAGATCAGTGGGCTAATGAAGTATCAGTGAGACTAGGAGGAGCTCTCTGTGATCTGCAGGTAGCTGTACTGGAGACATGTCAAGCTCGTGGAGATCAGTGGGCTAGTGAAGTATCAGTGAGAGTAGGAGGAGCTCTCAGTGGTCTGTAGGCAGCTGTATGGGAGAATTGTCAAGCGCGTGGAGATAAGAGGTCTAGTGAAGTATCAGTGAGAGTAGGAGGAGCTCTCAGTGATCTGCAGGCAGCTGTACTGGAGATTTTTCGAGCGCGTGGAGATCAGTGGGCTAGTGAAGTACCAGTGAGAGTAGGAGGAGCTCTCAGTGGTCTGCAGGCAGCTGTACGGGAGACCTGTCAAGCGCGTGGAGATCAGTGGGCTAGTGAAGTATCAGAGAGAGTAGGAGGAGCTCTCCATGGTCAACAGGCAGCTGTACCGGAGACTTGTCCAGCGCGTGGAGATCAGTGGGTTAGTGAAGTATCAGTGAGAGTAGGAGGAGCTCTCAGTGATCTGCAGGCAGCTGTACCGGAGACTTGTCCAGCGCGTGGAGATCAGTGGGTTAGTGAAGTATCAGTGAGAGTAGGAGGAGCTCTCAGTGATCTGCAGGCAGCTATACTGGAGACTTGTCCAGCGCGTGGAGATCAGTGGGCTAGTGAAGTGTCAGTGAGAGTAGGATGAGCTCTCAGTGGTCTGTAGGCAGCTGTACGGGAGACTTGTCCAGCGCGTGGAGATCAGTGGGCTAGTGAAGTATCAGTGAGAGTAGGAGGAGCTCTCAGTGGTCTGCAAGCAACTGTACGGGAGACTTGTCAAGCGCGTGGAGATCAGTGGGCTAGTGAAGTATCAGTGAGAGTAGGAGGAGCTCTCAGTGGTCTGCAGGCAGCTGTACGGGAGAATTGTCAAGCGCGTGGAAATCAGTGGGATAGTGAAGTATCAGTGAGAGTAGGAGGAGCCCTCAGTGGTCTGCAGGCAGCTGTACTGGAGACTTGTCAAGCGCGTGGAGATCAGTGGGCTAGTAAAGTATCAGTGAGAGTAGGAGGAGCCCTCAGTGATCTGCAGGCAGCTGTACTGGAGACTTGTCAAGCTCGTGGAGATCAGTGGGCTAGGGAAGTATCAGTGAGAGTAGGAGGAGCTCTCAGTGATCTGCAGGCAGCTGTATTGGAGACTAGTCAAGGGCGTGAAGATCACTGGGCTAGGGAAGTATCAGTGAGAGAAGGAGGAGCTCTCAGTGATCTGCAGGCAGCTGTACTGGAGACTTGTCCAGCGCGTGGAGATCAGTGGGCTAGTGAAGTATCAGTGAGACTAGGAGGAGCTCTCAGTGATCTGCAGGCAGCTGTACTGGAGACTTGTCCAGCGCGTGGAGATCAGTGGGCTAGTGAAGTATCAGTGAGACTAGGAGGAGCAATCAGTGATCTGCAGGTAGCTGTACTAGAGACTTGCCAAGCGCGTGGAGATCAGTGGGCTAGTGAAGTATCAGTGAGAGTAGGAGGAGCTCTCAGGGATCTGCAGGCAGCTGTACTGGAGACTTGTCCAGCGCGTGGAGATCAGTGGGCTAGTGAAGTGTCAGTGAGAGTAGGATGAGCTCTCAGTGGTCTGTAGGCAGCTGTACGGGAGACTTGTCCAGCGCGTGGAGATCAGTGGGCTAGTGAAGTATCAGTGAGAGTAGGAGTAGCTCTCAATGGTCTGCAGGCAGCTGTACTGGAGACTTGTCAAGCGCGTGGAAATCAGTGGGCTAGTGAAGTATCAGAGAGAGTAGGAGGAGCTCTCCATGGTCAACAGGCAGCTGTACCGGAGACTTGTCCAGCGCGTGGAGATCAGTGGGTTAGTGAAGTATCAGTGAGAGTAGGAGGAGCTCTCAGTGATCTGCAGGCAGCTGTACCGGAGACTTGTCCAGCGCGTGGAGATCAGTGGGTTAGTGAAGTATCAGTGAGAGTAGGAGGAGCTATCAGTGATCTGCAGGCAGCTGTACTGGAGACTTGTCCAGCGCGTGGAGATCAGTGGGCTAGTGAAGTATCAGTGAGACTAGGAGGAGCTCTCAGTGATCTGCAGGTAGCTGTACTAGAGACTTGCCAAGCGCGTGGAGATCAGTGGGCTAGTGAAGTATCAGTGAGAGTAGGAGGAGCTCTCAGGGATCTGCAGGCAGCTGTACTGGAGACTTGTCCAGCGCGTGGAGATCAGTGGGCTAGTGAAGTGTCAGTGAGAGTAGGATGAGCTCTCAGTGGTCTGTAGGCAGCTGTACGGGAGACTTGTCCAGCGCGTGGAGATCAGTGGGCTAGTGAAGTATCAGTGAGAGTAGGAGGAGCTCTCAGTGGTCTGCAAACAACTGTACGGGAGACTTGTCAAGCGCGTGGAGATCAGTGGGCTAGTGAAGTATCAGTGAGAGTAGGAGGAGCCCTCAGTGATCTGCAGGCAGCTGTACTGGAGACTTGTCCAGCGCGTGGAGATCAGTGGGCTAGTGAAGTATCAGTGAGAGTAGGAGGAGCTCTCAGTGGTCTACAGGCAGCTGTTCGGAAGACTTGTCCAGCGAGTGGAGATCAGTGGGTTAGTAAAGTATCAGTGAGAGTAGGAGGAGCCCTCAGTGATCTGCAGGCAGCTGTACTGGAGACTTGTCCAGCGTGTGGAGATCAGTGGGCTAGTGAAGTATCAGTGAGAGTAGGAGGAGTTCTCTGTGGTCTACAGGCAGCTGTTCGGAAGACTTGTCCAGCGCGTGGAGATCAGTGGGTTAGTGAAGTATGTTTGAGAGTAGGAGGAGCTCTCAGTGGACTTGAAGCAGCTATACGGGAGACTTGTCAAGCGCGTGGAGATCAGTGGGCGAGTGAAGTATTAGTGAGAGTAGGACGAGCTCTCAGTGATCTGCAGGCAGCTGTACTGGAGACTTGTCAAGCTCGTGGAGATCAGTGGGCTAGTGAAGTATCAGTGAGAGTAGGAGGAACTATCAGTGATCTGCAGGCAGCTGTATTGGAGACTAGTCAAGGGCGTGAAGATCACTGGGCTAGGGAAGTATCAGTGAGAGTAGGAGGAGCTCTCAGTGATCTGCAGACAGCTGTACGGGAGACTTGTCAAGCGCGTGGAGATAAGTGGGCTAGTGAAGTATCAGTGAGAGTAGGAGGAGCTCTCAGTGGTCTGCAGGCAGCTGTACGGGAGAATTGTCCAGCGCTTGGAGATCAGTGGGATAGTGAAGTATCAGTGAGAGAAGGAGGAGCTCTCAGTGATCTGCAGGCAGCTGTACTGGAGACTTGTCCAGCGCGTGGAGATCAGTGGGCTAGTGAAGTATCAGTGAGACTAGGAGGAGCTCTCAGTGATCTGCAGGCAGCTGTACTGGAGACTTGTCCAGCGTGTGGAGATCAGTGGGCTAGTGAAGTATCAGTGAGACTAGGAGGAGCTCTCAGTGATCTGCAGGTAGCTGTACTAGAGACTTGCCAAGCGCGTGGAGATCAGTGGGCTAGTGAAGTATCAGTGAGAGTAGGAGGAGCTCTCAGGGATCTGCAGGCAGCTGTACTGGAGACTTGTCCAGCGCGTGGAGATTAGTGGGCTAGTGAAGTGTCAGTGAGAGTAGGATGAGCTCTCAGTGGTCTGTAGGCAGCTGTACGGGAGACTTGTCCAGCGCGTGGAGATCAGTGGGCTAGTGACGTATCAGTGAGAGTAGGAGGAGCTCTCAGTGGTCTGCAAGCAACTGTACGGGAGACTTGTCAAGCGCGTGGAGATCAGTGGGCTAGTGAAGTATCAGTGAGAGTAGGAGGAGCTCTCAGTGGTCTGCAGGCAGCTGTACGGGAGAATTGTCCAGCGCTTGGAGATCAGTGGGATAGTGAAGTATCAGTGAGAGTAGGAGTAGCTCTCAGTGGTCTGCAGGCAGCTGTACTGGAGACTTGTCAAGCGCGTGGAAATCAGTGGGCTAGTAAAGTATCAGTGAGAGTAGGAGGAGCCCTCAGTGATCTGCAGGCAGCTGTACTGGAGACTTGTCCAGCGCGTGGAGATCAGTGGGCTAGTGAAGTATCAGTGAGAGTAGGAGGAGCTCTCAGTGGTCTACAGGCAGCTGTTCGGAAGACTTGTCCAGCGCGTGGAGATCAGTGGGTTAGTGAAGTATGATTGAGAGTAGGAGGAGCTCTCAGTGGACTTGAAGCAGCTATACGGGAGACTTGTCAAGCGCGTGGAGATCAGTGGGCGAGTGAAGTATTAGTGAGAGTAGGACGAGCTCTCAATGATCTGCAGGCAGCTGTACTGGAGACTTGTCGAGCTCGTGGAGATCAGTGGGCTAGTGAAGTATCAGTGAGAGTAGGAGGAACTATCAGTGATCTGCAGGCAGCTGTATTGGAGACTAGTCAAGGGCGTGAAGATCACTGGGCTAGGGAAATATCAGTGAGAGTAGGAGGAGCTCTCAGTGATCTGCAGACAGCTGTACGGGAGACTTGTCAAGCGCGTGGAGATCAGTGGGCTAGTGAAGTATCAGTGAGAGTAGGAGGAGCTCTCAGTGGTCTGCAGGCAGCTGTACGGGAGAATTGTCCAGCGCTTGGAGATCAGTGGGATAGTGAAGTATCAGTGAGAGAAGGAGGAGCTCTCAGTGATCTGCAGGCAGCTGTACTGGAGACTTGTCCAGCGCGTGGAGATCAGTGGGCTAGTGAAGTATCAGTGAGACTAGGAGGAGCTCTCAGTGATCTGCAGGCAGCTGTACTGGAGACTTGTCCAGCGTGTGGAGATCAGTGGGCTAGTGAAGTATCAGTGAGACTAGGAGGAGCTCTCAGTGATCTGCAGGTAGCTGTACTAGAGACTTGCCAAGCGCGTGGAGATCAGTGGGCTAGTGAAGTATCAGTGAGAGTAGGAGGAGCTCTCAGGGATCTGCAGGCAGCTGTACTGGAGACTTGTCCAGCGCGTGGAGATTAGTGGGCTAGTGAAGTGTCAGTGAGAGTAGGATGAGCTCTCAGTGGTCTGTAGGCAGCTGTACGGGAGACTTGTCCAGCGCGTGGAGATCAGTGGGCTAGTGACGTATCAGTGAGAGTAGGAGGAGCTCTCAGTGGTCTGCAAGCAACTGTACGGGAGACTTGTCAAGCGCGTGGAGATCAGTGGGCTAGTGAAGTATCAGTGAGAGTAGGAGGAGCTCTCAGTGGTCTGCAGGCAGCTGTACGGGAGAATTGTCCAGCGCTTGGAGATCAGTGGGATAGTGAAGTATCAGTGAGAGTAGGAGTAGCTCTCAGTGGTCTGCAGGCAGCTGTACTGGAGACTTGTCAAGCGCGTGGAAATCAGTGGGCTAGTAAAGTATCAGTGAGAGTAGGAGGAGCCCTCAGTGATCTGCAGGCAGCTGTACTGGAGACTTGTCCAGCGCGTGGAGATCAGTGGGCTAGTGAAGTATCAGTGAGAGTAGGAGGAGCTCTCAGTGGTCTACAGGCAGCTGTTCGGAAGACTTGTCCAGCGCGTGGAGATCAGTGGGTTAGTGAAGTATGATTGAGAGTAGGAGGAGCTCTCAGTGGACTTGAAGCAGCTATACGGGAGACTTGTCAAGCGCGTGGAGATCAGTGGGCGAGTGAAGTATTAGTGAGAGTAGGACGAGCTCTCAATGATCTGCAGGCAGCTGTACTGGAGACTTGTCAAGCTCGTGGAGATCAGTGGGCTAGTGAAGTATCAGTGAGAGTAGGAGGAACTATCAGTGATCTGCAGGCAGCTGTATTGGAGACTAGTCAAGGGCGTGAAGATCACTGGGCTAGGGAAATATCAGTGAGAGTAGGAGGAGCTCTCAGTGGTCTGCAGACAGCTGTACTGGAGACTTGTCCAGCGCGTGGAGATCAGTGGGCTAGTGAAGTATCAGTGAGATAAGGAGGAGCTCTCAGTGATCTGCAGGCAGCTGTACTGGAGACTTGTCCAGCGCGTGGAGATCAGTGGGCTAGTGAAGTATCAGTGAAACTAGGAGGAGCTCTCAGTGATCTGCAGGCAGCTGTACTGGAGACTTGTCCAGCGCGTGGAGATCAGTGGGCTAGTGAAGTATCAGTGAGACTAGGAGGAGCTCTCAGTGATCTGCAGGTAGCTGTACTAGAGACTTGCCAAGCGCGTGGAGATCAGTGGGCTAGTGAAGTATCAGTGAGAGTAGGAGGAGCTCTCAGGGATCTGCAGGCAGCTGTACTGGAGACTTGTCCAGCGCGTGGAGATCAGTGGGCTAGTGAAGTGTCAGTGAGAGTAGGATGAGCTCTCAGTGGTCTGTAGGCAGCTGTACGGGAGACTTGTCCAGCGCGTGGAGATCAGTGGGCTAGTGAAGTATCAGTGAGAGTAGGAGGAGCTCTCAGTGGTCTGCAAGCAACTGTACGGGAGTCTTGTCAAGCGCGTGGAGATCAGTGGGCAAGTGAAGTATCAATGAGAGTAGGAGGAGCTCTCAGTGGTCTGCAGGCAGCTGTACTGGAGACTTGTCAAGCGCGTGGAAATCAGTGGGCTAGTAAAGTATCAGTGAGAGTAGGAGGAGCCCTCAGTGATCTGCAGGCAGCTGTACTGGAGACTTGTCCAGCGCGTGGAGATCAGTGGGCTAGTGAAGTATCAGTGAGACTAGGAGGAGCTCTCAGTGATCTGCAGGCAGCTGTACTGGAGACTTGTCCAGCGCGTGGAGATCAGTGGGCTAGTGAAGTATCAGTGAGACTAGGAGGAGCTCTCAGTGATCTGCAGGTAGCTGTACTGGAGATTTGTCAAGGGCGTGGAGATCAGTGGGCTAGTGAAGTATCAGTGAGACTAGGAGGAGCTCTCTGTGATCTGCAGGTAGCTGTACTGGAGACATGTCAACCACGTGGAGATCAGTGGGCTAGTGAAGTGTCAGTGAGAGTAGGATGAGCTCTCAGTGGTCTGTAGGCAGCTGTACGGGAGACTTGTCCAGCGCGTGGAGATCAATGGGCTAGTGAAGTATCAGTGAGAGTAGGAGGAGCTCTCAGTGATCTGCAGACAGCTGTACTGGAGACTTGTCCAGCGCGTGGAGATCAGTGGGATAGTGAAGTATCAGTGAGAGAAGGAGGAGCTCTCAGTGATCTGCAGGCAGCTGTACTGGAGACTTGTCCAGCGCGTGGAGATCAGTGGGGTAGTGAAGTATCAGTGAGACTAGGAGGAGCCCTCAGTGATCTGCAGGCAGCTGTACTGGAGACTTGTCCAGCGCGTGGAGATCAGTGGGCTAGTGAAGTATCAGTGAGAGTAGGAGGAGCTCTCAGTGGTCTACAGGCAGCTGTTCGGAAGACTTGTCCAGCGCGTGGAGATCAGTGGGTTAGTGAAGTATGATTGAGAGTAGGAGGAGCTCTCAGTGGACTGCAAGCAGCTATACGGGAGGCTAGTCAAGCGCGTGGAGATCAGTGGGCGAGTGAAGTATTAGTGAGAGTAGGACGAGCTCTCAGTGATCTGCAGGCAGCTGTACTGGAGACTTGTCAAGCGCGTGGAGATCAGTGGGCTAGTGAAGTATCAGTGAGAGTAGGAGGAACTATCAGTGATCTGCAGGCAGCTGTATTGGAAACTAGTCAAGGGCGTGGAGATCACTGGGCTAGGGAAGTATTAGTGAGAGTAGGAGGAGCTCTCAGTGATCTGCAGACAGCTGTACTGGAGACTTGTCCAGCGCGTGGAGATCAGTGGGCTAGTGAAGTATCAGTGAGAGTAGGAGTAGTTCTCATTGGTCTGCAGGCAGCTGAACTGGAGACTTGTCAAACGCGTGGAGATCAGTGGGCTAGTGAAGTATCAGCGAGAGTAGGAGGAGCTCTCAGTTGTCTGCAGGCAGCTGTACGGGAGACTTGCCCAGCGCGTGGAGATTAGTGGGCGAGTGAAGTATTAGTGAGAGTAGGAGGAGCACTCAGTGGTCTGCATGCAGCTGTACGGGAGACTTGTCCAGCGCGTGGTGATCAGTGGGCAAGTGAAGTATCAGTGAGAGTAGGAGGAGCTCTCATTGATCTGCAGGCAGCTGTACTGGAGACTTGTCAAGCGCTTAGAGATCAGTGGGCTAGTGAAGTATCAGTGATAATACTAGGAGCTCTCATTGGTCTGCATGCAGCTGTACTGGGGACTTGTCAAGCGCGTGGAGATCAGAGGCTAGTGAAGTATCAGCGAGAGTAGGAGGAGCTCTCAGTGATCTGCAGGCAGCTGTACTGGAGACTTGTCAAGCGCGTGGAGATCAGTGGGCTAGTGATGTATCAGTGAGAGTAAGAGGAACTATCAGTGATCTGCAGGCAGCTGTACTGGAGACTTGTCAAGGGCGTGGAGATCAGTGGGCTAGTGAAGTATCAGTGAGAGTAGGAGGAGCTCTCAGTGGTCTACAGGCAGCTGTACGGGAGACTTGTCCAGCGCGTGGAGATCAGTGGGCTAGTGAAGTATCAGTGAGAGTAGGAGTAGCTCATAGTGATCTGCAGGCAGCTGTACTGGAGTCTTGTCCAGCACGTGGACATCAGGGGGCTAGTGAAGTATCGGTGAGAGAAGGAAGAGCTCTCAGTGATCTGCAGGCAGCTGTACTGGAGACTTGTCCAGCCCGTGGAGATCAGTGGGCTGGTGAAGTATCAGTGAGAGTAGGAGAAGCTCTCAGTGATACGCAGGAAGCTGAACCGGAGACTTGTCCAACGCGTGGAGATCAGTGGGCTAGTGAAGGGTCAGTGAGAGTAAGAGGAACTATCAGTGATCTGCAGGCAGCTGTACTGGAGATTTGTCAAGGGCGTGGAGATCAGTGGGTTAGTGAAGTATCAGAGAGAGTAGGAGGAGCTCTCAGTGGACTGCAAGCAGCTGTACGGGAGATTTGTCAAGCGCGTGAAGATCAGTGGGCTAGTGAAGTGTCAGTGAGAGTAGGATGAGCTCTCAGTGGTCTGTAGGCAGCTGTACGGGAGACTTGTCCAGCGCGTGGAGATCAATGGGCTAGTGAAGTATCAGTGAGAGTAGGAGGAGCTGTCAGTGGTCTGCAGGCAGCTGTACGGGAGAATTGTCCAGCGCTTGGGGATCAGTGGGATAGTGAAGTATCAGTGAGAGTAGGAGTAGCTGTCAGTGGTCTGCAGGCAGCTGTACTGGAGACTTGTCAAGCGCGTGGAAATCAGTGGGCTAGTGAAGTATAAGTGAGAGTTGGAGGAGCACTCAGTGATCTGCAGGCAGCTGTACTGGAGACTTGTCCAGCGCGTGGAGATCTGTGGGCTAGTGAAATATCAGTGAGAGTAGGAGGAGCTCTCAGTGGTCTACAGGCAGCTGTTCGGGAGACTTGTCCAGCGCGTGGAGATCAGTGGGTTAGTGAAGTATCATTGAGAGTAGGAGGAGCTCTCAGTGGACTGCAACCAGCTATACGGGAGACTTGTCAAGCGCGTGGAGATCAGTGGGAGAGTGAAGTATTAGTGAGAGTAGGACGAGCTCTCAGTGATCTGCAGGCAGCTGTACTGGAGAATTGTCAAGCGCGTGGAGATCAGTGGGCTAGTGAAGTATCAGTGAGAGTAGGAGGAACTATCAGTGATCTGCAGGCAGCTGTATTGGAGACTAGTCAAGGGCGTGGAGATCACTGGGCTAGGGAAGTATCAGTGAGAGTAGGAGGAGCTCTCAGTGATCTGCAGACAGCTGTACTGGAGACTTGTCCAGCGCGTGGAGATCAGTGGGCTAGTGAAGTATCAGTGAGAGTAGGAGTAGCTCTCATTGGTCTGCAGGCAGCTGAACTGGAGACTTGTCAAACGCGTGGAGATCAGTGGTCTAGTGAAGTATCAGCGAGATTAGGAGGAGCTCTCAGTTGTCTGCAGGCAGCTGTACGGGAGACTTGCCCAGCGCGTGGAGATTATTGGGCGAGTGAAGTATTAGTGAGAGTAGGAGAAGCTCTCAGTGGTCTGCATGCAGCTGTACGGGAGACTTGTCCAGCGCGTGGTGATCAGTGGGCAAGTGAAGTATCAGTGAGAGTAGGAGGAGCTCTCATTGATCTGCAGGCAGCTGTACTGGAGACTTGTCAAGCGCTTAGAGATCAGTGGGCTAGTGAAGTATCAGTGAGAATACTAGGAGCTCTCATTGGTCTGCATGCAGCTGTACTGGGGACTTGTCAAGCGCGTGGAGATCAGAGGCTAGTGAAGTATCAGCGAGAGTAGGAGGAGCTCTCAGTTGTCTGCAGGCAGCTGTACGGGAGACTTGTCCAGCACGTGGAGATCAGTGGGCTAATGAAGTATCAGTGAGAGTAGGAGGTGCTCTCAGTGATCTTCAGGCAGCTGTACTGGAGACTTGTCAAGCGCGTGGAGATCAGTGGGCTGGTGAAGTATCTGTGAGAGTAGGAGGATCTCTCAGTGATCTGCAGGCAACTGTACTGGAGACTTGTCAAACGCGTGGAGATCAGTGGGCTAGTGAAGTATCAGTGAGACTAGGAGGAGCTCTCAGTGATCTGCAGGTAGCTGTACTGGAGACATGTCAAGCACGTGGAGATCAGTGGGCTAGTGAAGTATCAGTGAGAGTAGGAGGAGCTCTCAGTGGTCTGTAGGCAGCTGTATGGGAGAATTGTCCAGCGCTTGGAGATCAGTGGGATAGTGAAGTATCAGTGAGAGTAGGAGTAGCTCTCAGTGGTCTGCAGGCAGCTGTACTGGAGACTTGTCCAAAGCGTGGAGATCAGTGGGCGAGTGAAGTATTAGTGAGAGTAGGAGGAGCTCTCAGTGATCTGCAGGCAGCTGTACTGGAGACTTGTCAAGCCCGTGGAGATCAGTGGGCTGGTGAAGTATCAGTGAGAGTAGGAGGAGCTCTCAGTGATACGCAGGAAGCTGAACCGGAGACTTGTCCAGCACGTGGTGATCAGTGGGCTAGTGAAGTATCAGTGAGAGTAAGAGGAACTATCAGTGATCTGCAGGCAGCTGTACTGGAGACTTGTCAAGGGCGTGGAGATCAGTGGGCTAGTGAAGTATCAGTGAGAGTAGGAGGAGCTCTCAGTGGTCTACAGGCAGCTGTACGGGAGACTTGTCCAGCGCGTGGAGATCAGTGGGCTAGTGAAGTATCAGTGAGAGTAGGAGGAGCTCTTAGTGATCTGCAGGCAGCTGTACTGGAGTCTTGTCCAGCACGTGGAGATCAGTGGGCTAGTGAAGTATCGGTGAGAGAAGGAATAGCTCTCAGTGATCTGCAGGCAGCTGTACTGGAGACTTGTCCAGCCCGTGGAGATCAGTGGGCTGGTGAAGTATCAGTGAGAGTAGGAGGAGCTCTCAGTGATACGCAGGAATCTGAACCGGAGACTTGTCCAGCGCGTGGAGATCAGTGGGCTAGTGAAGTATCAGTGAGAGTAAGAGGAACTATCAGTGATCTGCAGGCAGCTGTACTGGAGATTTGTCAAGGGCGTGGAGATCAGTGGGTTAGTGAAGTATCAGAGAGAGTAGGAGGAGCTCTCAGTGGACTGCAAGCAGCTGTACGGGAGATTTGTCAAGCGCGTGAAGATCAGTGGGCTAGTGAAGTGTCAGTGAGAGTAGGATGAACTCTCAGTGGTCTGTAGGCAGCTGTACGGGAGACTTGTCCAGCGCGTGGAGATCAGTGGGCTAGTGAAGTATCAGTGAGAGTAGGAGTAGCTCTCATTGGTCTGCAGGCAGCTGAACTGGAGACTTGTCAAACGCGTGGAGATCAGTGGTCTAGTGAAGTATCAGCGAGATTAGGAGGAGCTCTCAGTTGTCTGCAGGCAGCTGTACGGGAGACTTGCCCAGCGCGTGGAGATTAGTGGGCGAGTGAAGTATTAGTGAGAGTAGGAGGAGCTCTCAGTGGTCTGCATGCAGCTGTACGGGAGACTTGTCCAGCGCGTGGTGATCAGTGGGCAAGTGAAGTATCAGTGAGAGTAGGAGGAGCTCTCATTGATCTGCAGGCAGCTGTACTGGAGACTTGTCAAGCGCTTAGAGATCAGTGGGCTAGTGAAGTATCAGTGAGAATACTAGGAGCTCTCATTGGTCTGCATGCAGCTGTACTGGGGACTTGTCAAGCGCGTGGAGATCAGAGGCTAGTGAAGTATCAGCGAGAGTAGGAGGAGCTCTCAGTTGTCTGCAGGCAGCTGTACGGGAGACTTGTCCAGCGCGTGGAGATCAGTGGGCTAATGAAGTATCAGTGAGAGTAGGAGGTGCTCTCAGTGATCTTCAGGCAGCTGTACTGGAGACTTGTCAAGCGCGTGGAGATCAGTGGGCTGGTGAAGTATCTGTGAGAGTAGGAGGATCTCTCAGTGATCTGCAGGCAACTGTACTGGAGACTTGTCAAACGCGTGGAGATCAGTGGGCTAGTGAAGTATCAGTGAGACTAGGAGGAGCTCTCAGTGATCTGCAGGTAGCTGTACTGGAGACATGTCAAGCACATGGAGATCAGTGGGCTAGTGAAGTATCAGTGAGAGTAGGAGGAGCTCTCAGTGTTCTGTAGGCAGCTGTATGGGAGAATTGTCCAGCGCTTGGAGATCAGTGGGATAGTGAAGTATCAGTGAGAGTAGGAGTAGCTCTCAGTGGTCTGCAGGCAGCTGTACTGGAGACTTGTCCAAAGCGTGGAGATCAGTGGGCGAGTGAAGTATTAGTGAGAGTAGGAGGAGCTCTCAGTGATCTGCACGCAGCTGTACTGGAGACTTGTCAAGCCCGTGGAGATCAGTGGGCTGGTGAAGTGTCAGTGAGAGTAGGAGGAGCTCTCAGTGATACGCAGGAAGCTGAACCGGAGACTTGTCCAGCACGTGGGGATCAGTGGGCTAGTGAAGTATCAGTGAGAGTAAGAGGAACTATCAGTGATCTGCAGGCAGCTGTACTGGAGACTTGTCAAGGGCGTGGAGATCAGTGGGCTAGTGAAGTATCAGTGAGAGTAGGAGGAGCTCTTAGTGATCTGCAGGCAGCTGTACTGGAGTCTTGTCCAGCACGTGGAGATCAGTGGGCTAGTGAAGTATCGGTGAGAGAAGGAATAGCTCTCAGTGATCTGCAGGCAGCTGTACTGGAGACTTGTCCAGCCCGTGGAGATCAGTGGGCTGGTGAAGTATCAGTGAGAGTAGGAGGAGCTCTCAGTGATACGCAGGAATCTGAACCGGAGACTTGTCCAGCGCGTGGAGATCAGTGGGCTAGTGAAGTATCAGTGAGAGTAAGAGGAACTATCAGTGATCTGCAGGCAGCTGTACTGGAGATTTGTCAAGGGCGTGGAGATCAGTGGGTTAGTGAAGTATCAGAGAGAGTAGGAGGAGCTCTCAGTGGACTGCAAGCAGCTGTACGGGAGATTTGTCAAGCGCGTGAAGATCAGTGGGCTAGTGAAGTGTCAGTGAGAGTAGGATGAGCTCTCAGTGGTCTGTAGGCAGCTGTACGGGAGACTTGTCCAGCGCGTGGAGATCAATGGGCTAGTGAAGTATCAGTGAGAGTAGGAGGAGCTCTCAGTGGTCTGCAAGCAACTGTACGGGAGACTTGTCCAGCGCGTGGAAATCAGTGGGCTAGTGAAATATCAATGAGAGTAGGAGGAGCACTCAGTGATCTGCAGGCAGCTGTACTGGAGACTTGTCCAGCGCGTGGAGATCTGTGGGCTAGTGAAATATCAGTGAGAGTACGACGAACTCTCAGTGATCTGCAGGCAGCTGTACTGGAGACTTTTCAAGCGCGTGGAGATCAGTGGGCTAGTGAAGTATCAGTGAGAGTAGGAGGAACTATCAGTGATCTGCAGGCAGCTGTATTGGAGACTAGTCAAGGGCGTGGAGATCACTGGGCTAGGGAAGTATCAGTGAGAGTAGGAGGAGCTCTCAGTGATCTGCAGACAGCTGTACTGGAGACTTGTCCAGCGCGTGGAGATCAGTGGGCTAGTGAAGTATCAGTGAGAGAAGGAGGAGCTCTCAGTGATCTGCAGGCAGCTGTACTGGAGACTTGTCCAGCGCGTGGAGATCAGTGGGCTAGTGAAGTATCAGTGAGAGTAGGAGGAGCCCTCCATGGTCTACAGGCAGCTGTTCCGGAGACTTGTCCAGCGCGTGGAGAACAGTGGATTAGTGAAGTATCAGTGAGACTGGAGGAGCTCTCAGTGATCTGCAGGCAGCTGTACTGGAGACTTGTCCAGCGCGTGGAGATCAGTGGGCTACTGAAGTATCAGTGAGAGTAGGAGGAGCTCTCATTGATCTGCAGGCAGCTGTACTGGAGACTTGTCCAGCGCGTGGAGATCAGTGGGCTAGTGAAGTATCAGTGAGAGTAGGAGGAGCTCTCCATGGTCTACAGGCAGCTGTTCCGGAGACTTGTTCAGCGCGTGGAGATCAGTGGGCTAGTGAAGTATCAGTGAGAGTAGGAGGAGCTCTCATTGGTCTGCATGCAGATGTACGGGAGACTTGTCCAGCGCGTGGTGATCAGTGGGCTAGTGAAGTATCAGTGAGAGTAGGAGGAGCTCTCATTGATCTGCAGGCAGCTGTACTGGAGACTTGTCAAGCGCTTAGAGATCAGTGAGCTAGTGAAGTATCAGTGAGAATACTAGGAGCTCTCTTTGGTCTGCATGCAGCTGTACTGGGGACTTGTCAAGCGCGTGGAGATCAGAGGCTAGTGAAGTATCAGCGAGAGTAGGAGGAGCTCTCAGTTGTCTGCAGGCAGCTGCACGGGAGACTTGTCAAACGCGTGGAGATCAGTGGGCTAGTGAAGTATCAGTGAGAGTAGGAGAAGCTCTCAGTAGTCTGCAGGCAGCTGTACTGGAGATTTGTCCAGCGCGTGGAGATCAGTGGGCTAATGAAGTATCAGTGAGAGTAGGAGGATCTCTCAGTGATCTGCAGGCAACTGTACTGGAGACTTGTCAAACGCGTGGAGATCAGTGGGCTAGTGAAGTATCAGTGAGAGTAGGAGGAGCTCTAAGTGATCTGCAGACAGCTGTACTGGAGACTTGTCCAGCGCGTGGAGATCAGTGGGCTAGTGAAGTATCAATGAGAGTAGGAGGAGCCCTCAGTAATCTGCAGGCAGCTGTGCGGGAGACTTTGCAAGCACATGGAGATCAGTGGGCGAGTCAAGTGTTAGTGAGAGTAGGAGGAGCTCTCAGTGATCTGCCGGCAGCTGTACTGGAGACTTGTCAAGCGCGTGGAGATCTGTGGGCTAGTGAAGTATCAGTGAGAGTAGGAGGAACTATCAGTGATCTGCAGGCAGCTGTACTGGAGACTTGTCAAGGGCGTGGAGATCAGTGGGCTAGTGAAGTATCAGTAAGAGTAGGAGGAGCTCTCAGTGATCTGCAGGCAGTAGTACTTGAGATTTGTCAAGCGCGTGGAGATCAGTGGGTTAGTGAAGTACCAATGAGAGTAGGGGGAGCTCTCAGTGGTCTGCAGGCAGCTGTACTGGAGACTTGTCAAGCGCGTGGAGATCAGTGGGCTGGTGAAGTATCAGTGAGAGTATGAGGAGCTCTTAGTGGTCTGCATGCATATGTACGGGAGACTTTGCAAGCACATGGAGATCAGTGGGCGAGTCAAGTGTTAGTGAGAGTAGGAGGAGCTCTCAGTGATCTGCCGGCAGCTGTACTGGAGACTTGTCAAACTCGTGGAGATCAGTGGGCTAGTGAAGTATCAGCGACAGTAGGAGGAGCTCTCAGTTGTCTGCAGGCAGCTGTACGGGAGACTTGCCCAGCGCGTGGAGATTAGTGGGCGAGTGAAGTATCAGTGAGAGTAGGAGGAGCTCCCAGTGATCGGCAGGCAGTAGTACTGGAGATTTGTTGAGCGCGTGGAGATCAGTGGGTTACTGATGTACCAATGAGAGTAGGAGGAGCTCTCAGTGGTCTGCAGACAGCAGTACGGGAGACTTGTCAAGCGCGTGGAGATCAGTGGGCTAGTGAAGTATCAGTGAGAGTAGGAGGAGCTCCCAGTGATCTGCAGGCAGCTGTACTGGAGACTTGTCAAGCGCGTGGAGATCAGTGGGCTAGTGAAGTATCAGTGAAAGTAGGAGGAGCTCTCAGTGATCTTCAGGCAGCTGTACTGGAGACTTGTCAAGCGCATGGAAATCAATGGGCTGGTGAAGTATCAGTGATAGTAGGAGGAGCTCTCAGTGATCTGCAGGTAGCTGTATTGGAGACTTGTCAAGCGCGTGGAAATCAGTGGGCTAGTGAAGTATCAGTGAGAGTAGGAGGAGCTATCATTGATCTGCAGGCAGCTGTACTGGAGACTTGTCAAGCGCGTAGATATCAGTGGGCTAGTGAAGTATCAGTGAGAGTAGTAGTATCTCTCAGTGGTCTGCAGGCAGCTGTATTGGAGACTTGTCAAGCGCGTGGAGATCAGGGGCGAGTGAAGTATCAGTGAGAGTAGGAGGAGCTCTCAGTGATCTGCAGGCAGCTGTACGGGAAACTTGTCCAGCGCGTGGAGATCAGTGGGCGAGTGAAATATCAGTGAGAGTAGGAGGAGCTCTCAGTGATCAGCATACAGCTGTACTGGAGACTTGTCCAGCGCGTGGAGATCAGTGGGCTAGTGAAGTATCAGTGAGAGTAGGAGGAGCTCTCAGTGATCTGCAGGCAGCTGTACTGGAGACTTGTCAAGCGCGTGGAGATCAGTGGGCTGGTGAAGTATCAGTGAGAGTATGAGGAGCTCTCAGTGGTCTGCATGCATATGTACGGGAGACTTTGCAAGCACAT
The DNA here is from genome assembly GCA_963995525.1 of Escarpia spicata. Classification (NCBI taxonomy): domain Eukaryota; kingdom Metazoa; phylum Annelida; class Polychaeta; order Sabellida; family Siboglinidae; genus Escarpia; species Escarpia spicata. The sequence goes on along the minus strand of OZ023213.1, from coordinate 55,049,265 downwards.
GGAGATCAGTGGGCGAGTCAAGTGTTAGTGAGAGTAGGAGGAGCTCTCAGTGATCTGCCGGCAGCTGTACTGGAGACTTGTCAAGCGCGTGGAGATCTGTGGGCTAGTGAAGTATCAGTGAGAGTAGGAGGAACTATCAGTGATCTGCAGGCAGCTGTACTGGAGACTTGTCAAGGGCGTGGAGATCAGTGGGCTAGTGAAGTATCAGTAAGAGTAGGAGGAGCTCTCAGTGATCTGCAGGCAGTAGTACTTGAGATTTGTCAAGGGCGTGGAGATCAGTGGGTTAGTGAAGTACCAATGAGAGTAGGGGGAGTTCTCAGTGGTCTGCAGGCAGCTGTACGGGAGACTTGTCAAGCGCGTGGAGATCAGTGGGCTAGTGAAGTATCAGTGAGAGTAGGAGGAGCTCCCAGTGATCGGCAGGCAGTAGTACTGGAGATTTGTTGAGCGCGTGGAGATCAGTGGGTTACTGATGTACCAATGAGAGTAGGAGGAGCTCTCAGTGGTCTGCAGACAGCAGTACGGGAGACTTGTCAAGCGCGTGGAGATCATAGGGCTAGTGAAGTATCAGTGAGAGTAGGAGGAGCTCCCAGTGATCTGCAGGCAGCTGTACTGGAGACTTGTCAAGCGCGTGGAGATCAGTGGGCTAGTGAAGTATCAGTGAGAGTAGGAGGAGCTGTCAATGATCTTCAGGCAGCTGTACTGGAGACTTGTCAACCGCGTGGAGATCAGTGGGCTAGTGAAGTATCAGTGAAAGTAGGAGGAGCTCTCAGTGATCTTCAGGCAGCTGTACTGGAGACTTGTCAAGCGCATGGAAATCAATGGGCTGGTGAAGTATCAGTGATAGTAGGAGGAGCTCTCAGTGATCTGCAGGTAGCTGTATTGGAGACTTGTCAACCGCGTGGAGATCAGTGGGCTAGTGAAGTATCAGTGAGAGTAGGAGGAGCTCTCAGTGATCTGCCGGCAGCTGTACTGGAGACTTGTCAAGCGCGTGGAGATCTGTGGGCTAGTGAAGTATCAGTGAGAGTAGGAGGAACTATCAGTGATCTGCAGGCAGCTGTACTGGAGACTTGTCAAGGGCGTGGAGATCAGTGGGCTAGTGAAGTATCAGTAAGAGTAGGAGGAGCTCTCAGTGATCTGCAGGCAGTAGTACTTGAGATTTGTCAAGCGCGTGGAGATCAGTGGGTTAGTGAAGTACCAATGAGAGTAGGGGGAGCTCTCAGTGGTCTGCAGGCAGCTGTACTGGAGACTTGTCAAGCGCGTGGAGATCAGTGGGCTGGTGAAGTATCAGTGAGAGTATGAGGAGCTCTTAGTGGTCTGCATGCATATGTACGGGAGACTTTGCAAGCACATGGAGATCAGTGGGCGAGTCAAGTGTTAGTGAGAGTAGGAGGAGCTCTCAGTGATCTGCCGGCAGCTGTACTGGAGACTTGTCAAACTCGTGGAGATCAGTGGGCTAGTGAAGTATCAGCGACAGTAGGAGGAGCTCTCAGTTGTCTGCAGGCAGCTGTACGGGAGACTTGCCCAGCGCGTGGAGATTAGTGGGCGAGTGAAGTATCAGTGAGAGTAGGAGGAGCTCCCAGTGATCGGCAGGCAGTAGTACTGGAGATTTGTTGAGCGCGTGGAGATCAGTGGGTTACTGATGTACCAATGAGAGTAGGAGGAGCTCTCAGTGGTCTGCAGACAGCAGTACGGGAGACTTGTCAAGCGCGTGGAGATCAGTGGGCTAGTGAAGTATCAGTGAGAGTAGGAGGAGCTCCCAGTGATCTGCAGGCAGCTGTACTGGAGACTTGTCAAGCGCGTGGAGATCAGTGGGCTAGTGAAGTATCAGTGAAAGTAGGAGGAGCTCTCAGTGATCTTCAGGCAGCTGTACTGGAGACTTGTCAAGCGCATGGAAATCAATGGGCTGGTGAAGTATCAGTGATAGTAGGAGGAGCTCTCAGTGATCTGCAGGTAGCTGTATTGGAGACTTGTCAAGCGCGTGGAAATCAGTGGGCTAGTGAAGTATCAGTGAGAGTAGGAGGAGCTATCATTGATCTGCAGGCAGCTGTACTGGAGACTTGTCAAGCGCGTAGATATCAGTGGGCTAGTGAAGTATCAGTGAGAGTAGTAGTATCTCTCAGTGGTCTGCAGGCAGCTGTATTGGAGACTTGTCAAGCGCGTGGAGATCAGGGGCGAGTGAAGTATCAGTGAGAGTAGGAGGAGCTCTCAGTGATCTGCAGGCAGCTGTACGGGAAACTTGTCCAGCGCGTGGAGATCAGTGGGCGAGTGAAATATCAGTGAGAGTAGGAGGAGCTCTCAGTGATCAGCATACAGCTGTACTGGAGACTTGTCCAGCGCGTGGAGATCAGTGGGCTAGTGAAGTATCAGTGAGAGTAGGAGGAGCTCTCAGTGATCTGCAGGCAGCTGTACTGGAGACTTGTCAAGCGCGTGGAGATCAGTGGGCTGGTGAAGTATCAGTGAGAGTATGAGGAGCTCTCAGTGGTCTGCATGCATATGTACGGGAGACTTTGCAAGCACATGGAGATCAGTGGGCGAGTCAAGTGTTAGTGAGAGTAGGAGGAGCTCTCAGTGATCTGCCGGCAGCTGTACTGGAGACTTGTCAAGCGCGTGGAGATCTGTGGGCTAGTGAAGTATCAGTGAGAGTAGGAGGAACTATCAGTGATCTGCAGGCAGCTGTACTGGAGACTTGTCAAGGGCGTGGAGATCAGTGGGCTAGTGAAGTATCAGTAAGAGTAGGAGGAGCTCTCAGTGATCTGCAGGCAGTAGTACTTGAGATTTGTCAAGGGCGTGGAGATCAGTGGGTTAGTGAAGTACCAATGAGAGTAGGGGGAGTTCTCAGTGGTCTGCAGGCAGCTGTACGGGAGACTTGTCAAGCGCGTGGAGATCAGTGGGCTAGTGAAGTATCAGTGAGAGTAGGAGGAGCTCCCAGTGATCGGCAGGCAGTAGTACTGGAGATTTGTTGAGCGCGTGGAGATCAGTGGGTTACTGATGTACCAATGAGAGTAGGAGGAGCTCTCAGTGGTCTGCAGACAGCAGTACGGGAGACTTGTCAAGCGCGTGGAGATCATAGGGCTAGTGAAGTATCAGTGAGAGTAGGAGGAGCTCCCAGTGATCTGCAGGCAGCTGTACTGGAGACTTGTCAAGCGCGTGGAGATCAGTGGGCTAGTGAAGTATCAGTGAGAGTAGGAGGAGCTGTCAATGATCTTCAGGCAGCTGTACTGGAGACTTGTCAACCGCGTGGAGATCAGTGGGCTAGTGAAGTATCAGTGAAAGTAGGAGGAGCTCTCAGTGATCTTCAGGCAGCTGTACTGGAGACTTGTCAAGCGCATGGAAATCAATGGGCTGGTGAAGTATCAGTGATAGTAGGAGGAGCTCTCAGTGATCTGCAGGTAGCTGTATTGGAGACTTGTCAAGCGCGTGGAAATCAATTGGCTAGTGAAGTATCAGTGAGAGTAGGAGGAGCTATCATTGATCTGCAGGCAGCTGTACTGGAGACTTGTCAAGCGCGTAGATATCAGTGGGCTAGTGAAGTATCAGTGAGAGTAGTAGTATCTCTCAGTGGTCTGCAGGCAGCTGTATTGGAGACTTGTCAAGCGCGTGGAGATCAGGGGCGAGTGAAGTATCAGTGAGAGTAGGAGGAGCTCTCAGTGATCTGCAGGCAGCTGTACGGGAGACTTGTCCAGCGCGTGGAGATCAGTGGGCGAGTGAAGTATCAGTGAGAGTAGGAGGAGCTCTCAGTGATCAGCATACAGCTGTACTGGAGACTTGTCCAGCGCGTGGAGATCAGTGGGCTAGTGAAGTATCAGTGAGAGTAGGAGGAGCTCTCAGTGATCTGCAGGCAGCTGTACTGGAGACTTGTCAAGCGCGTGGAGATCAGTGGGCTGGTGAAGTATCAGTGAGAGTATGAGGAGCTCTCAGTGGTCTGCATGCATATGTACGGGAGACTTTGCAAGCACATGGAGATCAGTGGGCGAGTCAAGTGTTAGTAAGAGTAGGAGAAGCTCTCAGTGGTCTGCAGGCAGCTGTATTGGAGACTAGTCAAGCGCGTGGAGATCAGGGGCGAGTGAAGTATCAGTGAGAGTAGGAGGAGCTCTCAGTGATCTGCAGGCAGCTGTACGGGAGACTTGTCCAGCGTGTGGAGATCAGTGGGCGAGTGAAGTATCAGTCAGAGTAGGAGGAGCTCTCAGTGATCAGCATACAGCTGTACTGGAGACTTGTCCAGAGCGTGGAGATCAGTGGGCTAGTGAAGTATCAGTGAGAGTAGGAGGAGCTCTCAGTGATCTGCAGGCAGCTGTACTGGAGACTTGTCAAGCGCGTGGAGATCAGTGGGCTGGTGAAGTATCAGTGAGAGTATGAGGAGCTCTCAGTGGTCTGCATGCATATGTACGGGAGACTTGTCAAACGCGTGGAGATCAGTGGGCTAGTGAAGTATCAGTGAGAGTAGGAGTAGCTCTCATTGGTCTGCAGGCAGCTGAACTGGAGACTTGTCAAACTCGTGGAGATCAGTGGGCTAGTGAAGTATCAGCGAGAGTAGGAGGAGCTCTCAGTTGTCTGCAGGCAGCTGTACGGGAGACTTGCCCAGCGCGTGGAGATTAGTGGGCGAGTGAAGTATTAGTGAGAGTAGGAGGAGCTCTCAGTGGTCTGCATGCAGCTGTACGGGAGACTTGTCCAGCGCGTGGTGATCAGTGGGCAAGTGAAGTATCAGTGAGAGTAGGAGGAGCTGTCATTGATCTGCAGGCAGCTGTACTGGAAACTTGTCAAGCGCTTAGAGATCAGTGGGCTAGTGAAGTATCAGTGAGAATACTAAGAGCTCTCATTGGTCTGCATGCAGCTGTACTGGGGACTTGTCAAGCGCGTGGAGATCAGAGGCTAGTGAAGTATCAGCGAGAGTAGGAGGAGCTCTCAGTTGTCTGCAGGCAGCTGTACGGGAGACTTGTCCAGCGCGTGGAGATCAGTGGGCTAATGAAGTATCAGTGAGAGTAGGAGGAGCTCTCAGTGATCTTCAGGCAGCTGTACTGGAGACTTGTCAAGCGCGTGGAGATCAGTGGGCTGGTGAAGTATCTGTGAGAGTAGGAGGATCTCTCAGTGATCTGCAGGCAACTGTACTGGAGACTTGTCAAACGCGTGGAGATCAGTGGGCTAGTGAAGTATCAGTGAGAGTAGGAGGAGCTCTCAGTGATCTGCAGACAGCTGTACTGGAGACTTGTCCAGCGCGTGGAGATCAGTGGGCTAGTGAAGTATCAGTGAGAGTAGGAGGAGCCCTCAGTAATCTGTAGGCAGCTGTACGGGAGACTTTGCAAGCGCATGGAGATCAGTGGGCGAGTGAAGTGTTAGTGAGAGTAGGAGGTGCTCTCAGTGATCTGCAGGCAGCTGTACTGGAGACTTGTCAAGCGCGTGGAGATCTGTGGGCTAGTGAAGTATCAGTGAGAGTAGGAGGAACTAACAGTGATCTGCAGGCAGCTGTACTGGAGACTTGTCAAGGGCGTGGAGATCAGTGGGCTAGTGAAGTATCAGTAAGAGTAGGAGGAGTTCTCAGTGATCTGCAGGCAGTAGTACTGGAGATTTGTCAAGCGCGTGGAGATCAGTGGGTTAGTGAAGTACCAATGAGAGTAGGGGGAGCTCTCAGTGGTCTGCAGGCAGCTGTACGGGAGACTTGTCAAGCGCGTGGAGATCAGTGGGCTAGTGAAGTATCAGTGAGAGTAGGAGGAGCTCCCAGTGATCTGCAGGCAGTAGTACTGGAGATTTATTGAGCGCGTGGAGATCAGTGGGTTAGTGATGTACCAATGAGAGTAGGAGGAGCTCTCAGTGGTCTGCAGGCAGCAGTACGGGAGACTTGTCAAGCGCGTGGAGATCAGTGGGCTAGTGGAGTATCAGTGAGAGTAGGAGGAGCTCCCAGTGATCTGCAGGCAGCTGTACTGGAGACTTGTCAACCGCGTGGAGATCAGTGGGCTAGTGAAGTATCAGTGAAAGTAGGAGGAGCTTTCAGTGGTCTGCAGGCAGCTGTATTGGAGACTTGTCAAGCGCGTGGAGATCAGTGGGCGAGTGAAGTATCAGTGAGAGTAGCAGAAGCTCTCAATGGTCTGCAGGCAGCTGTACGGGAGACTTGTCAAGCGCGTGGAGATCAGTGGGCTAGTGAAGTATCAGTGAGAGTAGGAGGAGCTCTCAGTGGTCTGCAGGCAGCTGTTCGGGAGACTTGTCAAGTGCGTGGAGATCAGTGGGCTAGTGAAGTATCAGTGAGAGTAGGAGGAGTTCTCAGTTGTCTGCAGGCAGCTGTACGGGAGACTTGCCCAGCGCGTGGAAATTAGTGGGCGAGTGAAATATCAGTGAGAGTAGGAGGAGCTCTCATTGGTCTGCCTGCAGCTGTACGGGAGACTTGTCCAGCGCGTGGTGATCAGTGGGCTAGTGAAATATCAGTGAGAGTAGGAGGAGCTCTCATTGATCTGCAGGCAGCTGTACTGGAGACTTGTCAAGCGCTTAGAGATCAGTGAGCTAGTGAAGTATCAGTGAGAATACTAGGAGCTCTCTTTGGTCTGCATGCAGCTGTACTGGGGACTTGTCAAGCGCGTGGAGATCTGAGGCTAGTGAAGTATCAGTGAGAGTAGGAGAAGCTCTAAATGGTCTGCAGGCAGCTGTACGGGAGACTTGTCAAGCGCGTGGAGATCAGTGGGCTAGTGAAGTATCAGTGAGAGTAGGAGGAGCTCTCAGTGGTCTGCAGGCAGCTGTTCGGGAGACTTGTCAAGTGCGTGGAGATCAGTGGGCTAGTGAAGTATCAGTGAGAGTAGGAGGAGTTCTCAGTGGTCTGCAGGCAGCTGTACGGGAGACTTGCCCAGCGCGTGGAAATTAGTGGGCGAGTGAAATATCAGTGAGAGTAGGAGGAGCTCTCATTGGTCTGCCTGCAGCTGTACGGGAGACTTGTCCAGCGCGTGGTGATCAGTGGGCTAGTGAAATATCAGTGAGAGTAGGAGGAGCTCTCATTGATCTGCAGGCAGCTGTACTGGAGACTTGTCAAGCGCTTAGAGATCAGTGAGCTAGTGAAGTATCAGTGAGAATACTAGGAGCTCTCTTTGGTCTGCATGCAGCTGTACTGGGGACTTGTCAAGCGCGTGGAGATCTGAGGCTAGTGAAGTATCAGTGAGAGTAGGAGAAGCTCTAAATGGTCTGCAGGCAGCTGTACGGGAGACTTGTCAAGCGCGTGGAGATCAGTGGGCTAGTGAAGTATCAGTGAGAGTAGGAGGAGCTCTCAGTGGTCTGCAGGCAGCTGTTCGGGAGACGTGTCAAGTGCGTGGAGATCAGTGGGCTAGTGAAGTATCAGTGAGAGTAGGAGGAGTTCTCAGTGGTCTGCAGGCAGCTGCACGGGAGACTTGTCAAACGCGTGGAGATCAGTGGGCTAGTGAAGTATCAGTGAGAGTAGGAGAAGCTCTCAGTGGTCTGCAGGCAGCTGTACTGGAGATTTGTCCAGCGCGTGGAGATCAGTGGGCTAATGAAGTATCAGTGAGAGTAGGAGGAGCTCTAAGTGATCTTCAGGCAGCTGTACTGGAGACTTGTCAAGCGCGTGGAGATCAGTGGGCTGGTGAAGTATCTGTGAGAGTAGGAGGATCTCTCAGTGATCTGCAGGCAACTGTACTGGAGACTTGTCAAACGCGTGGAGATCAGTGGGCTAGTGAAGTATCAGTGAGAGTAGGAAGAGCTCTCAGTGATCTGAAGACAGCTGTACTGGAGACTTGTCCAGCGCGTGGAGATCAGTGGGCTAGTGAAGTATCGGTGAGAGTAGGAGGAGCCCTCAGTAATCTGCAGGCAGCTGTACGGGAGACTTTGCAAGCGCATGGAGATCAGTGGGCGAGTGAAGTGTTAGTGAGAGTAGGAGGAGCTCTCAGTGATCTGCAGGCAGCTGTACTGGAGACTTGTCAAGCGCATGGAGATCTGTGGGCTAGTGAAGTATCAGTGAGAGTAGGAGGAGCTCTCAGTGATCTGCAGGCAGCTGTACTGGAGACTTGTCAAGCGCGTGGAGATCAGTGGGCTGGTGAAGTATCAGTGAGAGTATGAGGAGCTCTCAGTGGTCTGCATGCATATGTACGGGAGACTTGTCAAACGCGTGGAGATCAGTGGGCTAGTGAAGTATCAGTGAGAGTAGGAGTAGCTCTCATTGGTCTGCAGGCAGCTGAACTGGAGACTTGTCAAACTCGTGGAGATCAGTGGGCTAGTGAATATCAGCGAGAGTAGGAGGAGCTCTCAGTTGTCTGCAGGCAGCTGTACGGGAGACTTGCCCAGCGCGTGGAGATTAGTGGGCGAGTGAAGTATTAGTGAGAGTAGGAGGAGCTCTCAGTGGTCTGCATGCAGCTGTACGGGAGACTTGTCCAGCCCGTGGTGATCAGTGGGCAAGTGAAGTATCAGTGAGAGTAGGAGGAGCTGTCATTGATCTGCAGGCAGCTGTACTGGAAACTTGTCAAGCGCTTAGAGATCAGTGGGCTAGTGAAGTATCAGTGAGAATACTAGGAGCTCTCATTGGTCTGCATGCAGCTGTACTGGGGACTTGTCAAGCGCGTGGAGATCAGAGGCTAGTGAAGTATCAGCGAGAGTAGGAGGAGCTCTCAGTGATCTGCAGGCAGCTGTACGGGAGACTTGTCCAGCGTGTGGAGATCAGTGGGCGAGTGAAGTATCAGTGAGAGTAGGAGGAACTATCAGTGATCTGCAGGCAGCTGTACTGGAGACTTGTCAAGGGCGTGGAGATCAGTGGGCTAGTGAAGTATCAGTAAGAGTAGGAGGAGTTCTCAGTGATCTGCAGGCAGTAGTACTGGAGATTTGTCAAGCGCGTGGAGATCAGTGGGTTAGTGAAGTACCAATGAGAGTAGGGGGAGCTCTCAGTGGTCTGCAGGCAGCTGTACGGGAGACTTGTCAAGCGCGTGGAGATCAGTGGGCTAGTGAAGTATCAGTGAGAGTAGGAGGAGCTCCCAGTGATCTGCAGGCAGTAGTACTGGAGATTTGTTGAGCGCGTGGAGATCAGTGGGTTAGTGATGTACCAATGAGAGTAGGAGGAGCTCTCAGTGGTCTGCAGGCAGCAGTACGGGAGACGTGTCAAGCGCGTGGAGATCAGTGGGCTAGTGGAGTATCAGTGAGAGTAGGAGGAGCTCCCAGTGATCTGCAGGCAGCTGTACTGGAGACTTGTCAACCGCGTGGAGATCAGTGGGCTAGTGAAGTATCAGTGAAAGTAGGAGGAGCTCTCAGTGGTCTGCAGGCAGCTGTATTGGAGACTTGTCAAGCGCGTGGAGATCAGTGGGCGAGTAAAGTATCAGTGAGAGTAGGAGGAGCTCTCAGTGATCTGCAGGCAGCTGTACGGGAGACTTGTCCAGCGCGTGGAGATCAGTGGGCTAGTGAAGTATCAGTGAGAGTAGCAGAAGCTCTCAATGGTCTGCAGGCAGCTGTACGGGAGACTTGTCAAGCGCGTGGAGATCAGTGGGCTAGTGAAGTATCAGTGAGAGTAGGAGGAGCTCTCAGTGGTCTGCAGGCAGCTGTTCGGGAGACTTGTCAAGTGCGTGGAGATCAGTGGGCTAGTGAAGTATCAGTGAGAGTAGGAGGAGTTCTCAGTGGTCTGCAGGCAGCTGTACGGGAGACTTGCCCAGCGCGTGGAAATTAGTGGGCGAGTGAAATATCAGTGAGAGTAGGAGGAGCTCTCATTGGTCTGCCTGCAGCTGTACGGGAGACTTGTCCAGCGCGTGGTGATCAGTGGGCTAGTGAAATATCAGTGAGAGTAGGAGGAGCTCTCATTGATCTGCAGGCAGCTGTACTGGAGACTTGTCAAGCGCTTAGAGATCAGTGAGCTAGTGAAGTATCAGTGAGAATACTAGGAGCTCTCTTTGGTCTGCATGCAGCTGTACTGGGGACTTGTCAAGCGCGTGGAGATCTGAGGCTAGTGAAGTATCAGAGAGAGTAGGATAAGCTCTCAATGGTCTGCAGGCAGCTGTACGGGAGACTTGTCAAGCGCGTGGAGATCAGTGGGCTAGTGAAGTATCAGTGAGAGTAGGAGGAGCTCTCAGTGGTCTGCAGGCAGCTGTTCGGGAGACGTGTCAAGTGCGTGGAGATCAGTGGGCTAGTGAAGTATCAGTGAGAGTAGGAGGAGTTCTCAGTGGTCTGCAGGCAGCTGCACGGGAGACTTGTCAAACGCGTGGAGATCAGTGGGCTAGTGAAGTATCAGTGAGAGTAGGAGAAGCTCTCAGTGGTCTGCAGGCAGCTGTACTGGAGATTTGTCCAGCGCGTGGAGATCAGTGGGCTAATGAAGTATCAGTGAGAGTAGGAGGAGCTCTCAGTGATCTTCAGGCAGCTGTACTGGAGACTTGTCAAGCGCGTGGAGATCAGTGGGCTAGAGAAGTATCAGTGAGAGTAGGAAGAGCTCTCAGTGATCTGAAGACAGCTGTACTGGAGACTTGTCCAGCGCGTGGAGATCAGTGGGCTAGTGAAGTATCGGTGAGATTAGGAGGAGCCCTCAGTAATCTGCAGGCAGCTGTACGGGAGACTTTGCAAGCGCATGGAGATCAGTGGGCGAGTGAAGTGTTAGTGAGAGTAGGAGGAGCTCTCAGTGATCTGCAGGCAGCTGTACTGGAGACTTGTCAAGCGCGTGGAGATCTGTGGGCTAGTGAAGTGTCAGTGAGAGTAGGAGGAACTATCAGTGATCTGCAGGCAGCTGTACTGGAGACTTGTCAAGGGCGTGGAGATCAGTGGGCTAGTGAAGTATCAGTAAGAGTAGGAGGAGCTCTCAGTGATCTGCAGGCAGTAGTACTGGAGACTTGCCCAGCGCGTGGAAATTAGTGGGCGAGTGAAGTATCAGTGAGAGTAGGAGGAGCTCTCAGTGATCTGCAGGCAGCTGTACGGGAGACTTGTCCAGCGTGTGGAGATCAGTGGGCGAGTGAAGTATCAGTCAGAGTAGGAGGAGCTCTCAGTGATCAGCATACAGCTGTACTGGAGACTTGTCCAGCGCGTGGAGATCAGTGGGCTAGTGAAGTATCAGTGAGAGTAGGAGGAGCTCTCAGTGATCTGCAGGCAGCTGTACTGGAGACTTGTCAAGCGCGTGGAGATCAGTGGGCTGGTGAAGTATCAGTGAGAGTATGAGGAGCTCTCAGTGGTCTGCATGCATATGTACGGGAGACTTGTCAAACGCGTGGAGATCAGTGGGCTAGTGAAGTATCAGTGAGAGTAGGAGTAGCTCTCATTGGTCTGCAGGCAGCTGAACTGGAGACTTGTCAAACTCGTGGAGATCAGTGGGCTAGTGAAGTATCAGCGAGAGTAGGAGGAGCTCTCAGTTGTCTGCAGGCAGCTGTACGGGAGACTTGCCCAGCGCGTGGAGATTAGTGGGCGAGTGAAGTATTAGTGAGAGTAGGAGGAGCTCTCAGTGGTCTGCATGCAGCTGTACGGGAGACTTGTCCAGCGCGTGGTGATCAGTGGGCAAGTGAAGTATCAGTGAGAGTAGGAGGAGCTGTCATTGATCTGCAGGCAGCTGTACTGGAAACTTGTCAAGCGCTTAGAGATCAGTGGGCTAGTGAAGTATCAGTGAGAATACTAGGAGCTCTCATTGGTCTGCATGCAGCTGTACTGGGGACTTGTCAAGCGCGTGGAGATCAGAGGCTAGTGAAGTATCAGCGAGAGTAGGAGGAGCTCTCAGTTGTCTGCAGGCAGCTGTACGGGAGACTTGTCCAGCGCGTGGAGATCAGTGGGCTAATGAAGTATCAGTGAGAGTAGGAGGAGCTCTCAGTGATCTTCAGGCAGCTGTACTGGAGACTTGTCAAGCGCGTGGAGATCAGTGGGCTGGTGAAGTATCTGTGAGAGTAGGAGGATCTCTCAGTGATCTGCAGGCAACTCTACTGGAGACTTGTCAAACGCGTGGAGATCAGTGGGCTAGTGAAGTGTTAGTGAGAGTAGGAGGTGCTCTCAGTGATCTGCAGGCAGCTGTACTGGAGACTTGTCAAGCGCGTGGAGATCTGTGGGCTAGTGAAGTATCAGTGAGAGTAGGAGGAACTATCAGTGATCTGCAGGCAGCTGTACTGGAGACTTGTCAAGGGCGTGGAGATCAGTGGGCTAGTGATGTATCAGTAAGAGTAGGAGGAGTTCTCAGTGATCTGCAGGCAGTAGTACTGGAGATTTGTCAAGCGCGTGGAGATCTGTGGGCTAGTGAAGTATCAGTGAGAGTAGGAGGAACTATCAGTGATCTGCAGGCAGCTGTACGGGAGACTTTGCAAGCGCATGGAGATCAGTGGGCGAGTGAAGTGTTAGTGAGAGTAGGAGGTGCTCTCAGTGATCTGCAGGCAGCTGTACTGGAGACTTGTCAAGCGCGTGGAGATCTGTGGGCTAGTGAAGTATCAGTGAGAGTAGGAGGAACTATCAGTGATCTGCAGGCAGCTGTACTGGAGACTTGTCAAGGGCGTGGAGATCAGTGGGCTAGTGATGTATCAGTAAGAGTAGGAGGAGTTCTCAGTGATCTGCAGGCAGTAGTACTGGAGATTTGTCAAGCGCGTGGAGATCAGTGGGTTAGTGAAGTACCAATGAGAGTAGGGGGAGCTCTCAGTGGTCTGCAGGCAGCTGTACGGGAGACTTGTCAAGCGCGTGGAGATCAGTGGGCTAGTGAAGTATCAGTGAGAGTAGGAGGAGCTCCCAGTGATCTGCAGGCAGTAGTACTGGAGATTTGTTGAGCGCGTGGAGATCAGTGGGTTAGTGATGTACCAATGAGAGTAGGAGGAGCTCTCAGTGGTCTGCAGGCAGCAGTACGGGAGACTTGTCAAGCGCGTGGAGATCAGAGTGGGCTAGTGGAGTATCAGTGAGAGTAGGAGGAGCTCCCAGTGATCTGCAGGCAGCTGTACTGGAGACTTGTCAACCGCGTGGAGATCAGTGGGCTAGTGAAGTATCAGTGAAAGTAGGAGGAGCTCTCAGTGGTCTGCAGGCAGCTGTATTGGAGACTTGTCAAGCGCGTGGAGATCAGTGGGCGAGTGAAGTATCAGTGAGAGTAGGAGGAGCTCTCAGTGATCTGCAGGCAGCTGTACGGGAGACTTGTCCAGCGCGTGGAGATCAGTGGGCTAGTGAAGTATCAGTGAGAGTAGCAGAAGCTCTCAATGGTCTGCAGGCAGCTGTACGGGAGACTTGTCAAGCGCGTGGAGATCAGTGGGCTAGTGAAGTATCAGTGAGAGTAGGAGGAGCTCTCAGTGGTCTGCAGGCAGCTGTTCGGGAGACTTGTCAAGTGCGTGGAGATCAGTGGGCTAGTGAAGTATCAGTGAGAGTAGGAGGAGTTCTCAGTGGTCTGCAGGCGGCTGTACGGGAGACTTGCCCAGCGCGTGGAAATTAGTGGGCGAGTGAAATATCAGTGAGAGTAGGAGGAGCTCTCATTGGTCTGCCTGCAGCTGTACGGGAGACTTGTCCAGCGCGTGGTGATCAGTGGGCTAGTGAAATATCAGTGAGAGTAGGAGGAACTCTCATTGATCTGCAGGCAGCTGTACTGGAGACTTGTCAAGCGCTTAGAGATCAGTGAGCTAGTGAAGTATCAGTGAGAATACTAGGAGCTCTCTTTGGTCTGCATGCAGCTGTACTGGGGACTTGTCAAGCGCGTGGAGATCTGAGGCTAGTGAAGTATCAGTGAGAGTAGGATAAGCTCTCAATGGTCTGCAGGCAGCTGTACGGGAGACTTGTCAAGCGCGTGGAGATCAGTGGGCTAGTGAAGTATCAGTGAGAGTAGGAGGAGCTCTCAGTGGTCTGCAGGCAGCTGTTCGGGAGACGTGTCAAGTGCGTGGAGATCAGTGGGCTAGTGAAGTATCAGTGAGAGTAGGAGGAGTTCTCAGTGGTCTGCAGGCAGCTGCACGGGAGACTTGTCAAACGCGTGGAGATCAGTGGGCTAGTGAAGTATCAGTGAGAGTAGGAGAAGCTCTCAGTGGTCTGCAGGCAGCTGTACTGGAGATTTGTCCAGCGCGTGGAGATCAGTGGGCTAATGAAGTATCAGTGAGAGTAGGAGGAGCTCTCAGTGATCTTCAGGCAGCTGTACTGGAGACTTGTCAAGCGCGTGGAGATCAGTGGGCTAGAGAAGTATCAGTGAGAGTAGGAAGAGCTCTCAGTGATCTGAAGACAGCTGTACTGGAGACTTGTCCAGCGCGTGGAGATCAGTGGGCTAGTGAAGTATCGGTGAGAGTAGGAGGAGCCCTCAGTAATCTGCAGGCAGCTGTACGGGAGACTTTGCAAGCGCATGGAGATCAGTGGGCGAGTGAAGTGTTAGTGAGAGTAGGAGGAGCTCTCAGTGATCTGCAGGCAGCTGTACTGGAGACTTGTCAAGCGCGTGGAGATCTGTGGGCTAGTGAAGTGTCAGTGAGAGTAGGAGGAACTATCAGTGATCTGCAGGCAGCTGTACTGGAGACTTGTCCAGCGTGTGGAGATCAGTGGGCTAGTGAAGTATCAGTAAGAGTAGGAGGAGTTCTCAGTGATCTGCAGGCAGTAGTACTGGAGATTTGTCAAGCGCGTGGAGATCAGTGGGTTAGTGAAGTACCAATGAGAGTAGGGGGAGCTCTCAGTGGTCTGCAGGCAGCTGTACGGGAGACTTGTCAAGCGCGTGGAGATCAGTGGGCTAGTGAAGTATCAGTGAGAGTAGGAGGAGCTCTCAGTGATCTGCAGGCAGCTGTACGGGAGACTTGCCCAGCGCGTGGAAATTAGTGGGCGAGTGAAGTATCAGTGAGAGTAGGAGGAGCTCTCAGTGGTCTGCAGGCAGCTGTTCGGGAGACGTGTCAAGTGCGTGGAAATCAGTGGGCTAGTGAAGTATCAGTGAGAGTAGGAGGAGTTCTCAGTGGTCTGCAGGCAGCTGCACGGGAGACTTGTCAAACGCGTGGAGATCAGTGGGCTAGTGAAGTATCAGTGAGAGTAGGAGAAGCTCTCAGTGGTCTGCAGGCAGCTGTACTGGAGATTTGTCCAGCGCGTGGAGATCAGTGGGCTAATGAAGTATCAGTGAGAGTAGGAGGAGCTCTCAGTGATCTTCAGGCAGCTGTACTGGAGACTTGTCAAGCGCGTGGAGATCAGTGGGCTGGTGAAGTATCTGTGAGAGTAGGAGGATCTCTCAGTGATCTGCAGGCAACTGTACTGGAGACTTGTCAAACGCGTGGAGATCAGTGGGCTAGTGAAGTATCAGTGAGAGTAGGAAGAGCTCTCAGTGATCTGAAGACAGCTGTACTGGAGACTTGTCCAGCGCGTGGAGATCAGAGGGCTAGTGAAGTATCGGTGAGAGTAGGAGGAGCCCTCAGTAATCTGCAGGCAGCTGTACGGGAGACTTTGCAAGCGCATGGAGATCAGTGGGCGAGTGAAGTGTTAGTGAGAGTAGGAGGAGCTCTCAGTGATCTGCAGGCAGCTGTACTGGAGACTTGTCAAGCGCGTGGAGATCTGTGGGCTAGTGAAGTGTCAGTGAGAGTAGGAAGAACTATCAGTGATCTGCAGGCAGCTGTACAGGAGACTTGTCAAGGGCGTGGAGATCAGTGGGCTAGTGAAGTATCAGTAAGAGTAGGAGGAGCTCTCAGTGATCTGCAGGCAGTAGTACTGGAGACTTGCCCAGCGCGTGGAAATTAGTGGGCGAGTGAAGTATCAGTGAGAGTAGGAGAAGCTCTCAATGGTCTACAGGCAGCTGTACGGGAGACTTGTCAAGCGCGTGGAGATCAGTGGGCTAGTGAAGTATCAGTGAGAGTAGGAGGAGCTCTCAGTGGTCTGCATGGCAGCTGTTCGGGAGACTTGTCAAGTGCGTGGAGATCAGTGGGCTAGTGAAGTATCAGTGAGAGTAGGAGGAGTTCTCAGTGGTCTGCAGGCAGCTGTACGGGAGACTTGCCCAGCGCGTGGAAATTAGTGGGCGAGTGAAGTATCAGTGAGAGTAGGAGGAGCTCTCATTGGTCTGCATGCAGCTGTACGGGAGACTTGTCCAGCGCGTGGTGATCAGTGGGCTAGTGAAGTATCAGTGAGAGTAGGAGGAGCTCTCATTGATCTGCAGGCAGCTGTACTGGAGACTTGTCAAGCGCTTAGAGATCAGTGAGCTAGTGAAGTATCAGTGAGAATACTAGGAGCTCTCTTTGGTCTGCATGCAGCTGTACTGGGGACTTGTCAAGCGCGTGGAGATCAGAGGCTAGTGAAGTATCAGCGAGAGTAGGAGGAGCTCTCAGTTGTCTGCATGCAGCTGCACGGGAGACTTGTCAAACGCGTGGAGATCAGTGGGCTAGTGAAGTATCAGTGAGAGTAGGAGAAGCTCTCAGTTGTCTGCAGGCAGCTGTACTGGAGATTTGTCCAGCGCGTGGAGATCAGTGGGCTAATGAAGTATCAGTGAGAGTAGGAGGATCTCTCAGTGATCTGCAGGCAACTGTACTGGAGACTTGTCAAGGGCGTGGAGATCAGTGGGCTAGTGAAGTATCAGTAAGAGTAGGAGGAGCTCTCAGTGATCTGCAGGCAGTAGTACTGGAGATTTGTCAAGCGCGTGGAGATCAGTGGGTTAGTGAAGTACCAATGAGAGTAGGGGGAGCTCTCAGTGGTCTGCAGGCAGCTGTACGGGAGACTTGTCAAGCGCGTGGAGATCAGTGGGCTAGTGAAGTATCAGTGAGAGTAGGAGGAGCTCCCAGTGATCTGCAGGCAGTAGTACTGGAGATTTGTTGAGCGCGTGGAGATCAGTGGGTTACTGATGTACCAATGAGAGTAGGAGGAGCTCTCAGTGGTCTGCAGACAGCAGTACGGGAGACTTGTCAAGCGCGTGGAGATCAGTGGGCTAGTGAAGTATCAGTGAGAGTAGGAGGAGCTCCCAGTGATATGCAGGCAGCTGTACTGGAGACTTGTCAAGCGCGTGGAGATCAGTGGGCTAGTGAAGTATCAGTGAGAGTAGGAGGAGCTCTCAGTGATCTTCAGGCAGCTGTACTGGAGACTTGTCAACCGCGTGGAGATCAGTGGGCTAGTGAAGTATCAGTGAGAGTAGGAGGAGCTATCATTGATCTGCAGGCAGCTGTACTGGAGACTTGTCAAGCGCGTAGATATCAGTGGGCTAGTGAAGTATCACTGAGAGTAGTAGGATCTCTCAGTGGTCTGCAGGCAGCTGTATTGGAGACTTGTCAAGCGCGTGGAGATCAGTGGGCGAGTGAAGTATCAGTGAGAGTAGGAGGAGCTCTCAGTGATCTGCAGGCAGCTGTACGGGAGACTTGTCCAGCGCGTGGAGATCAGTGGGCGAGTGAAGTATCAGTGAGAGTAGGAGGAGCTCTCAGGGATCAGCATACAGCTGTACTGGAGACTTGTCCAGCGCGTGGAGATCAGTGGGCTAGTGAAGTATCAGTGAGAGTAGGAGGAGCTCTCAGTGATCTGCAGGCAGCTGTACTGGAGACTTGTCAAGCGCATGGAGATCAGTGGGCTGGTGAAGTATCAGTGAGAGTATGAGGAGCACTCAGTGGTCTGCATGCATATGTACGGGAGACTTGTCAAACGCGTGGAGATCAGTGGGCTAGTGAAGTATCAGTGAGAGTAGGAGTAGCTCTCATTGGTCTGCAGGCAGCTGAACTGGAGACTTGTCAAACGCGTGGAGATCAGTGGGCTAGTGAAGTATCAGCGAGAGTAGGAGGAGCTCTCAGTTGTCTGCAGGCAGCTGTACGGGAGACTTGCCCAGCGCGTGGAGATTAGTGGGCGAGTGAAGTATTAGTGAGAGTAGGAGGAGCTCTCAGTGTTCTGCATGCAGCTGTACGGGAGACTTGTCCAGCGCGTGGTGATCAGTGGGCAAGTGAAGTATCAGTGAGAGTAGGAGGAGCTCTCATTGATCTGCAGGCAGCTGTACTGGAGACTTGTCAACCGCGTAGAGATCAGTGGGCTAGTGAAGTATCAGTGAGAATACTAGGAGCTCTCATTGGTCTGCATGCAGCTGTACTGGGGATTTGTCAAGCGCGTGGAGATCAGAGGCTAGTGAAGTATCAGCGACAGTAGGAGGAGCTCTCAGTTGTCTGCAGGCAGGTGTACTGGAGATTTGTCCAGCGCGTGGAGATCAGTGGGCTAATGAAGTATCAGTGAGAGTAGGAGGAGGTCTCAATGATCTTCAGGCAGCTGTACTGGAGACTTGTCAAGCGCGTGGAGATCAGTGGGCTGGTGAAGTATCTGTGAGAGTAGGAGGATCTCTCAGTGATCTGCAGGCAACTGTACTGGAGACTTGTCAAACGCGTGGAGATCAGTGGGCTAGTGAAGTATCAGTAAGAGTAGGAGGAGCTCTCAGTGATCTGCAGGCAGTAGTACTGGAAATTTGTCAAGCGCGTGGAGATCTGTGGGCTAGTGAAGTATCAGTGAGAGTAGGAGGAACTATCAGTGATCTGCAGGCAGCTGTACTGGAGACTTGTCAAGCGCATGGAAATCAATGGGCTGGTGAAGTATCAGTGATAGTAGGAGGAGCTCTCAGTGATCTGCAGGTAGCTGTATTGGAGACTTGTCAAGCGCGTGGAAATCAGTGGGCTAGTGAAGTATCAGTGAGAGTAGGAGGAGCTGTCATTGATCTGCAGGCAGCTGTACTGGAGATTTGTCAAGCGCGTAGATATCAGTGGGCTAGTGAAGTATCAGTGAGAGTAGTAGGATCTCTCAGTGGTCTGCAGGCAGCTGTATTGGAGACTTGTCAAGCGCGTGGAGATCAGTAGGCGAGTGAAGTATCAGTGAGTGTAGGAGGAGCTCTCAGTGATCTGCAGGCAGTAGTACTGGAGATTTGTCAAGCGCGTGGAGATCAGTGGGTTAGTGAAGTACCAATGAGAGTAGGAGGAGCCCTCAGTAATGTGCAGGCAGCTGTGCGGGAGACTTTGCAAGCACATGGAGATCAGTGGGCGAGTCAAGTGTTAGTGAGAGTAGGAGGAGCTCTCAGTGATCTGCCGGCAGCTGTACTGGAGACTTGTCAAGCGCGTGGAGATCTGTGGGCTAGTGAAGTATCAGTGAGAGTAGGAGGAACTATCAGTGATCTGCAGGCAGCTGTACTGGAGACTTGTCAAGGGCGTGGAGATCAGTGGGCTAGTGAAGTATCAGTAAGAGTAGGAGGAGCTCTCAGTGATCTGCAGGCAGTAGTACTTGAGATTTGTCAAGCGCGTGGAGATCAGTGGGTTAGTGAAGTACCAATGAGAGTAGGGGGAGCTCTCAGTGGTCTGCAGGCAGCTGTACGGGAGACTTGTCAAGCGCGTGGAGATCAGTGGGCTAGTGAAGTATCAGTGAGAGTAGGAGGAGCTCCCAGTGATCGGCAGGCAGTAGTACTGGAGATTTGTTGAGCGCGTGGAGATCAGTGGGTTACTGATGTACCAATGAGAGTAGGAGGAGCTCTCAGTGGTCTGCAGACAGCAGTACGGGAGACTTGTCAAGCGCGTGGAGATCAGTGGGCTAGTGAAGTATCAGTGAGAGTAGGAGGAGCTCCCAGTGATCTGCAGGCAGCTGTACTGGAGACTTGTCAAGCGCGTGGAGATCAGTGGGCTAGTGATGTATCAGTGAGAGTAGGAGGAGCTGTCAGTGATCTTCAGGCAGCTGTACTGGAGACTTGTCAACCGCGTGGAGATCAGTGGGCTAGTGAAGTATCAGTGAAAGTAGGAGGAGCTCTCAGTGATCTTCAGGCAGCTGTACTGGAGACTTGTCAAGCGCATGGAAATCAATGGGCTGGTGAAGTATCAGTGATAGTAGGAGGAGCTCTCAGTGATCTGCAGGTAGCTGTATTGGAGACTTGTCAAGCGCGCGGAAATCTGTGGGCTAGTGAAGTATCAGTGAGAGTAGGAGGAGCTATCATTGATCTGCAGGCAGCTGTACTGGAGACTTGTCAAGCGCGTAGATATCAGTGGGCTAGTGAAGTATCAGTGAGAGTAGTAGTATCTCTCAGTGGTCTGCAGGCAGCTGTATTGGAGACTTGTCAAGCGCGTGGAGATCAGGGGCGAGTGAAGTATCAGTGAGAGTAGGAGGAGCTCTCAGTGATCTGCAGGCAGCTGTACGGGAGACTTGTCCAGCGCGTGGAGATCAGTGGGCGAGTGAAGTATCAGTGAGAGTAGGAGGAGCTCTCAGTGATCAGCATACAGCTGTACTGGAGACTTGTCCAGCGCGTGGAGATCAGTGGGCTAGTGAAGTATCAGTGAGAGTAGGAGGAGCTCTCAGTGATCTGCAGGCAGCTGTACTGGAGACTTGTCAAGCGCGTGGAGATCAGTGGGCTGGTGAAGTATCAGTGAGAGTATGAGGAGCTCTCAGTGGTCTGCATGCATATGTACGGGAGACTTTGCAAGCACATGGAGATCAGTGGGCGAGTCAAGTGTTAGTGAGAGTAGGAGGAGCTCTCAGTGATCTGCCGGCAGCTGTACTGGAGACTTGTCAAGCGCGTGGAGATCTGTGGGCTAGTGAAGTATCAGTGAGAGTATGAGGAACTATCAGTGATCTGCAGGCAGCTGTACTGGAGATTTGTCAAGGGCGTGGAGATCAGTGGGCTAGTGAAGTATCAGTAAGAGTAGGAGGAGCTCTCAGTGATCTGCAGGCAGTAGTACTTGAGATTTGTCAAGCGCGTGGAGATCAGTGGGTTAGTGAAGTACCAATGAGAGTAGGGGGAGCTCTCAGTGGTCTGCAGGCAGCTGTACGGGAGACTTGTCAAGCGCGTGGAGATCAGTGGGCTAGTGAAGTATCAGTGAGAGTAGGAGGAGCTCCCAGTGATCGGCAGGCAGTAGTACTGGAGATTTGTTGAGCGCGTGGAGATCAGTGGGTTACTGATGTACCAATGAGAGTAGGAGGAGCTCTCAGTGGTCTGCAGACAGCAGTACGGGAGACTTGTCAAGCGCGTGGAGATCAGTGGGCTAGTGAAGTATCAGTGAGAGTAGGAGGAGCTCCCAGTGATCTGCAGGCAGCTGTACTGGAGACTTGTCAAGCGCGTGGAGATCAGTGGGCTAGTGAAGTATCAGTGAGAGTAGGAGGAGCTCTCAGTGATCTTCAGGCAGCTGTACTGGAGACTTGTCAACCGCGTGGAGATCAGTGGGCTAGTGAAGTATCAGTGAAAGTAGGAGGAGCTCTCAGTGATCTTCAGGCAGCTGTACTGGAGACTTGTCAAGCGCATGGAAATCAATGGGCTGGTGAAGTATCAGTGATAGTAGGAGGAGCTCTCAGTGATCTGCAGGTAGCTGTATTGGAGACTTGTCAAGCGCGTGGAAATCAGTGGGCTAGTGAAGTATCAGTGAGAGTAGGAGGAGCTATCATTGATCTGCAGGCAGCTGTACTGGAGACTTGTCAAGCGCGTAGAAATCAGTGGGCTAGTGAAGTATCAGTGAGAGTAGTAGTATCTCTCAGTGGTCTGCAGGCAGCTGTATTGGAGACTTGTCAAGCGCGTGGAGATCAGGGGCGAATGAAGTATCAGTGAGAGTAGGAGGAGCTCTCAGTGATCTGCAGGCAGCTGTACGGGAGACTTGTCCAGCGTGTGGAGATCAGTGGGCGAGTGAAGTATCAGTGAGAGTAGGAGGAGCTCTCAGTGATCAGCATACAGCTGTACTGGAGACTTGTCCAGCGCGTGGAGATCAGTGGGCTAGTGAAGTATCAGTGAGAGTAGGAGGAGCTCTCAGTGATCTGCAGGCAGCTGTACTGGAGACTTGTCAAGCGCGTGGAGATCAGTGGGCTGGTGAAGTATCAGTGAGAGTATGAGGAGCTCTCAGTGGTCTGCATGCATATGTACGGGAGACTTGTCAAACGCGTGGAGATCAGTGGGCTAGTGAAGTATCAGTGAGAGTAGGAGTAGCTCTCATTGGTCTGCAGGCAGCTGAACTGGAGACTTGTCAAACTCGTGGAGATCAGTGGGCTAGTGAAGTATCAGCGAGAGTAGGAGGAGCTCTCAGTTGTCTGCAGGCAGCTGTACGGGAGACTTGCCCAACGCGTGGAGATTAGTGGGCGAGTGAAGTATCAGTGAGAGTAGGAGGAGCTCCCAGTGATCGGCAGGCAGTAGTACTGGAGATTTGTTGAGCGCGTGGAGATCAGTGGGTTACTGATGTACCAATGAGAGTAGGAGGAGCTCTCAGTGGTCTGCAGACAGCAGTACGGGAGATTTGTCAAGCACGTGGAGATCAGTGGGCTAGTGAAGTATCAGTGAGAGTAGGAGGAGCTCCCAGTGATCTGCAGGCAGCTGTACTGGAGACTTGTCAAGCGCGTGGAGATCAGTGGGCTAGTGATGTATCAGTGAGAGTAGGAGGAGCTCTCAGTGATCTTCAGGCAGCTGTACTGGAGACTTGTCAAGCGCATGGAAATCAATGGGCTGGTGAAGTATCAGTGATAGTAGGAGGAGCTCTCAGTGATCTGCAGGTAGCTGTATTGGAGACTTGTCAAGCGCGTGGAAATCAGTGGGCTAGTGAAGTATCAGTGAGAGTAGGAGGAGCTATCATTGATCTGCAGGCAGCTGTACTGGAGACTTGTCAAGCGCGTAGATATCAGTGGGCTAGTGAAGTATCAGTGAGAGTAGTAGTATCTCTCAGTGGTCTGCAGGCAGCTGTATTGGAGACTTGTCAAGCGCGTGGAGATCAGGGGCGAGTGAAGTATCAGTGAGAGTAGGAGGAGCTCTCAGTGATCTGCAGGCAGCTGTACGGGAGACTTGTCCAGCGCGTGGAGATCAGTGGGCGAGTGAAGTATCAGTGAAAGAAGGAGGAGCTCTCAGTGATCAGCATACAGCTGTACTGGAGACTTGTCCAGCGCGTGGAGATCAGTGGGCTAGTGAAGTATCAGTGAGAGTAGGAGGAGCTCTCAGTGATCTGCAGGCAGCTGTACTGGAGACTTGTCAAGCGCGTGGAGATCAGTGGGCTGGTGAAGTATCAGTGAGAGTATGAGGAGCTCTCAGTGGTCTGCATGCATATGTACGGGAGACTTTGCAAGCACATGGAGATCAGTGGGCGAGTCAAGTGTTAGTGAGAGTAGGAGGAGCTCTCAGTGATCTGCCGGCAGCTGTACTGGAGACTTGTCAAGCGCGTGGAGATCTGTGGGCTAGTGAAGTATCAGTGAGAGTAGGAGGAACTATCAGTGATCTGCAGGCAGCTGTACTGGAGACTTGTCAAGGGCGTGGAGATCAGTGGGCTAGTGAAGTATCAGTAAGAGAAGGAGGAGCTCTCAGTGATCTGCAGGCAGTAGTACTTGAGATTTGTCAAGCGCGTGGAGATCAGTGGGTTAGTGAAGTACCAATTAGAGTAGGGGGAGCTCTCAGTGGTCTGCAGGCAGCTGTACGGGAGACTTGTCAAGCGCGTGGAGATCAGTGGGCTAGTTAAGTATCAGTGAGAGTAGGAGGAGCTCCCAGTGATCGGCAGGCAGTAGTACTGGAGATTTGTTGAGCGCGTGGAGATCAGTGGGTTACTGATGTACCAATGAGAGTAGGAGGAGCTCTCAGTGGTCTGCAGACAGCAGTACGGGAGACTTGTCAAGCGCGTGGAGATCAGTGGGCTAGTGAAGTATCAGTAAGAGTAGGAGGAGCTCTCAGTGATCTGCAGGCAGTAGTACTTGAGATTTGTCAAGCGCGTGGAGATCAGTGGGTTAGTGAAGTACCAATGAGAGTAGGGGGAGCTCTCAGTGGTCTGCAGGCAGCTGTACGGGAGACTTGTCAAGCGCGTGGAGATCAGTGGGCTAGTGAAGTATCAGTGAGAGTAGGAGGAGCTCCCAGTGATCGGCAGGCAGTAGTACTGGAGATTTGTTGAGCGCGTGGAGATCAGTGGGTTACTGATGTACCAATGAGAGTAGGAGGAGCTCTCAGTGGTCTGCAGACAGCAGTACGGGAGACTTGTCAAGCGCGTGGAGATCAGTGGGCTAGTGAAGTATCAGTGAGAGTAGGAGGAGCTCCCAGTGATCTGCAGGCAGCTGTACTGGAGACTTGTCAAGCGCGTGGAGATCAGTGGGCTAGTGAAGTATCAGTGAGAGTAGGAGGAGCTCTCAGTGATCTTCAGGCAGCTGTACTGGAGACTTGTCAACCGCGTGGAGATCAGTGGGCTAGTGAAGTATCAGTGAAAGTAGGAGGAGCTCTCAGTGATCTTCAGGCAGCTGTACTGGAGACTTGTCAAGCGCATGGAAATCAATGGGCTGGTGAAGTATCAGTGATAGTAGGAGGAGCTCTCAGTGATCTGCAGGTAGCTGTATTGGAGACTTGTCAAGCGCGTGGAAATCAGTGGGCTAGTGAAGTATCAGTGAGAGTAGGAGGAGCTATCATTGATCTGCAGCAGCTGTACTGGAGACTTGTCAAGCGCGTAGAAATCAGTGGGCTAGTGAAGTATCAGTGAGAGTAGTAGTATCTCTCAGTGGTCTGCAGGCAGCTGTATTGGAGACTTGTCAAGCGCGTGGAGATCAGGGGCGAATGAAGTATCAGTGAGAGTAGGAGGAGCTCTCAGTGATCTGCAGGCAGCTGTACGGGAGACTTGTCCAGCGTGTGGAGATCAGTGGGCGAGTGAAGTATCAGTGAGAGTAGGAGGAGCTCTCAGTGATCAGCATACAGCTGTACTGGAGACTTGTCCAGCGCGTGGAGATCAGTGGGCTAGTGAAGTATCAGTGAGAGTAGGAGGAGCTCTCAGTGATCTGCAGGCAGCTGTACTGGAGACTTGTCAAGCGCGTGGAGATCAGTGGGCTGGTGAAGTATCAGTGAGAGTATGAGGAGCTCTCAGTGGTCTGCATGCATATGTACGGGAGACTTGTCAAACGCGTGGAGATCAGTGGGCTAGTGAAGTATCAGTGAGAGTAGGAGTAGCTCTCATTGGTCTGCAGGCAGCTGAACTGGAGACTTGTCAAACTCGTGGAGATCAGTGGGCTAGTGAAGTATCAGCGAGAGTAGGAGGAGCTCTCAGTTGTCTGCAGGCAGCTGTACGGGAGACTTGCCCAGCGCGTGGAGATTAGTGGGCGAGTGAAGTATCAGTGAGAGTAGGAGGAGCTCCCAGTGATCGGCAGGCAGTAGTACTGGAGATTTGTTGAGCGCGTGGAGATCAGTGGGTTACTGATGTACCAATGAGAGTAGGAGGAGCTCTCAGTGGTCTGCAGACAGCAGTACGGGAGATTTGTCAAGCACGTGGAGATCAGTGGGCTAGTGAAGTATCAGTGAGAGTAGGAGGAGCTCCCAGTGATCTGCAGGCAGCTGTACTGGAGACTTGTCAAGCGCGTGGAGATCAGTGGGCTAGTGATGTATCAGTGAGAGTAGGAGGAGCTCTCAGTGATCTTCAGGCAGCTGTACTGGAGACTTGTCAAGCGCATGGAAATCAATGGGCTGGTGAAGTATCAGTGATAGTAGGAGGAGCTCTCAGTGATCTGCAGGTAGCTGTATTGGAGACTTGTCAAGCGCGTGGAAATCAGTGGGCTAGTGAAGTATCAGTGAGAGTAGGAGGAGCTATCATTGATCTGCAGGCAGCTGTACTGGAGACTTGTCAAGCGCGTAGATATCAGTGGGCTAGTGAAGTATCAGTGAGAGTAGTAGTATCTCTCAGTGGTCTGCAGGCAGCTGTATTGGAGACTTGTCAAGCGCGTGGAGATCAGGGGCGAGTGAAGTATCAGTGAGAGTAGGAGGAGCTCTCAGTGATCTGCAGGCAGCTGTACGGGAGACTTGTCCAGCGCGTGGAGATCAGTGGGCGAGTGAAGTATCAGTGAGAGAAGGAGGAGCTCTCAGTGATCAGCATACAGCTGTACTGGAGACTTGTCCAGCGCGTGGAGATCAGTGGGCTAGTGAAGTATCAGTGAGAGTAGGAGGAGCTCTCAGTGATCTGCAGGCAGCTGTACTGGAGACTTGTCAAGCGCGTGGAGATCAGTGGGCTGGTGAAGTATCAGTGAGAGTATGAGGAGCTCTCAGTGGTCTGCATGCATATGTACGGGAGACTTTGCAAGCACATGGAGATCAGTGGGCGAGTCAAGTGTTAGTGAGAGTAGGAGGAGCTCTCAGTGATCTGCCGGCAGCTGTACTGGAGACTTGTCAAGCGCGTGGAGATCTGTGGGCTAGTGAAGTATCAGTGAGAGTAGGAGGAACTATCAGTGATCTGCAGGCAGCTGTACTGGAGACTTGTCAAGGGCGTGGAGATCAGTGGGCTAGTGAAGTATCAGTAAGAGAAGGAGGAGCTCTCAGTGATCTGCAGGCAGTAGTACTTGAGATTTGTCAAGCGCGTGGAGATCAGTGGGTTAGTGAAGTACCAATTAGAGTAGGGGGAGCTCTCAGTGGTCTGCAGGCAGCTGTACGGGAGACTTGTCAAGCGCGTGGAGATCAGTGGGCTAGTTAAGTATCAGTGAGAGTAGGAGGAGCTCCCAGTGATCGGCAGGCAGTAGTACTGGAGATTTGTTGAGCGCGTGGAGATCAGTGGGTTACTGATGTACCAATGAGAGTAGGAGGAGCTCTCAGTGGTCTGCAGACAGCAGTACGGGAGACTTGTCAAGCGCGTGGAGATCAGTGGGCTAGTGAAGTATCAGTGAGAGTAGGAGGAGCTCCCAGTGATCTGCAGGCAACTGTACTGGAGACTTGTCAAGCGCGTGGAGATCAGTGGGCTAGTGAAGTATCAGTGAGAGTAGGAGGAGCTCTCAGTGATCTTCAGGCAGCTGTACTGGAGACTTGTCAACCGCGTGGAGATCAGTGGGCTAGTGAAGTATCAGTGAAAGTAGGAGGAGCTCTCAGTGATCTTCAGGCAGCTGTACTGGAGACTTGTCAAGCGCATGGAAATCAATGGGCTGGTGAAGTATCAGTGATAGTAGGAGGAGCTCTCAGTGATCTGCAGGTAGCTGTATTGGAGACTTGTCAAGCGCGTGGAAATCAGTGGGCTAGTGAAGTATCAGTGAGAGTAGGAGGAGCTATCATTGATCTGCAGGCAGCTGTACTGGAGACTTGTCAAGCGCGTAGAAATCAGTGGGCTAGTGAAGTATCAGTGAGAGTAGTAGTATCTCTCAGTGGTCTGCAGGCAGCTGTATTGGATACTTGTCAAGCGCGTGGAGATCAGGGGCGAGTGAAGTATCAGTGAGAGTAGGAGGAGCTCTCAGTGATCTGCAGGCAGCTGTACGGGAGACTTGTCCAGCGTGTGGAGATCAGTGGGCGAGTGAAGTATCAGTCAGAGTAGGAGGAGCTCTCAGTGATCAGCATACAGCTGTACTGGAGACTTGTCCAGCGCGTGGAGATCAGTGGGCTAGTGAAGTATCAGTGAGAGTAGGAGGAGCTCTCAGTGATCTGCAGGCAGCTGTACTGGAGACTTGTCAAGCGCGTGGAGATCAGTGGGCTGGTGAAGTATCAGTGAGAGTATGAGGAGCTCTCAGTGGTCTGCATGCATATGTACGGGAGACTTGTCAAACGCGTGGAGATCAGTGGGCTAGTGAAGTATCAGTGAGAGTAGGAGTAGCTCTCATTGGTCTGCAGGCAGCTGAACTGGAGACTTGTCAAACTCGTGGAGATCAGTGGGCTAGTGAAGTATCAGCGAGAGTAGGAGGAGCTCTCAGTTGTCTGCAGGCAGCTGTACGGGAGACTTGCCCAGCGCGTGGAGATTAGTGGGCGAGTGAAGTATTAGTGAGAGTAGGAGGAGCTCTCAGTGGTCTGCATGCAGCTGTACGGGAGACTTGTCCAGCGCGTGGTGATCAGTGGGCAAGTGAAGTATCAGTGAGAGTAGGAGGAGCTGTCATTGATCTGCAGGCAGCTGTACTGGAAACTTGTCAAGCGCTTAGAGATCAGTGGGCTAGTGAAGTATCAGTGAGAATACTAGGAGCTCTCATTGGTCTGCATGCAGCTGTACTGGGGACTTGTCAAGCGCGTGGAGATCAGAGGCTAGTGAAGTATCAGCGAGAGTAGGAGGAGCTCTCAGTTGTCTGCAGGCAGCTGTACGGGAGACTTGTCCAGCGCGTGGAGATCAGTGGGCTAATGAAGTATCAGTGAGAGTAGGAGGAGCTCTCAGTGATCTTCAGGCAGCTGTACTGGAGACTTGTCAAGCGCGTGGAGATCAGTGGGCTGGTGAAGTATCTGTGAGAGTAGGAGGATCTCTCAGTGATCTGCAGGCAACTGTACTGGAGACTTGTCAAACGCGTGGAGATCAGTGGGCTAGTGAAGTATCAGTGAGAGTAGGAGGAGCTCTCAGTGATCTGCAGACAGCTGTACTGGAGACTTGTCCAGCGCGTGGAGATCAGTGGGCTAGTGAAGTATCAGTGAGAGTAGGAGGAGCCCTCAGTAATCTGCAGGCAGCTGTACGGGAGACTTTGCAAGCGCATGGGGATCAGTGGGCGAGTGAAGTGTTAGTGAGAGTAGGAGGTGCTCTCAGTGATCTGCAGGCAGCTGTACTGGAGACTTGTCAAGCGCGTGGAGATCTGTGGGCTAGTGAAGTATCAGTGAGAGTAGGAGGAACTATCAGTGATCTGCAGGCAGCTGTACTGGAGACTTGTCAAGGGCGTGGAGATCAGTGGGCTAGTGAAGTATCAGTAAGAGTAGGAGGAGTTCTCAGTGATCTGCAGGCAGTAGTACTGGAGATTTGTCAAGCGCGTGGAGATCAGTGGGTTAGTGAAGTACCAATGAGAGTAGGGGGAGCTCTCAGTGGTCTGCAGGCACCTGTACGGGAGACTTGTCAAGCGCGTGGAGATCAGTGGGCTAGTGAAGTATCAGTGAGAGTAGGAGGAGCTCCCAGTGATCTGCAGGCAGTAGTACTGGAGATTTGTTGAGCGCGTGGAGATCAGTGGGTTAGTGATGTACCAATGAGAGTAGGAGGAGCTCTCAGTGGTCTGCAGGCAGCAGTACGGGAGACTTGTCAAGCGCGTGGAGATCAGTGGGCTAGTGGAGTATCAGTGAGAGTAGGAGGAGCTCCCAGTGATCTGCAGGCAGCTGTACTGGAGACTTGTCAACCGCGTGGAGATCAGTGGGCTAGTGAAGTATCAGTGAAAGTAGGAGGAGCTCTCAGTGATCTGCAGGCAGCTGTATTGGAGACTTGTCAAGCGCGTGGAGATCAGTGGGCGAGTGAAGTATCAGTGAGAGTAGGAGGAGCTCTCAGTGATCTGCAGGCAGCTGTACGGGAGACTTGTCCAGCGCGTGGAGATCAGTGGGCTAGTGAAGTATCAATGAGAGTAGTAGAAGCTCTCAATGGTCTGCAGGCAGCTGTACGGGAGACTTGTCAAGCGCGTGGAGATCAGTGGGCTAGTGAAGTATCAGTGAGAGTAGGAGGAGCTCTCAGTGGTCTGCAGGCAGCTGTTCGGGAGACTTGTCAAGTGCGTGGAGATCAGTGGGCTAGTGAAGTATCAGTGAGAGTAGGAGGAGTTCTCAGTGGTCTGCAGGCAGCTGTACGGGAGACTTGCCCAGCGCGTGGAAATTAGTGGGCGAGTGAAATATCAGTGAGAGTAGGAGGAGCTCTCATTGGTCTGCCTGCAGCTGTACGGGAGACTTGTCCAGCGCGTGGTGATCAGTGGGCTAGTGAAATATCAGTGAGAGTAGGAGGAGCTCTCATTGATCTGCAGGCAGCTGTACTGGAGACTTGTCAAGCGCTTAGAGATCAGAGAGCTAGTGAAGTATCAGTGAGAATACTAGGAGCTCTCTTTGGTCTGCATGCAGCTGTACTGGGGACTTGTCAAGCGCGTGGAGATCTGAGGCTAGTGAAGTATCAGTGGGAGTAGGAGAAGCTCTCAATGGTCTGCAGGCAGCTGTACGGGAGACTTGTCAAGCGCGTGGAGATCAGTGGGCTAGTGAAGTATCAGTGAGAGTAGGAGGAGCTCTCAGTGGTCTGCAGGCAGCTGTTCGGGAGACGTGTCAAGTGCGTGGAGATCAGTGGGCTAGTGAAGTATCAGTGAGAGTAGGAGGAGTTCTCAGTGGTCTGCAGGCAGCTGCACGGGAGACTTGTCAAACGCGTGGAGATCAGTGGGCTAGTGAAGTATCAGTGAGAGTAGGAGAAGCTCTCAGTGGTCTGCAGGCAGCTGTACTGGAGATTTGTCCAGCGCGTGGAGATCAGTGGGCTAATGAAGTATCAGTGAGAGTAGGAGGAGCTCTCAGTGATCTTCAGGCAGCTGTACTGGAGACTTTTCAAGCGCGTGGAGATCAGTGGGCTGGTGAAGTATCTGTGAGAGTAGGAGGATCTCTCAGTGATCTGCAGGCAACTGTACTGGAGACTTGTCAAACGCGTGGAGATCAGTGGGCTAGTGAAGTATCAGTGAGAGTAGTAGGAGCTCTCAGTGATCTGAAGACAGCTGTACTGGAGACTTGTCCAGCGCGTGGAGATCAGTGGGCTAGTGAAGTATCGGTGAGAGTAGGAGGAGCCCTCAGTAATCTGCAGGCAGCTGTACGGGAGACTTTGCAAGCGCATGGAGATCAGTGGGCGAGTGAAGTGTTAGTGAGAGTAGGAGGAGCTCTCAGTGATCTGCAGGCAGCTGTACTGGAGACTTGTCAAGCGCGTGGAGATCTGTGGGCTAGTGAAGTGTCAGTGAGAGTAGGAGGAACTATCAGTGATCTGCAGGCAGCTGTACTGGAGACTTGTCAAGGGCGTGGAAATCAGTGGGCTAGTGAAGTATCAGTGAGAGTAGGAGGAGCTATCATTGATATGCAGGCAGCTGTACTGGAGACTTGTCAAGCGCGTAGAAATCAGTGGGGTAGTGAAGTATCAGTGAGAGTAGTAGTATCTCTCAGTGGTCTGCAGGCAGCTGTATTGGAGACTTGTCAAGCGCGTGGAGATCAGGGGCGAGTGAAGTATCAGTGAGAGTAGGAGGAGCTCTCAGTGATCTGCAGGCAGCTGTACGGGAGACTTGTCCAGCGTGTGGAGATCAGTGGGCGAGTGAAGTATCAGTCAGAGTAGGAGGAGCTCTCAGTGATCAGCATACAGCTGTACTGGAGACTTGTCCAGCGCGTGGAGATCAGTGGGCTAGTGAAGTATCAGTGAGAGTAGGAGGAGCTCTCAGTGATCTGCAGGCAGCTGTACTGGAGACTTGTCAAGCGCGTGGAGATCAGTGGGCTGGTGAAGTATCAGTGAGAGTATGAGGAGCTCTCAGTGGTCTGCATGCATATGTACGGGAGACTTGTCAAACGCGTGGAGATCAGTGGGCTAGTGAAGTATCAGTGAGAGTAGGAGTAGCTCTCATTGGTCTGCAGGCAGCTGAACTGGAGACTTTTTCAAACTCGTGGAGATCAGTGGGCTAGTGAAGTATCAGCGAGAGTAGGAGGAGCTCTCAGTTGTCTGCAGGCAGCTGTACGGGAGACTTGCCCAGCGCGTGGAGATTAGTGGGCGAGTGAAGTATTAGTGAGAGTAGGAGGAGCTCTCAGTGGTCTGCATGCAGCTGTACGGGAGACTTGTCCAGCGCGTGGTGATCAGTGGGCAAGTGAAGTATCAGTGAGAGTAGGAGGAGCTGTCATTGATCTGCAGGCAGCTGTACTGGAAACTTGTCAAGCGCTTAGAGATCAGTGGGCTAGTGAAGTATCAGTGAGAATACTAGGAGCTCTCATTGGTCTGCATGCAGCTGTACTGGGGACTTGTCAAGCGCGTGGAGATCAGAGGCTAGTGAAGTATCAGCGAGAGTAGGAGGAGCTCTCAGTTGTCTGCAGGCAGCTGTACGGGAGACTTGTCCAGCGCGTGGAGATCAGTGGGCTAATGAAGTATCAGTGAGAGTAGGAGGAGCTCTCAGTGATCTTCAGGCAGCTGTACTGGAGACTTGTCAAGCGCGTGGAGATCAGTGGGCTGGTGAAGTATCTGTGAGAGTAGGAGGATCTCTCAGTGATCTGCAGGCAACTGTACTGGAGACTTGTCAAACGCGTGGAGATCAGTGGGCTAGTGAAGTATCAGTGAGAGTAGGAGGAGCTCTCAGTGATCTGCAGACAGCTGTACTGGAGACTTGTCCAGCGCGTGGAGATCAGTGGGCTAGTGAAGTATCAGTGAGAGTAGGAGGAGCCCTCAGTAATCTGCAGGCAGCTGTACGGGAGACTTTGCAAGCGCATGGAGATCAGTGGGCGAGTGAAGTGTTAGTGAGAGTAGGAGGTGCTCTCAGTGATCTGCAGGCAGCTGTACTGGAGACTTGTCAAGCGCGTGGAGATCTGTGGGCTAGTGAAGTATCAGTGAGAGTAGGAGGAACTATCAGTGATCTGCAGGCAGCTGTACTGGAGACTTGTCAAGGGCGTGGAGATCAGTGGGCTAGTGAAGTATCAGTAAGAGTAGGAGGAGTTCTCAGTGATCTGCAGGCAGTAGTACTGGAGATTTGTCAAGCGCGTGGAGATCAGTGGGTTAGTGAAGTACCAATGAGAGTAGGGGGAGCTCTCAGTGGTCTGCAGGCAGCTGTACGGGAGACTTGTCAAGCGCGTGGAGATCAGTGGGCTAGTGAAGTATCAGTGAGAGTAGGAGGAGCTCCCAGTGATCTGCAGGCAGTAGTACTGGAGATTTGTTGAGCGCGTGGAGATCAGTGGGTTAGTGATGTACCAATGAGAGTAGGAGGAGCTCTCAGTGGTCTGCAGGCAGCAGTACGGGAGACTTGTCAAGCGCGTGGAGATCAGTGGGCTAGTGGAGTATCAGTGAGAGTAGGAGGAGCTCCCAGTGATCTGCAGGCAGCTGTACTGGAGACTTGTCAACCGCGTGGAGATCAGTGGGCTAGTGAAGTATCAGTGAAAATAGGAGGAGCTCTCAGTGGTCTGCAGGCAGCTGTATTGGAGACTTGTCAAGCGCATGGAGATCAGTGGGCGAGTGAAGTATCAGTGAGAGTAGGAGGAGCTCTCAGTGATCTGCAGGCAGCTGTACGGGAGACTTGTCCAGCGCGTGGAGATCAGTGGGCTAGTGAAGTATCAGTGAGAGTAGTAGAAGCTCTCAATGGTCTGCAGGCAGCTGTACGGGAGACTTGTCAAGCGCGTGGAGATCAGTGGGCTAGTGAAGTATCAGTGAGAGTAGGAGGAGCTCTCAGTGGTCTGCAGGCAGCTGTTCGGGAGACTTGTCAAGTGCGTGGAGATCAGTGGGCTAGTGAAGTATCAGTGAGAGTAGGAGGAGTTCTCAGTGGTCTGCAGGCAGCTGTACGGGAGACTTGCCCAGCGCGTGGAAATTAGTGGGCGAGTGAAATATCAGTGAGAGTAGGAGGAGCTCTCATTGGTCTGCCTGCAGCTGTACGGGAGACTTGTCCAGCGCGTGGTGATCAGTGGGCTAGTGAAATATCAGTGAGAGTAGGAGGAGCTCTCATTGATCTGCAGGCAGCTGTACTGGAGACTTGTCAAGCGCTTAGAGATCAGTGAGCTAGTGAAGTATCAGTGAGAATACTAGGAGCTCTCTTTGGTCTGCATGCAGCTGTACTGGGGACTTGTCAAGCGCGTGGAGATCTGAGGCTAGTGAAGTATCAGTGGGAGTAGGAGAAGCTCTCAATGGTCTGCAGGCAGCTGTACGGGAGACTTGTCAAGCGCGTGGAGATCAGTGGGCTAGTGAAGTATCAGTGAGAGTAGGAGGAGCTCTCAGTGGTCTGCAGGCAGCTGTTCGGGAGACGTGTCAAGTGCGTGGAGATCAGTGGGCTAGTGAAGTATCAGTGAGAGTAGGAGGAGTTCTCAGTGGTCTGCAGGCAGCTGCACGGGAGACTTGTCAAACGCGTGCAGATCAGTGGGCTAGTGAAGTATCAGTGAGAGTAGGAGAAGCTCACAGTGGTCTGCAGGCAGCTGTACTGGAGATTTGTCCAGCGCGTGGAGATCAGTGGGCTAATGAAGTATCAGTGAGAGTAGGAGGAGCTCTCAGTGATCTTCAGGCAGCTGTACTGGAGACTTGTCAAGCGCGTGGAGATCAGTGGGCTGGTGAAGTATCTGTGAGAGTAGGAGGATCTCTCAGTGATCTGCAGGCAACTGTACTGGAGACTTGTCAAACGCGTGGAGATCAGTGGGCTAGTGAAGTATCAGTGAGAGTAGTAGGAGCTCTCAGTGATCTGAAGACAGCTGTACTGGAGACTTGTCCAGCGCGTGGAGATCAGTGGGCTAGTGAAGTATCGGTGAGAGTAGGAGGAGCCCTCAGTAATCTGCAGGCAGCTGTACGGGAGACTTTGCAAGCGCATGGAGATCAGTGGGCGAGTGAAGTGTTAGTGAGAGTAGGAGGAGCTCTCAGTGATCTGCAGGCAGCTGTACTGGAGACTTGTCAAGCGCGTGGAGATCTGTGGGCTAGTGAAGTATCAGTGAGAGTAGGAGGAGCTCCCAGTGATCTGCAGGCAGTAGTACTGGAGATTTGTTGAGCGCGTGGAGATCAGTGGGTTACTGATGTACCAATGAGAGTAGGAGGAGTTCTCAGTGGTCTGCAGACAGCAGTACGGGAGACTTGTCAAGCGCGTGGAGATTAGTGGGCTAGTGAAGTACCAGTGAGAGTAGGAGGAGCTCCCAGTGATATGCAGGCAGCTGTACTGGAGACTTTTCAAGCGCGTGGAGATCAGTGGGCTAGTGAAGTATCAGTGAGAGTAGGAGGAGCTCTCAGTGATCTTCAGGCAGCTGTACTGGAGACTTGTCAACCGCGTGGAGATCAGTGGGCTAGTGAAGTATCAGTGAGAGTAGGAGGAGCTATCATTGATCTGCAGGCAGCTGTACTGGAGACTTGTCAAGCGCGTAGATATCAGTGGGCTAGTGAAGTATCAGTAAGAGTAGGAGGAGCTCTCAGTGATCTGCAGGCAGTAGTACCGGAGATTTGTCAAGCGCGTGGAGATCTGTGGGCTAGTGAAGTATCAGTGAGAGTAGGAGGAACTATCAGTGATCTGCAGGCAGCTGTACTGGAGACTTGTCAAGCGCATGGAAATCAATGGGCTGGTGAATTATCAGTGATAGTAGGAGGAGCTCTCAGTGATCTGCAGGTAGCTGTATTGGAGACTTGTCAAGCGCGTGGAAATCAGTGGGCTAGTGAAGTATCAGTGAGAGTAGTAGGATCTCTCAGTGGTCTGCAGGCAGCTGTACGGGAGACTTGTCCAGAGCGTGGAGATCAATTGGCGAGTGAAGTATCAGTGAGTGTAGGAGGATCTCTCAGTGGTCTGCAGGCAGCTGTATTGGAGACTTGTCAAGCGCGTGGAGATCAATGGGCGAGTGAAGTATCAGTGAGTGTAGGAGGAGCTCTCAGTGATCTGCAGGCAGCTGTACGGGAGACTTGTCCAGAGCGTGGAGATCAGTGGGCGAGTGAAGTATCAGTGAGAGTAGGAGGAGCTCTCAGTGATCTGCAGGCAGTAGTACTGGAGATTTGTCAAGCGCGTGGAGATCAGTGGGTTAGTGAAGTACCAATGAGAGTAGGAGGAGAACTCAGTAATCTGCAGGCAGCTGTGCGGGAGACTTTGCAAGCGCATGGAGATCAGTGGGCGAGTGAAGTGTTAGTGAGAGTAGG
The DNA here is from genome assembly GCA_963995525.1 of Escarpia spicata. Taxonomy (NCBI): domain Eukaryota; kingdom Metazoa; phylum Annelida; class Polychaeta; order Sabellida; family Siboglinidae; genus Escarpia; species Escarpia spicata. The sequence continues at coordinate 55,014,058 of OZ023213.1, read as the reverse complement.
AGGAGCTCTCAGTGATCTGCAGGCAGCTGTACTGGAGACTTGTCAAGCGCGTGAAGATCTGTGGGCTAGTGAAGTATCAGTGAGAGTAGGAGGAACTATCAGTGATCTGCAGGCAGCGGTACTGGAGACTTGTCAAGGGCGTGGAGATCAGTGGGCTAGTGAAGTATCAGTAAGAGTAGGAGGAGCTCTCAGTGATCTGCAGGCAGTAGTACTGGAGATTTGTCAAGCGCGTGGAGATCAGTGGGTTAGTGAAGTACCAATGAGAGTAGGGGAAGCTCTCAGTGGTCTGCAGGCAGCTGTACAGGAGACTTGTCAAGCGCGTGGAGATCAGTGGGCTAGTGAAGTATCAGTGAGAGTAGGAGGAGCTCCCAGTGATCTGCAGGCAGTAGTACTGGAGATTTGTTGAGCGCATGGAGATCAGTGGGTTACTGATGTACCAATGAGAGTAGGAGGAGCTCTCAGTGGTCTGCAGACAGCAGTACGGGAGACTTGTCAAGCGCGTGGAGATTAGTGGGCTAGTGAAGTATCAGTGAGAGTAGGAGGAGCTCCCAGTGATATGCAGGCAGCTGTACTAGAGACTTGTCAAGCGCGTGGAGATCAGTGGGCTAGTGAAGTATCAGTGAGAGTAGGAGGAGCTCTCAGTGATCTTCAGGCAGCTGTACTGGAGACTTGTCAACCGCTGTGAGATCAGTGGGCTAGTGAAGTATCAGTGAGAGTAGTAGGATCTCTCAGTGGTCTGCAGGCAGCTGTATTGGAGACTTGTCAAGCGCGTGGAGATCAATGGGCGAGTGAAGTATCAGTGAGTGTAGGAGGAGCTCTCAGTGATCTGCAGGCAGCTGTACGGGAGACTTGTCCAGAGCGTGGAGATCAGTGGGCGAGTGAAGTATCAGTGAGAGTAGGAGGAGCTCTCAGTGATCTGCAGGCAGTAGTACTGGAGATTTGTCAAGCGCGTGGAGATCAGTGGGTTAGTGAAGTACCAATGAGAGTAGGAGGAGCCCTCAGTAATCTGCAGGCAGCTGTGCGGGAGACTTTGCAAGCGCATGGAGATCAGTGGGCGAGTGAAGTGTTAGTGAGAGTAGGAGGAGCTCTCAGTGATCTGCAGGCAGCTGTACTGGAGACTTGTCAAGCGCGTGAAGATCTGTGGGCTAGTGAAGTATCAGTGAGAGTAGGAGGAACTATCAGTGATCTGCAGGCAGCTGTACTGGAGACTTGTCAAGGGCGTGGAGATCAGTGGGCTAGTGAAGTATCAGTAAGAGTAGGAGGAGCTCTCAGTGATCTGCAGGCAGTAGTACTGGAGATTTGTCAAGCGCGTGGAGATCAGTGGGTTAGTGAAGTACCAATGAGAGTAGGGGAAGCTCTCAGTGGTCTGCAGGCAGCTGTACAGGAGACTTGTCAAGCGCGTGGAGATCAGTGGGCTAGTGAAGTATCAGTGAGAGTAGGAGGAGCTCCCTGTGATCTGCAGGCAGTAGTACTGGAGATTTGTTGAGCGCGTGGAGATCAGTGGGTTACTGATGTACCAATGAGAGTAGGAGGAGCTCTCAGTGGTCTGCAGACAGCAGTACGGGAGACTTGTCAAGCGCGTGGAGATTAGTGGGCTAGTGAAGTATCAGTGAGAGTAGGAGGAGCTCCCAGTGATATGCAGGCAGCTGTACTGGAGACTTGTCAAGCGCGTGGAGATCAGTGGGCTAGTGAAGTATCAGTGAGAGTAGGAGGAGCTCTCAGTGATCTTCAGGCAGCTGTACTGGAGACTTGTCAACCGCGTGGAGATCAGTGGGCTAGTGAAGTATCAGTGAGAGTAGGAGGAGCTATCATTGATCTGCAGGCAGCTGTACTGGAGACTTGTCAAGCGCGTAGATATCAGTGGGCTAGTGAAGTATCAGTGAGAGTAGTAGGATCTCTCAGTGGTCTGCAGGCAGCTGTATTGGAGACTTGTCAAGCGCGTGGAGATCAGTGGGCGAGTGAAGTATCAGTGAGAGTAGGAGGAGCTCGCAGTGATCTGCAGGCAGCTGTACGGGAGACTTGTCAAGCGCGTGGAGATCAGTGGGCGAGTGAAGTATCAGTGAGAGTAGGAGGAGCTCTCAGTGATCAGCATACAGCTGTACTGGAGACTTGTCCAGCGCGTGGAGATCAGTGGGCTAGTGAAGTATCAGTGAGAGTAGGAGGAGCTCTCAGTGATCTGCAGGCAGCTGTACTGGAGACTTGTCAAGCGCATGGAGATCAGTGGGCTGGTGAAGTATCAGTGAGAGTATGAGGAGCACTCAGTGGTCTGCATGCATATGTACGGGAGACTTGTCAAACGCGTGGAGATCAGTGGGCTAGTGAAGTATCAGTGAGAGTAGGAGTAGCTCTCATTGGTCTGCAGGCAGCTGAACTGGAGACTTGTCAAACGCGTGGAGATCAGTGGGCTAGTGAAGTATCAGCGAGAGTAGGAGGAGCTCTCAGTTGTCTGCAGGCAGCTGTACGGGAGACTTGCCCAGCGCGTGGAGATTAGTGGGCGAGTGAAGTATTAGTGAGAGTAGGAGGAGCTCTCAGTGTTCTGCATGCAGCTGTACGGGAGACTTGTCCAGCGCGTGGTGATCAGTGGGCAAGAGAAGTATCAGTGAGAGTAGGAGGAGCTCTCATTGATCTGCAGGCAGCTGTACTGGAGACTTGTCAACCGCGTAGAGATCAGTGGGCTAGTGAAGTATCAGTGAGAATACTAGGAGCTCTCATTGGTCTGCATGCAGCTGTACTGGGGATTTGTCAAGCGCGTGGAGATCAGAGGCTAGTGAAGTATCAGCGACAGTAGGAGGAGCTCTCAGTTGTCCGCAGGCAGGTGTACTGGAGATTTGTCCAGCGCGTGGAGATCAGTGGGCTAATGAAGTATCAGTGAGAGTAGGAGGAGGTCTCAGTGATCTTCAGGCAGCTGTACTGGAGACTTGTCAAGCGCGTGGAGATCAATGGGCTGGTGAAGTATCTGTGAGAGTAGGAGGATCTCTCAGTGATCTGCAGGCAGCTGTACTGGAGATTTGTCAAGCGCGTAGATATCAGTGGGCTAGTGAAGTATCAGTGAGAGTAGTAGGATCTCCCAGTGATATGCAGGCAGCTGTACTGGAGACTTGTCAAGCGCGTGGAGATCAGTGGGCTAGTGAAGTATCAGTGAGAGTAGGAGGAGCTCTCAGTGATCTTCAGGCAGCTGTACTGGAGACTTGTCAACCGCGTGGAGATCAGTGGGCTAGTGAAGTATCAGTGAGAGTAGGAGGAGCTATCATTGATCTGCAGGCAGCTGTACTGGAGACTTGTCAAGCGCGTAGATATCAGTGGGCTAGTGAAGTATCAGTGAGAGTAGTAGGATCTCTCAGTGGTCTGCAGGCAGCTGTATTGGAGACTTGTCAAGCGCGTGGAGATCAGTGGGCGAGTGAAGTATCAGTGAGAGTAGGAGGAGCTCTCAGTGATCTGCAGGCAGCTGTACGGGAGACTTGTCAAGCGCGTGGAGATCAGTGGGCGAGTGAAGTATCAGTGAGAGTAGGAGGAGCTCTCAGTGATCAGCATACAGCTGTACTGGAGACTTGTCCAGCGCGTGGAGATCAGTGGGCTAGTGAAGTATCAGTGAGAGTAGGAGGAGCTCTCAGTGATCTGCAGGCAGCTGTACTGGAGACTTGTCAAGCGCATGGAGATCAGTGAGCTGGTGAAGTATCAGTGAGAGTATGAGGAGCACTCAGTGGTCTGCATGCATATGTACGGGAGACTTGTCAAACGCGTGGAGATCAGTGGGCTAGTGAAGTATCAGTGAGAGTAGGAGTAGCTCTCATTGGTCTGCAGGCAGCTGAACTGGAGACTTGTCAAACGCGTGGAGATCAGTGGGCTAGTGAAGTATCAGCGAGAGTAGGAGGAGCTCTCAGTTGTCTGCAGGCATCTGTACGGGAGACTTGCCCAGCGCGTGGAGATTAGTGGGCGAGTGAAGTATTAGTGAGAGTAGGAGGAGCTCTCAGTGTTCTGCATGCAGCTGTACGGGAGACTTGTCCAGCGCGTGGTGATCAGTGGGCAAGAGAAGTATCAGTGAGAGTAGGAGGAGCTCTCATTGATCTGCAGGCAGCTGTACTGGAGACTTGTCAACCGCGTAGAGATCAGTGGGCTAGTGAAGTATCAGTGAGAATACTAGGAGCTCTCATTGGTCTGCATGCAGCTGTACTGGGGATTTGTCAAGCGCGTGGAGATCAGAGGCTAGTGAAGTATCAGCGACAGTAGGAGGAGCTCTCAGTTGTCCGCAGGCAGGTGTACTGGAGATTTGTCCAGCGCGTGGAGATCAGTGGGCTAATGAAGTATCAGTGAGAGTAGGAGGAGGTCTCAGTGATCTTCAGGCAGCTGTACTGGAGACTTGTCAAGCGCGTGGAGATCAATGGGCTGGTGAAGTATCTGTGAGAGTAGGAGGATCTCTCAGTGATCTGCAGGCAGCTGTACTGGAGATTTGTCAAGCGCGTAGATATCAGTGGGCTAGTGAAGTATCAGTGAGAGTAGTAGGATCTCCCAGTGATATGCAGGCAGCTGTACTGGAGACTTGTCAAGCGCGTGGAGATCAGTGGGCTAGTGAAGTATCAGTGAGAGTAGGAGGAGCTCTCAGTGATCTTCAGGCAGCTGTACTGGAGACTTGTCAACCGCGTGGAGATCAGTGGGCTAGTGAAGTATCAGTGAGAGTAGTAGGATCTCTCAGTGGTCTGCAGGCAGCTGTATTGGAGACATCAAGCGCGTGGAGATCAATGGGCGAGTGAAGTATCAGTGAGTGTAGGAGGAGCTCTCAGTGATCTGCAGGCAGCTGTACGGGAGACTTGTCCAGAGCGTGGAGATCAGTGGGCGAGTGAAGTATCAGTGAGAGTAGGAGGAGCTCTAAGTGATCTGCAGGCAGTAGTACTTGAGATTTGTCAAGCGCGTGGAGATCAGTGGGTTAGTGAAGTACCAATGAGAGTAGGAGGAGCCCTCAGTAATCTGCAGGCAGCTGTGCGGGAGACTTTGCAAGCGCATGGAGATCAGTGGGCGAGTGAAGTGTTAGTGAGAGTAGGAGGAGCTCTCAGTGATCTGCAGGCAGCTGTACTGGAGACTTGTCAAGCGCGTGAAGATCTGTGGGCTAGTGAAGTATCAGTGAGAGTAGGAGGAACTATCAGTGATCTGCAGGCAGCTGTACTGGAGACTTGTCAAGGGCGTGGAGATCAGTGGGCTAGTGAAGTATCAGTAAGAGTAGGAGGAGCTCTCAGTGATCTGCAGGCAGTAGTACTGGAGATTTGTCAAGCGCGTGGAGATCAGTGGGTTAGTGAAGTACCAATGAGAGTAGGGGATACTCTCAGTGGTCTGCAGGCAGCTGTACAGGAGACTTGTCAAGCGCGTGGAGATCAGTGGGCTAGTGAAGTATCAGTGAGAGTAGGAGGAGCTCCCAGTGATCTGCAGGCAGTAGTACTGGAGATTTGTTGAGCGCGTGGAGATCAGTGGGTTACTGATGTACCAATGAGAGTAGGAGGAGCTCTCAGTGGTCTGCAGACAGCAGTACGGGAGACTTGTCAAGCGCGTGGAGATTAGTGGGCTAGTGAAGTATCAGTGAGAGTAGGAGGAGCTCCCAGTGATATGCAGGCAGCTGTACTGGAGACATGTCAAGCGCGTGGAGATCAGTGGGCTAGTGAAGTATCAGTGAGAGTAGGAGGAGCTCTCAGTGATCTTCAGGCAGCTGTACTGGAGACTTGTCAACCGCGTGGAGATCAGTGGGCTAGTGAAGTATCAGTGAGAGTAGGAGGAGCTATCATTGATCTGCAGGCAGCTGTACTGGAGACTTGTCAAGCGCGTAGATATCAGTGGGCTAGTGAAGTATCAGTGAGAGTAGTAGGATCTCTCAGTGGTCTGCAGGCAGCTGTATTGGAGACTTGTCAAGCGCGTGGAGATCAGTGGGCGAGTGAAGTATCAGTGAGAGTAGGAGGAGCTCTCAGTGATCTGCAGGCAGCTGTACGGGAGACTTGTCCAGCGCGTGGAGATCAGTGGGCGAGTGAAGTATCAGTGAGAGTAGGAGGAGCTCTCAGTGATCAGCATACAGCTGTACTGGAGACTTGTCCAGCGCGTGGAGATCAGTGGGCTAGTGAAGTATCAGTGAGAGTAGGAGGAGCTCTCAGTGATCAGCAGGCAGCTGTACTGGAGACTTGTCAAGCGCATGGAGATCAGTGGGCTGGTGAAGTATCAGTGAGAGTATGAGGAGCACTCAGTGGTCTGCATGCATATGTACGGGAGACTTGTCAAACGCGTGGAGATCAGTGGGCTAGTGAAGTATCAGTGAGAGTAGGAGTAGCTCTCATTGGTCTGCAGGCAGCTGAACTGGAGACTTGTCAAACGCGTGGAGATCAGTGGGCTAGTGAAGTATCAGCGAGAGTAGGAGGAGCTCTCAGTTGTCTGCAGGCAGCTGTACGGGAGACTTACCCAGCGCGTGGAGATTAGTGGGCGAGTGAAGTATTAGTGAGAGTAGGAGGAGCTCTCAGTGTTCTGCATGCAGCTGTACGGGAGACTTGTCCAGCGCGTGGTGATCAGTGGGCAAGAGAAGTATCAGTGAGAGTAGGAGGAGCTCTCATTGATCTGCAGGCAGCTGTACTGGAGACTTGTCAACCGCGTAGAGATCAGTGGGCTAGTGAAGTATCAGTGAGAATACTAGGAGCTCTCATTGGTCTGCATGCAGCTGTACTGGGGATTTGTCAAGCGCGTGGAGATCAGAGGCTAGTGAAGTATCAGCGACAGTAGGAGGAGCTCTCAGTTGTCCGCAGGCAGGTGTACTGGAGATTTGTCCAGCGCGTGGAGATCAGTGGGCTAATGAAGTATCAGTGAGAGTAGGAGGAGCTCTCAGTGATCTTCAGGCAGCTGTACTGGAGACTTGTCAAGCGCGTGGAGATCAATGGGCTGGTGAAGTATCTGTGAGAGTAGGAGGATCTCTCAGTGATCTGCAGGCAGCTGTACTGGAGATTTGTCAAGCGCGTAGATATCAGTGGGCTAGTGAAGTATCAGTGAGAGTAGGAGGAGCTCTCAGTGATCTGCAGGCAGCTGTACTGGAGACTTGTCAAGCGCATGGAGATCAGTGGGCTGGTGAAGTATCAGTGAGAGTATGAGGAGCACTCAGTGGTCTGCATGCATATGTACGGGAGACTTGTCAAACGCGTGGAGATCAGTGGGCTAGTGAAGTATCAGTGAGAGTAGGAGTAGTACTCATTGGTCTGCAGGCAGCTGAACTGGAGACTTGTCAAACGCGTGGAGATCAGTGGGCTAGTGAAGTATCAGCGAGAGTAGGAGGAGCTCTCAGTTGTCTGCAGGCAGCTGTACGGGAGACTTGCCCAGCGCGTGGAGATTAGTGGGCGAGTGAAGTATTAGTGAGAGTAGGAGGAGCTCTCAGTGTTCTGCATGCAGCTGTACGGGAGACTTGTCCAGCGCGTGGTGATCAGTGGGCAAGAGAAGTATCAGTGAGAGTAGGAGGAGCTCTCAGTGATCTGCAGGCAGCTGTACTGGAGACTTGTCAACCGCGTAGAGATCAGTGGGCTAGTGAAGTATCAGTGAGAATACTAGGAGCTCTCATTGGTCTGCATGCAGCTGTACTGGGGATTTGTCAAGCGCGTGGAGATCAGAGGCTAGTGAAGTATCAGCGACAGTAGGAGGAGCTCTCAGTTGTCCGCAGGCAGGTGTACTGGAGATTTGTCCAGCGCGTGGAGATCAGTGGGCTAATGAAGTATCAGTGAGAGTAGGAGGAGGTCTCAGTGATCATCAGGCAGCTGTACTGGAGACTTGTCAAGCGCGTGGAGATCAATGGGCTGGTGAAGTATCTGTGAGAGTAGGAGGATCTCTCAGTGATCTGCAGGCAGCTGTACTGGAGATTTGTCAAGCGCGTAGATATCAGTGGGCTAGTGAAGTATCAGTGAGAGTAGTAGGATCTCCCAGTGATATGCAGGCAGCTGTACTGGAGACTTGTCAAGCGCGTGGAGATCAGTGGGCTAGTGAAGTATCAGTGAGAGTAGGAGGAGCTCTCAGTGATCTTCAGGCAGCTGTACTGGAGACTTGTCAACCGCGTGGAGATCAGTGGGCTAGTGAAGTATCAGTGAGAGTAGTAGGATCTCTCAGTGGTCTGCAGGCAGCTGTATTGGAGACTTATCAAGCGCGTGGAGATCAATGGGCGAGTGAAGTATCAGTGAGTGTAGGAGGAGCTCTCAGTGATCTGCAGGCAGCTGTACGGGAGACTTGTCCAGAGCGTGGAGATCAGTGGGCGAGTGAAGTATCAGTGAGAGTAGGAGGAGCTCTCAGTGATCTGCAGGCAGTAGTACTGGAGATTTGTCAAGCGCGTGGAGATCAGTGGGTTAGTGAAGTACCAATGAGAGTAGGAGGAGCCCTCAGTAATCTGCAGGCAGCTGTGCGGGAGACTTTGCAAGCGCATGGAGATCAGTGGGCGAGTGAAGTGTTAGTGAGAGTAGGAGGATCTCTCAGTGATCTGCAGGCAGCTGTACTGGAGACTTGTCAAGCGCGTGAAGATCTGTGGGCTAGTGAAGTATCAGTGCGAGTAGGAGGAACTATCAGTGATCTGCAGGCAGCTGTACTGGAGACTTGTCAAGGGCGTGGAGATCAGTGGGCTAGTGAAGTATCAGTAAGAGTAGGAGGAGCTCTCAGTGATCTGCAGGCAGTAGTACTGGAGATTTGTCAAGCGCGTGGAGATCAGTGGGTTAGTGAAGTACCAATGAGAGTAGGGGAAGCACTCAGTGGTCTGCAGGCAGCTGTACAGGAGACTTGTCCAGCGCGTGGAGATCAGTGGGCGAGTGAAGTATCAGTGAGAGTAGGAGGAGCTCTCAGTGATCAGCATACAGCTGTACTGGAGACTTGTCCAGCGCGTGGAGATCAGTGGGCTAGTGAAGTATCAGTGAGAGTAGGAGGAGCTCTCAGTGATCAGCAGGCAGCTGTACTGGAGACTTGTCAAGCGCATGGAGATCAGTGGGCTGGTGAAGTATCAGTGAGAGTATGAGGAGCACTCAGTGGTCTGCATGCATATGTACGGGAGACTTGTCAAACGCGTGGAGATCAGTGGGCTAGTGAAGTATCAGTGAGAGTAGGAGTAGCTCTCATTGGTCTGCAGGCAGCTGAACTGGAGACTTGTCAAACGCGTGGAGATCAGTGGGCTAGTGAAGTATCAGCGAGAGTAGGAGGAGCTCTCAGTTGTCTGCAGGCAGCTGTACGGGAGACTTACCCAGCGCGTGGAGATTAGTGGGCGAGTGAAGTATTAGTGAGAGTAGGAGGAGCTCTCAGTGTTCTGCATGCAGCTGTACGGGAGACTTGTCCAGCGCGTGGTGATCAGTGGGCAAGAGAAGTATCAGTGAGAGTAGGAGGAGCTCTCATTGATCTGCAGGCAGCTGTACTGGAGACTTGTCAACCGCGTAGAGATCAGTGGGCTAGTGAAGTATCAGTGAGAATACTAGGAGCTCTCATTGGTCTGCATGCAGCTGTACTGGGGATTTGTCAAGCGCGTGGAGATCAGAGGCTAGTGAAGTATCAGCGACAGTAGGAGGAGCTCTCAGTTGTCCGCAGGCAGGTGTACTGGAGATTTGTCCAGCGCGTGGAGATCAGTGGGCTAATGAAGTATCAGTGAGAGTAGGAGGAGCTCTCAGTGATCTTCAGGCAGCTGTACTGGAGACTTGTCAAGCGCGTGGAGATCAATGGGCTGGTGAAGTATCTGTGAGAGTAGGAGGATCTCTCAGTGATCTGCAGGCAGCTGTACTGGAGATTTGTCAAGCGCGTAGATATCAGTGGGCTAGTGAAGTATCAGTGAGAGTAGGAGGAGCTCTCAGTGATCTGCAGGCAGCTGTACTGGAGACTTGTCAAGCGCATGGAGATCAGTGGGCTGGTGAAGTATCAGTGAGAGTATGAGGAGCACTCAGTGGTCTGCATGCATATGTACGGGAGACTTGTCAAACGCGTGGAGATCAGTGGGCTAGTGAAGTATCAGTGAGAGTAGGAGTAGCTCTCATTGGTCTGCAGGCAGCTGAACTGGAGACTTGTCAAACGCGTGGAGATCAGTGGGCTAGTGAAGTATCAGCGAGAGTAGGAGGAGCTCTCAGTTGTCTGCAGGCAGCTGTACGGGAGACTTGCCCAGCGCGTGGAGATTAGTGGGCGAGTGAAGTATTAGTGAGAGTAGGAGGAGCTCTCAGTGTTCTGCATGCAGCTGTATGGGAGACTTGTCCAGCGCGTGGTGATCAGTGGGCAAGAGAAGTATCAGTGAGAGTAGGAGGAGCTCTCATTGATCTGCAGGCAGCTGTACTGGAGACTTGTCAACCGCGTAGAGATCAGTGGGCTAGTGAAGTATCAGTGAGAATACTAGGAGCTCTCTTTGGTCTGCATGCAGCTGTACTGGGGATTTGTCAAGCGCGTGGAGATCAGAGGCTAGTGAAGTATCAGCGACAGTAGGAGGAGCTCTCAGTTGTCTGCAGGCAGGTGTACTGGAGATTTGTCCAGCGCGTGGAGATCAGTGGGCTAATGAAGTATCAGTGAGAGTAGGAGGAGCTCTCAGTGATCTTCAGGCAGCTGTACTGGAGACTTGTCAAGCGCGTGGAGATCAATGGGCTGGTGAAGTATCTGTGAGAGTAGGAGGATCTCTCAGTGATCTGCAGGCAACTGTACTGGAGACTTGTCAAGCGCATGGAAATCAATGGGCTGGTGAAGTATCAGTGATAGTAGGAGGAGCCCTCAGTAATCTGCAGGCAGCTGTGCGGGAGACTTTGCAAGCGCATGGAGATCAGTGGGCGAGTGAAGTGTTAGTGAGAGTAGGAGGAGCTCTCAGTGATCTGCAGGCAGCTGTACTGGAGACTTGTCAAGCGCGTGGAGATCTGTGGGCTAGTGAAGTATCAGTGAGAGTAGGAGGAACTATCAATGATCTGCAGGCAGCTGTACTGGAGACTTGTCAAGGGCGTGTAGATCAGTGGGCTAGTGAAGTATCAGTAAGAGTAGGAGATGCTCTCAGTGATCTGCAGGCAGTAGTACTGGAGATTTGTCAAGCGCGTGGAGATCAGTGGGTTAGTGAAGTACCAATGAGAGTAGGGGAAGCTCTCAGTGGTCTGCAGGCAGCTGTACGGGAGACTTGTCAAGCGCGTGGAGATCAGTGGGCTAGTGAAGTATCAGTGAGAGTAGGAGGAGCTCCCAGTGATCTGCAGGCAGTAGTACTGGAGATTTGTTGAGCGCGTGGAGATCAGTGGGTTACTGATGTACCAATGAGAGTAGGAGGAGCTCTCAGTGGTGTGCATACAGCAGTACGGGAGACTTGTCAAGCGCGTGGAGATTAGTGGGCTAGTGAAGTATCAGTGAGAGTAGGAGGAGCTCCCAGTGATATGCAGGCAGCTGTACTGGAGATTTGTCAAGCGCGTGGAGATCAGTGGGCTAGTGAAGTATCAGTGAGAGTAGGAGGAGCTCTCAGTGATCTTCAGGCAGCTGTACTGGAGACTTGTCAACCGCGTGGAGATCAGTGGGCTAGTGAAGTATCAGTGAGAGTAGGAGGAGCTATCATTGATCTGCAGGCAGCTGTACTGGAGACTTGTCAAGCGCGTAGATATCAGTGGGCTAGTGAAGTATCAGTGAGAGTAGTAGGATCTCTCAGTGGTCTGCAGGCAGCTGTATTGGAGACTTGTCAAGCGCGTGGAGATCAGTGGGCGAGTGAAGTATCAGTGAGAGTAGGAGGAGCTCTCAGTGATCTGCAGGCAGCTGTACGGGAGACTTGTCCAGCGCGTGGAGATCAGTGGGCGAGTGAAGTATCAGTGAGAGTAGGAGGAGCTCTCAGTGATCAGCATACAGCTGTACTGGAGACTTGTCCAGCGCGTGGAGATCAGTGGGCTAGTGAAGTATCAGTGAGAGTAGGAGGAGCTCTCAGTGATCTGCAGGCAGCTGTACTGGAGACTTGTCAAGCGCATGGAGATCAGTGGGCTGGTGAAGTATCAGTGAGAGTATGAGGAGCACTCAGTGGTCTGCATGCATATGTACGGGAGACTTGTCAAACGCGTGGAGATCAGTGGGCTAGTGAAGTATCAGTGAGAGTAGGAGTAGCTCTCATTGGTCTGCAGGCAGCTGAACTGGAGACTTGTCAAACGCGTGGAGACCAGTGGGCTAGTGAAGTATCAGCGAGAGTAGGAGGAGCTCTCAGTTGTCTGCAGGCAGCTGTACGGGAGACTTGCCCAGCGCGTGGAGATTAGTGGGCGAGTGAAGTACTAGTGAGAGTAGGAGGAGCTCTCAGTGTTCTGCATGCAGCTGTACGGGAGACTTGTCCAGCGCGTGGTGATCAGTGGGCAAGTGAAGTATCAGTGAGAGTAGGAGGAGCTCTCATTGATCTGCAGGCAGCTGTACTGGAGACTTGTCAAGCGCTTAGAGATCAGTGGGCTAGTGAAGTATCAGTGAGAATACTAGGAGCTCTCATTGGTCTGCATGCAGCTGTACTGGGGACTTGTCAAGCGCGTGGAGATCAGAGGCTAGTGAAGTATCAGCGACAGTAGGAGGAGCTCTCAGTTGTCTGCAGGCAGGTGTACTGGAGATTTGTCCAGCGCGTGAAGATCAGTGGGCTAATGAAGTATCAGTGAGAGTAGGAGGAGCTCTCAGTGATCTTCAGGCAGCTGTACTGGAGACTTGTCAAGTGCGTGGAGATCAGTGGGCTGGTGAAGTATCTGTGAGAGTAGGAGGATCTCTCAGTGATCTGCAGGCAACTGAACTGGAGACTTGTCAAACGCGTGGAGATCAGTGGGCTAGTGAAGTATCAGTAAGAGTAGGAGGAGCTCTCAGTGATCTGCAGGCAGTAGTACTGGAGATTTGTCAAGCGCGTGGAGATCTGTGGGCTAGTGAAGTATCAGTGAGAGTAGAAGGAACTATCAGTGATCTGCAGGCAGCTGTACTGGAGACTTGTCAAGCGCATGGAAATCAATGGGCTGGTGAAGTATCAGTGATAGTAGGAGGAGCTCTCAGTGATCTGCAGGTAGCTGTATTGGAGACTTGTCAAGCGCGTGGAAATCAGTGGGCTAGTGAAGTATCAGTGAGAGTAGGAGGAGCTATCATTGATCTGCAGGCAGCTGTACTGGAGATTTGTCATGCGCGTAGATATCAGTGGGCTAGTGAAGTATCAGTGAGAGTAGTAGGATCTCTCAGTGGTCTGCAGGCAGCTGTATTGGAGACTTGTGAAGCGCGTGGAGATCAGTGGGCGAGTGAAGTATCAGTGAGTGTAGCAGGAGCTCACAGTGATCTGCAGGCAGCTGTACGGGAGACTTGTCCAGCGGGTGGAGATCAGTGGGCGAGTGAAGTATCAGTGAGAGTAGGAGGAGCTCTCAGTGATCTGCAGGCAGTAGTACTGGAGATTTGTTAAGCGCGTGGAGATCAGTGGGTTAGTGAAGTACCAATGAGAGTAGGGGGAGCTCTCAGTGGTCTGCAGGCAGCTGTACGGGAGACTTGTCAAGCGCGTGGAGATCAGTGGGCTAGTGAAGTATCAGTGAGAGTAGGAGGAGCTCCCAGTGATCTGCAGGCAGTAGTACTGGAGATTTGTTGAGCGCGTGGAGATCAGTGGGTTAGTGATGTACCAATGAGAGTAGGAGGAGCTCTCAGTGGTCTGCAGGCAGCAGTACGGGAGACTTGTCAAGCGCGTGGAGATCAGTGGGCTAGTGAAGTATCAGTGAGAGTAGGAGTAGCTCTCATTGGTCTGCAGGCAGCTGAACTGGAGACTTGTCAAACGCGTGGAGATCAGTGGGCTAGTGAAGTATCAACGAGAGTAGGAGGAGCTCTCAGTTGTCTGCAGGCAGCTGTACGGGAGACTTGTCAAGCGCGTTGAGATCAGTGGGCTAGTGAAGTATCAGTGAGAGTAGGAGGAGCTCTCATTGGTCTGCATGCAGCTGTACGGGAGACTTGTCCAGCGCGTGGTGATCGGTGGGCTAGTGAAGTATCAGTGAGAGTAGGAGGAGCTCTCATTGATCTGCAGGCAGCTGTACTGGAGACTTGTCAAGCGCTTAGAGATCAATGAGCTAGTGAAGTATCAGTGAGAATACTAGGAGCTCTCTTTGGTCTGTATGCAGCTGTACTGGGGACTTGTCAAGCGCGTGGAGATCAGAGGCTAGTGAAGTATCAGTGAGAGTAGGAGAAGCTCTCAATGGTCTGCAGGCAGCTGTACGGGAGACTTGTCAAGCGCGTGGAGATCAGTGGGCTAGTGAAGTATCAGTGAGAGTAGGAGGAGCTCTCAGTGGTCTGCAGGCAGCTGTTCGGGAGACTTGTCAAGTGCGTGGAGATCAGTGGGCTAGTGAAGTATCAGTGAGAGTAGGAGGAGCTCTCAGTGATCTATTATGTAGACTTGTCAAGCGTGAGGAGATCAGTGGGATAGTGAAGTATCAATGAGAGTAGGAGGACCTCTCAGCGGTCTGCAGGCAGCTGTACGGGAGACTTGTCCAGCGCGTGGAGATCAGTGGGCTAGTGAAGTATCAGTGAGAGTAGGAGGAGCTCTAAGTGGTCGGCAGGCAGTTGTACGGGAGACTTGTCAAGCGCGTGGAGATCAGTGGGCTAGTGAAGTATCAGTGAGCTAGTGAAGTATCACCGAGAGTAGGAGGAGCTCTCAGTTGTCTGCAGGCAGCTGTACGGGAGATTGTCAAGCGCGTGGAGATCAGTGGGCTAGTGAAGTATCAGTGAGAGTAGGAGGAGCTCCCAGTGATCTGCAGGCAGTAGTACTGGAGATTTGTCGAGCGCGTGGAGATCAGTGGGTTAGTGAAGTACCAATGAGAGTAGGAGGAGCTCTCCTTGGTCTGCAGGCAGCAGTACGGGAGACTTGTCATACGCGTGGAGATCAGTGGGATAGTGAAGTATCAGTGAGAGTAGGAGGAGCTCTCAGTGATCTTTAGGCAGCTGTACTGGAGACTTGTCAAGCGCGTGGAGATCAATGGGCTGGTGAAGTATTAGTGAGAGTAGGAGGAGCTCTCAGTGATCTGCAGGTAGCTGTATTGGAGACTTGTCATACGCGTGGAGATCAGTGGGATAGTGAAGTATCAGTGAGAGTAGGAGGAGCTCTCAGTGATCTATAATGTAGACTTGTCAAGCGTGAGGAGATCAGTGGGATAGTGAAGTATCAATGAGAGTATGAGGAGCTCTCAGTGGTCTGCATGCATCTGTACGGGAGACTTGTCAAACGCGTGGAGATCAGTGGGCTAGTGAAGTATCAGTGAGAGTAGGAGGAGCTCTCAGTGATCTTCAGGCAGCTGTACTGGAGACTTGTCAAGCGCATGGAGATCAATGGGCTGGTGAAGTATCAGTGATAGTAGGAGGAGCTCTCAGTGATCTGCAGGTAGCTGTATTGGAGACTTGTCAAGCGCGTGGAAATCAGTGGGCTAGTGAAGTATCAGTGAGAGTAGGAGGAGCTCTAAGTGGTCGGCAGGCAGCTGTACGGGAGACTTGTCAAGCGCGTGGAGATCAGTGGGCTAGTGAAGTATCAGTGAGAGTAGGAGGAACTATCAGTGATCTGCAGGCAGTATTACTGGGGATTTGTCAAGCGCATGGAGATCAGTGGGTTAGTGAAGTACCAATGAGAGTAGGGGGAGTTCTCAGTGTTCTGCAGGAATCTGTACGGGAGACTTGTCAAGCGCGTGGAGATCAGTGGGCTAGTGAAGTATCAGTGAGAGTAGGAGGAGCTCCCAGTGATCTGCAGGCAGTAGTACTGGAGATTTGTCGAGCGCGTGGAGATCAGTGGGTTAGTGAAGTACCAATGAGAGTAGGAGGAGCTCTCCTTGGTCTGCAGGCAGCAGTACGGGAGACTTGTCATACGCGTGGAGATCAGTGGGATAGTGAAGTATCAGTGAGAGTAGGAGGAGCTCCCAGTGATCTGCAGGCAGCTGTACTGGAGACTTGTCAAGTGCGTGGAGATCAGTGGGCTAGTGAAGTATCAGTGAGAGTAGGAGGAGCTCTCAGTGATCTTTAGGCAGCTGTACTGGAGACTTGTCAAGCGCGTGGAGATCAATGGGCTGGTGAAGTATTAGTGAGAGTAGGAGGAGCTCTCAGTGATCTGCAGGTAGCTGTATTGGAGACTTGTCAAGCGCATGGAGATCAATGGGCTGGTGAAGTATCAGTGATAGTAGGAGGAGCTCTCAGTGATCTATAATGTAGACTTGTCAAGCGTGAGGAGATCAGTGGGATAGTGAAGTATCAATGAGAGTATGAGGAGCTCTCAGTGGTCTGCATGCATCTTTACGGGAGACTTGTCAAACGCGTGGAGATCAGTGGGCTAGTGAAGTATCAGTGAGAGTAGGAGGAGCTCTCAGTGATCTTCAGGCAGCTGTACTGGAGACTTGTCAAGCGCATGGAGATCAATGGGCTGGTGAAGTATCAGTGATAGTAGGAGGAGCTCTCAGTGATCTGCAGGTAGCTGTATTGGAGACTTGTCAAGCGCGTGGAAATCAGTGGGTTAGTGAAGTATCAGTGAGAGTAGGAGGAGCTCTCAGTGATCTATAATGTAGACTTGTCAAGCGTGAGGAGATCAGTGGGATAGTGAAGTATCAATGAGAGTAGGAGGACCTCTCAGCGGTCTGCAGGCAGTTGTACGGGAGACTTGTCAAGCGCGTGGAGATCAGTGGGCTAGTGAAGTATCAGTGAGCTAGTGAAGTATCACCGAGAGTAGGAGGAGCTCTCAGTTGTCTGCAGGCAGCTGTACGGGAGACTTGTCAAGCGCGTGGAGATCAGTGGGATAGTGAAGTATCAGTAAGAGTAGGAGGAGCTCTCAGTGATCTGCAGGCAGTAGTACTGGAGATTTGTCAAGCGCGTGGAGATCAGTGGGTTAGTGAAGTACCAATGAGAGAAGGGGGAGCTCTCTGTGGTCTGCAGGCAGCTGTACGGGAGACTTGTCAAGCGCGTGGAGATCAGTGGGCTAGTGAAGTATCAGTGAGAGTAGGAGGAGCTCCCAGTGATCTGCAGGCAGTAGTACTGGAGATTTGTTGAGCGCGTGGAGATCAGTGGGTTAGTGATGTACCAATGAGAGTAGGAGGAGCTCTCAGTGGTCTGCAGGCAGCAGTACGGGAGACTTGTCAAGCGCGTGGAGATCAATGGGCTAGTGAAGTATCAGTGAGAGTAGGAGGAGCTCCCAGTGATCTGCAGGCAGCTGTACTGGAGACTTGTCAAGCGCGTGGAGATCAGTGGGCTAGTGAAGTATCAGTGAGAGTAGGAGGAGCTCTCAGTGATCTTCAGGCAGCTGTACTGGAGACTTGTCAAGCGCATGGAGATCAATGGGCTGGTGAAGTATAAGTGATAGTTGGAGGAGCTCTCAGTGATCTGCAGGTAGCTGTATTGGAGACTTGTCAAGCGCGTGGAAATCAGTGGGCTAGTGAAGTATCAGTGAGAGTAGGAGGAGCTCTCAGTGATCTATTATGTAGACTTTTCAAGCGTGAGGAGATCAGTGGGATAGTGAAGTATAAATGAGAGTAGGAGGACCTCTCAGCGGTCTGCAGGCAGCTGTACGGGAGACTTGTCCAGCGCGTGGAGATCAGTGGGCTAGTGAAGTATCAGTGAGAGTTGGAGGAGCTCTAAGTGGTCGGCAGGCAGCTGTACGGGAGACTTGTCAAGCGCGTGGAGATCAGTGGGCTAGTGAAGTATCAGTGAGCTAGTGAAGTATCACCGAGAGTAGGAGGAGCTCTCAGTTGTCTGCAGGCAGCTGTACGGGAGACTTGTCAAGCGCGTGGAGATCAGTGGGCTAGTGAAGTATCAGTGAGAGTAGGAGGAACTATCAGTGATCTGCAGGCAGCTGTAATGGAGACTTGTCAAGGGCGTGGAGATCAGTGGGGTAGTGAAGTATCAGTAAGAGGAGGAGGAGCTCTCAGTTATCTGCAGGCAGTATTACTGGGGATTTGTCAAGCGCGTGGAGATCAGTGGGTTAGTGAAGTACCAATGAGAGTAGGGGGAGTTCTCAGTGGTCTGCAGGAAGCTGTACGGGAGACTTGTCAAGCGCGTGGAGATCAGTGGGCTAGTGAAGTATCAGTGAGAGTAGGAGGAGCTCCCAGTGATCTGCAGGCAGTAGTACTGGAGATTTGTCGAGCGCGTGGAGATCAGTGGGTTAGTGAAGTACCAATGAGAGTAGGAGGAGCTCTCCTTGGTCTGCAGGCAGCAGTACGGGAGACTTGTCATACGCGTGGAGATCAGTGGGATAGTGAAGTATCAGTGAGAGTAGGAGGAGCTCCCAGTGATCTGCAGGCAGCTGTACTGGAGACTTGTCAAGTGCGTGGAGATCAGTGGGCTAGTGAAGTATCAGTGACAGTAGGAGGAGCTCTCAGTGATCTTCAGGCAACTGTACTGGAGATTTGTCAAGCGCGTGGAGATCAATGGGCTGGTTAAGTATTAGTGAGAGTAGGAGGAGCTCTCAGTGATCTGCAGGTAGCTGTATTGGAGACTTTTTCAAGCGCGTGGAAATCAGTGGGCTAGTGAAGTATCAGTGAGAGTAGGAGGAGCTCTCAGTGATCTATTCCGGAGACTTGTCAAGCGTGAGGAGATCAGTGGGCTAGTGAAGTATCAATGAGAGTAGGAGGAGCTCTCAGCGGTCTGCAGGCAGCTGTACGGGAGACTTGTCCAGCGCGTGGAGATCAGTGGGCTAGTGAAGTATCAGTGAGAGTAGGAGGAGCTCTCAGTGGTCTGCAGGCAGCAGTATTGGAGACTTGTCAAGCGTGTGGAGATCAGTGGGCTAGTGAAGTATCAGTGAGAGTAGGAGGAGCTCTCAGTGATCTATTCAGGAGACTTGTCAAGCGTGAGGAGATCAGTGGGCTAGTGAAGTATCAGTGAGAGTAGGAGGAGCTCTAAGTGGTCGGCAGGCAGCTGTACGGGAGACTTGTCAAGCGCGTGGAGATCAGTGGGCTAGTGAAGTATCAGTGAGAGTAGGAGGAACTATCAGTGATCTGCAGGCAGCTGTAATGGAGACTTGTCAAGGGCGTGGAGATCAGTGGGCTAGTGAAGTATCAGTAAGAGTAGGAGGAGCTCTCAGTGATCTGCAGGCAGTATTACTGGGGATTTGTCAAGCGCGTGGAGATCAGTGGGTTAGTGAAGTACCAATGAGAGTAGGAGGAGCTCTCCTTGGTCTGCAGGCAGCAGTACGGGAGACTTGTCATACGCGTGGAGATCAGTGGGATAGTGAAGTATCAGTGAGAGTAGGAGGAGCTCCCAGTGATCTGCAGGCAGCTGTACTGGAGACTTGTCAAGTGCGTGGAGATCAGTGGGCTAGTGAAGTATCAGTGAGAGTAGGAGGAGCTCTCAGTGATCTTTAGGCAGCTGTACTGGAGACTTGTCAAGCGCGTGGAGATCAATGGGCTGGTGAAGTATTAGTGAGAGTAGGAGGAGCTCTCAGTGATCTGCAGGTAGCTGTATTGGAGACTTGTCAAGCGCATGGAGATCAATGGGCTGGTGAAGTATCAGTGATAGTAGGAGGAGCTCTCAGTGATCTATAATGTAGACTTGTCAAGCGTGAGGAGATCAGTGGGATAGTGAAGTATCAATGAGAGTATGAGGAGCTCTCAGTGGTCTGCATGCATCTGTACGGGAGACTTGTCAAACGCGTGGAGATCAGTGGGCTAGTGAAGTATCAGTGAGAGTAGGAGGAGCTCTCAGTGATCTTCAGGCAGCTGTACTGGAGACTTTTCAAGCGCATGGAGATCAATGGGCTGGTGAAGTATCAGTGATAGTAGGAGGAGCTCTCAGTGATCTGCAGGTAGCTGTATTGGAGACTTGTCAAGCGCGTGGAAATCAGTGGGCTAGTGAAGTATCAGTGAGAGTAGGAGGAGCTCTCAGTGATCTATTCCGGAGACTTGTCAAGCGTGAGGAGATCAGTGGGCTAGTGAAGTATCAATGAGAGTAGGAGGAGCTCTCAGCGGTCTGCAGGCAGCTGTACGGGAGACTTGTTCAGCGCGTGGAGATCAGTGGGCTAGTGAAGTATCAGTGAGAGTAGGAGGAGCTCTCAGTGGTCTGCAGGCAGCAGTATTGGAGACTTGTCAAGCGCGTGGAGATCAGTGGGCTAGTGAAGTATCAGTGAGAGTAGGAGGAGCTCTCAGTGATCTATTCAGGAGACTTGTCAAGCGTGAGGAGATCAGTGGGCTAGTGAAGTATCAGTGAGAGTAGGAGGAGCTCTAAGTGGTCGGCAGGCAGCTGTACGGGAGACTTGTCAAGCGCGTGGAGATCAGTGGGCTAGTGAAGTATCAGTGAGAGTAGGAGGAACTATCAGTGATCTGCAGGCAGCTGTAATGGAGACTTGTCAAGGGCGTGGAGATCAGTGGGCTAGTGAAGTATCAGTAAGAGTAGGAGGAGCTCTCAGTGATCTGCAGGCAGTATTACTGGGGATTTGTCAAGCGCGTGGAGATCAGTGGGTTAGTGAAGTACCAATGAGAGTAGGAGGAGCTCTCCTTGGTCTGCAGGCAGCAGTACGGGAGACTTGTCATACGCGTGGAGATCAGTGGGATAGTGAAGTATCAGTGAGAGTAGGAGGAGCTCCCAGTGATCTGCAGGCAGCTGTACTGGAGACTTGTCAAGTGCGTGGAGATCAGTGGGCTAGTGAAGTATCAGTGAGAGTAGGAGGAGCTCTCAGTGATCTTTAGGCAGCTGTACTGGAGACTTGTCAAGCGCGTGGAGATCAATGGGCTGGTGAAGTATTAGTGAGAGTAGGAGGAGCTCTCAGTGATCTGCAGGTAGCTGTATTGGAGACTTGTCAAGCGCATGGAGATCAATGGGCTGGTGAAGTATCAGTGATAGTAGGAGGAGCTCTCAGTGATCTATAATGTAGACTTGTCAAGCGTGAGGAGATCAGTGGGATAGTGAAGTATCAATGAGAGTATGAGGAGCTCTCAGTGGTCTGCATGCATCTGTACGGGAGACTTGTCAAACGCGTGGAGATCAGTGGGCTAGTGAAGTATCAGTGAGAGTAGGAGGAGCTCTCAGTGATCTTCAGGCAGCTGTACTGGAGACTTTTCAAGCGCATGGAGATCAATGGGCTGGTGAAGTATCAGTGATAGTAGGAGGAGCTCTCAGTGATCTGCAGGTAGCTGTATTGGAGACTTGTCAAGCGCGTGGAAATCAGTGGGCTAATGAAGTATCAGTGAGCTAGTGAAGTATCACCGAGAGTAGGAGGAGCTCTCAGTTGTCTGCAGGCAGCTGTACGGGAGATTGTCAAGCGCGTGGAGATCAGTGGGCTAGTGAAGTATCAGTGAGAGTAGGAGGAGCTCCCAGTGATCTGCAGGCAGTAGTACTGGAGATTTGTCGAGCGCGTGGAGATCAGTGGGTTAGTGAAGTACCAATGAGAGTAGGAGGAGCTCTCCTTGGTCTGCAGGCAGCAGTACGGGAGACTTGTCATACGCGTGGAGATCAGTGGGATAGTGAAGTATCAGTGAGAGTAGGAGGAGCTCTCAGTGATCTTTAGGCAGCTGTACTGGAGACTTGTCAAGCGCGTGGAGATCAATGGGCTGGTGAAGTATTAGTGAGAGTAGGAGGAGCTCTCAGTGATCTGCAGGTAGCTGTATTGGAGACTTGTCATACGCGTGGAGATCAGTGGGATAGTGAAGTATCAGTGAGAGTAGGAGGAGCTCTCAGTGATCTATAATGTAGACTTGTCAAGCGTGAGGAGATCAGTGGGATAGTGAAGTATCAATGAGAGTATGAGGAGCTCTCAGTGGTCTGCATGCATCTGTACGGGAGACTTGTCAAACGCGTGGAGATCAGTGGGCTAGTGAAGTATCAGTGAGAGTAGGAGGAGCTCTCAGTGATCTTCAGGCAGCTGTACTGGAGACTTGTCAAGCGCATGGAGATCAATGGGCTGGTGAAGTATCAGTGATAGTAGGAGGAGCTCTCAGTGATCTGCAGGTAGCTGTATTGGAGACTTGTCAAGCGCGTGGAAATCAGTGGGCTAGTGAAGTATCAGTGAGAGTAGGAGGAGCTCTAAGTGGTCGGCAGGCAGCTGTACGGGAGACTTGTCAAGCGCGTGGAGATCAGTGGGCTAGTGAAGTATCAGTGAGAGTAGGAGGAACTATCAGTGATCTGCAGGCAGTATTACTGGGGATTTGTCAAGCGCATGGAGATCAGTGGGTTAGTGAAGTACCAATGAGAGTAGGGGGAGTTCTCAGTGTTCTGCAGGAATCTGTACGGGAGACTTGTCAAGCGCGTGGAGATCAGTGGGCTAGTGAAGTATCAGTGAGAGTAGGAGGAGCTCCCAGTGATCTGCAGGCAGTAGTACTGGAGATTTGTCGAGCGCGTGGAGATCAGTGGGTTAGTGAAGTACCAATGAGAGTAGGAGGAGCTCTCCTTGGTCTGCAGGCAGCAGTACGGGAGACTTGTCATACGCGTGGAGATCAGTGGGATAGTGAAGTATCAGTGAGAGTAGGAGGAGCTCCCAGTGATCTGCAGGCAGCTGTACTGGAGACTTGTCAAGTGCGTGGAGATCAGTGGGCTAGTGAAGTATCAGTGAGAGTAGGAGGAGCTCTCAGTGATCTTTAGGCAGCTGTACTGGAGACTTGTCAAGCGCGTGGAGATCAATGGGCTGGTGAAGTATTAGTGAGAGTAGGAGGAGCTCTCAGTGATCTGCAGGTAGCTGTATTGGAGACTTGTCAAGCGCATGGAGATCAATGGGCTGGTGAAGTATCAGTGATAGTAGGAGGAGCTCTCAGTGATCTATAATGTAGACTTGTCAAGCGTGAGGAGATCAGTGGGATAGTGAAGTATCAATGAGAGTATGAGGAGCTCTCAGTGGTCTGCATGCATCTTTACGGGAGACTTGTCAAACGCGTGGAGATCAGTGGGCTAGTGAAGTATCAGTGAGAGTAGGAGGAGCTCTCAGTGATCTTCAGGCAGCTGTACTGGAGACTTGTCAAGCGCATGGAGATCAATGGGCTGGTGAAGTATCAGTGATAGTAGGAGGAGCTCTCAGTGATCTGCAGGTAGCTGTATTGGAGACTTGTCAAGCGCGTGGAAATCAGTGGGTTAGTGAAGTATCAGTGAGAGTAGGAGGAGCTCTCAGTGATCTATAATGTAGACTTGTCAAGCGTGAGGAGATCAGTGGGATAGTGAAGTATCAATGAGAGTAGGAGGACCTCTCAGCGGTCTGCAGGCAGTTGTACGGGAGACTTGTCAAGCGCGTGGAGATCAGTGGGCTAGTGAAGTATCAGTGAGCTAGTGAAGTATCACCGAGAGTAGGAGGAGCTCTCAGTTGTCTGCAGGCAGCTGTACGGGAGACTTGTCAAGCGCGTGGAGATCAGTGGGATAGTGAAGTATCAGTAAGAGTAGGAGGAGCTCTCAGTGATCTGCAGGCAGTAGTACTGGAGATTTGTCAAGCGCGTGGAGATCAGTGGGTTAGTGAAGTACCAATGAGAGAAGGGGGAGCTCTCTGTGGTCTGCAGGCAGCTGTACGGGAGACTTGTCAAGCGCGTGGAGATCAGTGGGCTAGTGAAGTATCAGTGAGAGTAGGAGGAGCTCCCAGTGATCTGCAGGCAGTAGTACTGGAGATTTGTTGAGCGCGTGGAGATCAGTGGGTTAGTGATGTACCAATGAGAGTAGGAGGAGCTCTCAGTGGTCTGCAGGCAGCAGTACGGGAGACTTGTCAAGCGCGTGGAGATCAATGGGCTAGTGAAGTATCAGTGAGAGTAGGAGGAGCTCCCAGTGATCTGCAGGCAGCTGTACTGGAGACTTGTCAAGCGCGTGGAGATCAGTGGGCTAGTGAAGTATCAGTGAGAGTAGGAGGAGCTCTCAGTGATCTTCAGGCAGCTGTACTGGAGACTTGTCAAGCGCATGGAGATCAATGGGCTGGTGAAGTATAAGTGATAGTTGGAGGAGCTCTCAGTGATCTGCAGGTAGCTGTATTGGAGACTTGTCAAGCGCGTGGAAATCAGTGGGCTAGTGAAGTATCAGTGAGAGTAGGAGGAGCTCTCAGTGATCTATTATGTAGACTTTTCAAGCGTGAGGAGATCAGTGGGATAGTGAAGTATAAATGAGAGTAGGAGGACCTCTCAGCGGTCTGCAGGCAGCTGTACGGGAGACTTGTCCAGCGCGTGGAGATCAGTGGGCTAGTGAAGTATCAGTGAGAGTTGGAGGAGCTCTAAGTGGTCGGCAGGCAGCTGTACGGGAGACTTGTCAAGCGCGTGGAGATCAGTGGGCTAGTGAAGTATCAGTGAGCTAGTGAAGTATCACCGAGAGTAGGAGGAGCTCTCAGTTGTCTGCAGGCAGCTGTACGGGAGACTTGTCAAGCGCGTGGAGATCAGTGGGCTAGTGAAGTATCAGTGAGAGTAGGAGGAACTATCAGTGATCTGCGGGCAGCTGTAATGGAGACTTGTCAAGGGCGTGGAGATCAGTGGGGTAGTGAAGTATCAGTAAGAGGAGGAGGAGCTCTCAGTTATCTGCAGGCAGTATTACTGGGGATTTGTCAAGCGCGTGGAGATCAGTGGGTTAGTGAAGTACCAATGAGAGTAGGGGGAGTTCTCAGTGGTCTGCAGGAAGCTGTACGGGAGACTTGTCAAGCGCGTGGAGATCAGTGGGCTAGTGAAGTATCAGTGAGAGTAGGAGGAGCTCCCAGTGATCTGCAGGCAGTAGTACTGGAGATTTGTCGAGCGCGTGGAGATCAGTGGGTTAGTGAAGTACCAATGAGAGTAGGAGGAGCTCTCCTTGGTCTGCAGGCAGCAGTACGGGAGACTTGTCATACGCGTGGAGATCAGTGGGATAGTGAAGTATCAGTGAGAGTAGGAGGAGCTCCCAGTGATCTGCAGGCAGCTGTACTGGAGACTTGTCAAGTGCGTGGAGATCAGTGGGCTAGTGAAGTATCAGTGACAGTAGGAGGAGCTCTCAGTGATCTTCAGGCAACTGTACTGGAGATTTGTCAAGCGCGTGGAGATCAATGGGCTGGTTAAGTATTAGTGAGAGTAGGAGGAGCTCTCAGTGATCTGCAGGTAGCTGTATTGGAGACTTTTTCAAGCGCGTGGAAATCAGTGGGCTAGTGAAGTATCAGTGAGAGTAGGAGGAGCTCTCAGTGATCTATTCCGGAGACTTGTCAAGCGTGAGGAGATCAGTGGGCTAGTGAAGTATCAATGAGAGTAGGAGGAGCTCTCAGCGGTCTGCAGGCAGCTGTACGGGAGACTTGTCCAGCGCGTGGAGATCAGTGGGCTAGTGAAGTATCAGTGAGAGTAGGAGGAGCTCTCAGTGGTCTGCAGGCAGCAGTATTGGAGACTTGTCAAGCGCGTGGAGATCAGTGGGCTAGTGAAGTATCAGTGAGAGTAGGAGGAGCTCTCAGTGATCTATTCAGGAGACTTTTCAAGCGTGAGGAGATCAGTGGGCTAGTGAAGTATCAGTGAGAGTAGGAGGAGCTCTAAGTGGTCGGCAGGCAGCTGTACGGGAGACTTGTCAAGCGCGTGGAGATCAGTGGGCTAGTGAAGTATCAGTGAGAGTAGGAGGAACTATCAGTGATCTGCAGGCAGCTGTAATGGAGACTTGTCAAGGGCGTGGAGATCAGTGGGCTAGTGAAGTATCAGTAAGAGTAGGAGGAGCTCTCAGTGATCTGCAGGCAGTATTACTGGGGATTTGTCAAGCGCGTGGAGATCAGTGGGTTAGTGAAGTACCAATGAGAGTAGGAGGAGCTCTCCTTGGTCTGCAGGCAGCAGTACGGGAGACTTGTCATACGCGTGGAGATCAGTGGGATAGTGAAGTATCAGTGAGAGTAGGAGGAGCTCCCAGTGATCTGCAGGCAGCTGTACTGGAGACTTGTCAAGTGCGTGGAGATCAGTGGGCTAGTGAAGTATCAGTGAGAGTAGGAGGAGCTCTCAGTGATCTTTAGGCAGCTGTACTGGAGACTTGTCAAGCGCGTGGAGATCAATGGGCTGGTGAAGTATTAGTGAGAGTAGGAGGAGCTCTCAGTGATCTGCAGGTAGCTGTATTGGAGACTTGTCAAGCGCATGGAGATCAATGGGCTGGTGAAGTATCAGTGATAGTAGGAGGAGCTCTCAGTGATCTATAATGTAGACTTGTCAAGCGTGAGGAGATCAGTGGGATAGTGAAGTATCAATGAGAGTATGAGGAGCTCTCAGTGGTCTGCATGCATCTGTACGGGAGACTTGTCAAACGCGTGGAGATCAGTGGGCTAGTGAAGTATCAGTGAGAGTAGGAGGAGCTCTCAGTGATCTTCAGGCAGCTGTACTGGAGACTTTTCAAGCGCATGGAGATCAATGGGCTGGTGAAGTATCAGTGATAGTAGGAGGAGCTCTCAGTGATCTGCAGGTAGCTGTATTGGAGACTTGTCAAGCGCGTGGAAATCAGTGGGCTAGTGAAGTATCAGTGAGAGTAGGAGGAGCTCTCAGTGATCTATAATGTAGACTTGTCAAGCGTGAGGAGATCAGTGGGATAGTGAAGTATCAATGAGAGTAGGAGGACCTCTCAGCGGTCTGCAGGCAGTTGTACGGGAGACTTGTCAAGCGCGTGGAGATCAGTGGGCTAGTGAAGTATCAGTGAGCTAGTGAAGTATCACCGAGAGTAGGAGGAGCTCTCAGTTGTCTGCAGGCAGCTGTACGGGAGACTTGTCAAGCGCGTGGAGATCAGTGGGCTAGTGAAGTATCAGTAAGAGTAGGAGGAGCTCTCAGTGATCTGCAGGCAGTAGTACTGGAGATTTGTCAAGCGCGTGGAGATCAGTGGGTTAGTGAAGTACCAATGAGAGTAGGGGGAGCTCTCTGTGGTCTGCAGGCAGCTGTACGGGAGACTTGTCAAGCGCGTGGAGATCAGTGGGCTAGTGAAGTATCAGTGAGAGTAGGAGGAGCTCCCAGTGATCTGCAGGCGGTAGTACTGGAGATTTGTTGAGCGCGTGGAGATCAGTGGGTTAGTGATGTACCAATGAGAGTAGGAGGAGCTCTCAGTGGTCTGCAGGCAGCAGTACGGGAGACTTGTCAAGCACGTGGAGATCAGTGGGCTAGTGAAGTATCAGTGAGAGTAGGAGGAGCTCCCAGTGATCTGCAGGCAGCTGTACTGGAGACTTGTCAAGCGCGTGGAGATCAGTGGGCTAGTGAAGTATCAGTGAGAGTAGGAGGAGCTCTCAGTGATCTTCAGGCAGCTGTACTGGAGACTTGTCAAGCGCATGGAGATCAATGGGCTGGTGAAGTATAAGTGATAGTTGGAGGAGCTCTCAGTGATCTGCAGGTAGCTGTATTGGAGACTTGTCAAGCGCGTGGAAATCAGTGGGCTAGTGAAGTATCAGTGAGAGTAGGAGGAGCTCTCAGTGATCTATTATGTAGACTTTTCAAGCGTGAGGAGATCAGTGGGATAGTGAAGTATAAATGAGAGTAGGAGGACCTCTCAGCGGTCTGCAGGCAGCTGTACGGGAGACTTGTCCAGCGCGTGGAGATCAGTGGGCTAGTGAAGTATCAGTGAGAGTTGGAGGAGCTCTAAGTGGTCGGCAGGCAGCTGTACGGGAGACTTGTCAAGCGCGTGGAGATCAGTGGGCTAGTGAAGTATCAGTGAGCTAGTGAAGTATCACCGAGAGTAGGAGGAGCTCTCAGTTGTCTGCAGGCAGCTGTACGGGAGACTTGTCAAGCGCGTGGAGATCAGTGGGCTAGTGAAGTATCAGTGAGAGTAGGAGGAACTATCAGTGATCTGCAGGCAGCTGTAATGGAGACTTGTCAAGGGCGTGGAGATCAGTGGGCTAGTGAAGTATCAGTAAGAGTAGGAGGATCTCTCAGTGATCTGCAGGCAGTATTACTGGGGATTTGTCAAGCGCGTGGAGATCAGTGGGTTAGTGAAGTACCAATGAGAGTAGGAGGAGCTCTCCTTGGTCTGCAGGCAGCAGTACGGGAGACTTGTCATACGCGTGGAGATCAGTGGGATAGTGAAGTATCAGTGAGAGTAGGAGGAGCTCCCAGTGATCTGCAGGCAGCTGTACTGGAGACTTGTCAAGTGCGTGGAGATCAGTGGGCTAGTGAAGTATCAGTGAGAGTAGGAGGAGCTCTCAGTGATCTTTAGGCAGCTGTACTGGAGACTTGTCAAGCGCGTGGAGATCAATGGGCTGGTGAAGTATTAGTGAGAGTAGGAGGAGCTCTCAGTGATCTGCAGGTAGCTGTATTGGAGACTTGTCAAGCGCATGGAGATCAATGGGCTGGTGAAGTATCAGTGATAGTAGGAGGAGCTCTCAGTGATCTATAATGTAGACTTGTCAAGCGTGAGGAGATCAGTGGGATAGTGAAGTATCAATGAGAGTATGAGGAGCTCTCAGTGGTCTGCATGCATCTGTACGGGAGACTTGTCAAACGCGTGGAGATCAGTGGGCTAGTGAAGTATCAGTGAGAGTAGGAGGAGCTCTCAGTGATCTTCAGGCAGCTGTACTGGAGACTTTTCAAGCGCATGGAGATCAATGGGCTGGTGAAGTATCAGTGATAGTAGGAGGAGCTCTCAGTGATCTGCAGGTAGCTGTATTGGAGACTTGTCAAGCGCGTGGAAATCAGTGGGCTAGTGAAGTATCAGTGAGAGTAGGAGGAGCTCTCAGTGATCTATTCCGGAGACTTGTCAAGCGTGAGGAGATCAGTGGGCTAGTGAAGTATCAATGAGAGTAGGAGGAGCTCTCAGCGGTCTGCAGGCAGCTGTACGGGAGACTTGTCCAGCGCGTGGAGATCAGTGGGCTAGTGAAGTATCAGTGAGAGTAGGAGGAGCTCTCAGTGGTCTGCAGGCAGCAGTATTGGAGACTTGTCAAGCGCGTGGAGATCAGTGGGCTAGTGAAGTATCAGTGAGAGTAGGAGGAGCTCTCAGTGATCTATTCAGGAGACTTGTCAAGCGTGAGGAGATCAGTGGGCTAGTGAAGTATCAGTGAGAGTAGGAGGAGCTCTAAGTGGTCGGCAGGCAGCTGTACGGGAGACTTGTCAAGCGCGTGGAGATCAGTGGGCTAGTGAAGTATCAGTGAGAGTAGGAGGAACTATCAGTGATCTGCAGGCAGCTGTAATGGAGACTTGTCAAGGGCGTGGAGATCAGTGGGCTAGTGAAGTATCAGTAAGAGTAGGAGGAGCTCTCAGTGATCTGCAGGCAGTATTACTGGGGATTTGTCAAGCGCGTGGAGATCAGTGGGTTAGTGAAGTACCAATGAGAGTAGGAGGAGCTCTCCTTGGTCTGCAGGCAGCAGTACGGGAGACTTGTCATACGCGTGGAGATCAGTGGGATAGTGAAGTATCAGTGAGAGTAGGAGGAGCTCCCAGTGATCTGCAGGCAGCTGTACTGGAGACTTGTCAAGTGCGTGGAGATCAGTGGGCTAGTGAAGTATCAGTGAGAGTAGGAGGAGCTCTCAGTGATCTTTAGGCAGCTGTACTGGAGACTTGTCAAGCGCGTGGAGATCAATGGGCTGGTGAAGTATTAGTGAGAGTAGGAGGAGCTCTCAGTGATCTGCAGGTAGCTGTATTGGAGACTTGTCAAGCGCATGGAGATCAATGGGCTGGTGAAGTATCAGTGATAGTAGGAGGAGCTCTCAGTGATCTATAATGTAGACTTGTCAAGCGTGAGGAGATCAGTGGGATAGTGAAGTATCAATGAGAGTATGAGGAGCTCTCAGTGGTCTGCATGCATCTGTACGGGAGACTTGTCAAACGTGTGGAGATCAGTGGGCTAGTGAAGTATCAGTGAGAGTAGGAGGAGCTCTCAGTGATCTTCAGGCAGCTGTACTGGAGACTTTTCAAGCGCATGGAGATCAATGGGCTGGTGAAGTATCAGTGATAGTAGGAGGAGCTCTCAGTGATCTGCAGGTAGCTGTATTGGAGACTTGTCAAGCGCGTGGAAATCAGTGGGCTAGTGAAGTATCAGTGAGAGTAGGAGGAGCTCTCAGTGATCTATAATGTAGACTTGTCAAGCGTGAGGAGATCAGTGGGATAGTGAAGTATCAATGAGAGTAGGAGGACCTCTCAGCGGTCTGCAGGCAGTTGTACGGGAGACTTGTCAAGCGCGTGGAGATCAGTGGGCTAGTGAAGTATCAGTGAGCTAGTGAAGTATCACCGAGAGTAGGAGGAGCTCTCAGTTGTCTGCAGGCAGCTGTACGGGAGACTTGTCAAGCGCGTGGAGATCAGTGGGCTAGTGAAGTATCAGTAAGAGTAGGAGGAGCTCTCAGTGATCTGCAGGCAGTAGTACTGGAGATTTGTCAAGCGCGTGGAGATCAGTGGGTTAGTGAAGTACCAATGAGAGTAGGGGGAGCTCTCTGTGGTCTGCAGGCAGCTGTACGGGAGACTTGTCAAGCGCGTGGAGATCAGTGGGCTAGTGAAGTATCAGTGAGAGTAGGAGGAGCTCCCAGTGATCTGCAGGCGGTAGTACTGGAGATTTGTTGAGCGCGTGGAGATCAGTGGGTTAGTGATGTACCAATGAGAGTAGGAGGAGCTCTCAGTGGTCTGCAGGCAGCAGTACGGGAGACTTGTCAAGCGCGTGGAGATCAGTGGGCTAGTGAAGTATCAGTGAGAGTAGGAGGAGCTCCCAGTGATCTGCAGGCAGCTGTACTGGAGACTTGTCAAGCGCGTGGAGATCAGTGGGCTAGTGAAGTATCAGTGAGAGTAGGAGGAGCTCTCAGTGATCTTCAGGCAGCTGTACTGGAGACTTGTCAAGCGCATGGAGATCAATGGGCTGGTGAAGTATAAGTGATAGTTGGAGGAGCTCTCAGTGATCTGCAGGTAGCTGTATTGGAGACTTGTCAAGCGCGTGGAAATCAGTGGGCTAGTGAAGTATCAGTGAGAGTAGGAGGAGCTCTCAGTGATCTATTATGTAGACTTTTCAAGCGTGAGGAGATCAGTGGGATAGTGAAGTATAAATGAGAGTAGGAGGACCTCTCAGCGGTCTGCAGGCAGCTGTACGGGAGACTTGTCCAGCGCGTGGAGATCAGTGGGCTAGTGAAGTATCAGTGAGAGTTGGAGGAGCTCTAAGTGGTCGGCAGGCAGCTGTACGGGAGACTTGTCAAGCGCGTGGAGATCAGTGGGCTAGTGAAGTATCAGTGAGCTAGTGAAGTATCACCGAGAGTAGGAGGAGCTCTCAGTTGTCTGCAGGCAGCTGTACGGGAGACTTGTCAAGCGCGTGGAGATCAGTGGGCTAGTGAAGTATCAGTGAGAGTAGGAGGAACTATCAGTGATCTGCAGGCAGCTGTAATGGAGACTTGTCAAGGGCGTGGAGATCAGTGGGGTAGTGAAGTATCAGTAAGAGGAGGAGGAGCTCTCAGTTATCTGCAGGCAGTATTACTGGGGATTTGTCAAGCGCGTGGAGATCAGTGGGTTAGTGAAGTACCAATGAGAGTAGGGGGAGTTCTCAGTGGTCTGCAGGAAGCTGTACGGGAGACTTGTCAAGCGCGTGGAGATCAGTGGGCTAGTGAAGTATCAGTGAGAGTAGGAGGAGCTCCCAGTGATCTGCAGGCAGTAGTACTGGAGATTTGTCGAGCGCGTGGAGATCAGTGGGTTAGTGAAGTACCAATGAGAGTAGGAGGAGCTCTCCTTGGTCTGCAGGCAGCAGTACGGGAGACTTGTCATACGCGTGGAGATCAGTGGGATAGTGAAGTATCAGTGAGAGTAGGAGGAGCTCCCAGTGATCTGCAGGCAGCTGTACTGGAGACTTGTCAAGTGCGTGGAGATCAGTGGGCTAGTGAAGTATCAGTGACAGTAGGAGGAGCTCTCAGTGATCTTCAGGCAACTGTACTGGAGATTTGTCAAGCGCGTGGAGATCAATGGGCTGGTTAAGTATTAGTGAGAGTAGGAGGAGCTCTCAGTGATCTGCAGGTAGCTGTATTGGAGACTTTTTCAAGCGCGTGGAAATCAGTGGGCTAGTGAAGTATCAGTGAGAGTAGGAGGAGCTCTCAGTGATCTATTCCGGAGACTTGTCAAGCGTGAGGAGATCAGTGGGCTAGTGAAGTATCAATGAGAGTAGGAGGAGCTCTCAGCGGTCTGCAGGCAGCTGTACGGGAGACTTGTCCAGCGCGTGGAGATCAGTGGGCTAGTGAAGTATCAGTGAGAGTAGGAGGAGCTCTCAGTGGTCTGCAGGCAGCAGTATTGGAGACTTGTCAAGCGCGTGGAGATCAGTGGGCTAGTGAAGTATCAGTGAGAGTAGGAGGAGCTCTCAGTGATCTATTCAGGAGACTTGTCAAGCGTGAGGAGATCAGTGGGCTAGTGAAGTATCAGTGAGAGTAGGAGGAGCTCTAAGTGGTCGGCAGGCAGCTGTACGGGAGACTTGTCAAGCGCGTGGAGATCAGTGGGCTAGTGAAGTATCAGTGAGAGTAGGTGGAACTATCAGTGATCTGCAGGCAGCTGTAATGGAGACTTGTCAAGGGCGTGGAAATCAGTGGGCTAGTGAAGTATCAGTAAGAGTAGGAGGAGCTCTCAGTGATCTGCAGGCAGTATTACTGGGGATTTGTCAAGCGCGTGGAGATCAGTGGGTTAGTGAAGTACCAATGAGAGTAGGAGGAGCTCTCCTTGGTCTGCAGGCAGCAGTACGGGAGACTTGTCATACGCGTGGAGATCAGTGGGATAGTGAAGTATCAGTGAGAGTAGGAGGAGCTCCCAGTGATCTGCAGGCAGCTGTACTGGAGACTTGTCAAGTGCGTGGAGATCAGTGGGCTAGTGAAGTATCAGTGAGAGTAGGAGGAGCTCTCAGTGATCTTTAGGCAGCTGTACTGGAGACTTTTCAAGCGCGTGGAGATCAATGGGCTGGTGAAGTATTAGTGAGAGTAGGAGGAGCTCTCAGTGATCTGCAGGTAGCTGTATTGGAGACTTGTCAAGCGCATGGAGATCAATGGGCTGGTGAAGTATCAGTGATAGTAGGAGGAGCTCTCAGTGATCTATAATGTAGACTTGTCAAGCGTGAGGAGATCAGTGGGATAGTGAAGTATCAATGAGAGTATGAGGAGCTCTCAGTGGTCTGCATGCATCTGTACGGGAGACTTGTCAAACGCGTGGAGATCAGTGGGCTAGTGAAGTATCAGTGAGAGTAGGAGGAGCTCTCAGTGATCTTCAGGCAGCTGTACTGGAGACTTGTCAAGCGCATGGAGATCAATGGGCTGGTGAAGTATCAGTGATAGTAGGAGGAGCTCTCAGTGATCTGCAGGTAGCTGTATTGGAGACTTGTCAAGCGCGTGGAAATCAGTGGGCTAGTGAAGTATCAGTGAGAGTAGGAGGAGCTCTCAGTGATCTATAATGTAGACTTGTCAAGCGTGAGGAGATCAGTGGGATAGTGAAGTATCAATGAGAGTAGGAGGACCTCTCAGCGGTCTGCAGGCAGTTGTACGGGAGACTTGTCAAGCGCGTGGAGATCAGTGGGCTAGTGAAGTATCAGTGAGCTAGTGAAGTATCACCGAGAGTAGGAGGAGCTCTCAGTTGTCTGCAGGCAGCTGTACGGGAGACTTGTCAAGCGCGTGGAGATCAGTGGGCTAGTGAAGTATCAGTAAGAGTAGGAGGAGCTCTCAGTGATCTGCAGGCAGTAGTACTGGAGATTTGTCAAGCGCGTGGAGATCAGTGGGTTAGTGAAGTACCAATGAGAGTAGGGGGAGCTCTCTGTGGTCTGCAGGCAGCTGTACGGGAGACTTGTCAA
Organism: Escarpia spicata; assembly: GCA_963995525.1. Lineage (NCBI taxonomy): Eukaryota > Metazoa > Annelida > Polychaeta > Sabellida > Siboglinidae > Escarpia > Escarpia spicata. The sequence continues at coordinate 54,980,542 of OZ023213.1, read as the reverse complement.
GCGCGTGGAGATCAGTGGGCTAGTGAAGTATCAGTGAGAGTAGGAGGAGCTCCCAGTGATCTGCAGGCAGTAGTACTGGAGATTTGTTGAGCGCGTGGAGATCAGTGGGTTAGTGATGTACCAATGAGAGTAGGAGGAGCTCTCAGTGGTCTGCAGGCAGCAGTACGGGAGACTTGTCAAGCGCGTGGAGATCAGTGGGCTAGTGAAGTATCAGTGAGAGTAGGAGGAGCTCCCAGTGATCTGCAGGCAGCTGTACTGGAGACTTGTCAAGCGCGTGGAGATCAGTGGGCTAGTGAAGTATCAGTGAGAGTAGGAGGAGCTCTCAGTGATCTTCAGGCAGCTGTACTGGAGACTTGTCAAGCGCATGGAGATTAATGGGCTGGTGAAGTATAAGTGATAGTTGGAGGAGCTCTCAGTGATCTGCAGGTAGCTGTATTGGAGACTTGTCAAGCGCGTGGAAATCAGTGGGCTAGTGAAGTATCAGTGAGAGTAGGAGGAGCTCTCAGTGATCTATTATGTAGACTTTTCAAGCGTGAGGAGATCAGTGGGATAGTGAAGTATAAATGAGAGTAGGAGGACCTCTCAGCGGTCTGCAGGCAGCTGTACGGGAGACTTGTCCAGCGCGTGGAGATCAGTGGGCTAGTGAAGTATCAGTGAGAGTTGGAGGAGCTCTAAGTGGTCGGCAGGCAGCTGTACGGGAGACTTGTCAAGCGCGTGGAGATCAGTGGGCTAGTGAAGTATCAGTGAGCTAGTGAAGTATCACCGAGAGTAGGAGGAGCTCTCAGTTGTCTGCAGGCAGCTGTACGGGAGACTTGTCAAGCGCGTGGAGATCAGTGGGCTAGTGAAGTATCAGTGAGAGTAGGAGGAACTATCAGTGATCTGCAGGCAGCTGTAATGGAGACTTGTCAAGGGCGTGGAGATCAGTGGGGTAGTGAAGTATCAGTAAGAGGAGGAGGAGCTCTCATTTATCTGCAGGCAGTATTACTGGGGATTTGTCAAGCGCGTGGAGATCAGTGGGTTAGTGAAGTACCAATGAGAGTAGGGGGAGTTCTCAGTGGTCTGCAGGAAGCTGTACGGGAGACTTGTCAAGCGCGTGGAGATCAGTGGGCTAGTGAAGTATCAGTGAGAGTAGGAGGAGCTCCCAGTGATCTGCAGGCAGTAGTACTGGAGATTTGTCGAGCGCGTGGAGATCAGTGGGTTATTGAAGTACCAATGAGAGTAGGAGGAGCTCTCCTTGGTCTGCAGGCAGCAGTACGGGAGACTTGTCATACGCGTGGAGATCAGTGGGATAGTGAAGTATCAGTGAGAGTAGGAGGAGCTCCCAGTGATCTGCAGGCAGCTGTACTGGAGACTTGTCAAGTGCGTGGAGATCATTGGGCTAGTGAAGTATCAGTGACAGTAGGAGGAGCTCTCAGTGATCTTCAGGCAACTGTACTGGAGATTTTTCAAGCGCGTGGAGATCAATGGGCTGGTGAAGTATTAGTGAGAGTAGGAGGAGCTCTCAGTGATCTGCAGGTAGCTGTATTGGAGACTTTTTCAAGCGCGTGGAAATCAGTGGGCTAGTGAAGTATCAGTGAGAGTAGGAGGAGCTCTCAGTGATCTATTCCGGAGACTTGTCAAGCGTGAGGAGATCAGTGGGCTAGTGAAGTATCAGTGAGAGTAGGAGGAGCTCTCAGTGGTCTGCAGGCAGCAGTATTGGAGACTTGTCAAGCGCGTGGAGATCAGTGGGCTAGTGAAGTATCAGTGAGAGTAGGAGGAGCTCTCAGTGATCTATTCAGGAGACTTGTCAAGCGTGAGGAGATCAGTGGGGTAGTGAAGTATCAGTGAGAGTAGGAGGAGCTCTAAGTGGTCGGCAGGCAGCTGTACGGGAGACTTGTCAAGCGCGTGGAGATCAGTGGGCTAGTGAAGTATCAGTGAGAGTAGGAGGAACTATCAGTGATCTGCAGGCAGCTGTAATGGAGACTTGTCAAGGGCGTGGAGATCAGTGGGCTAGTGAAGTATCAGTAAGAGTAGGAGGAGCTCTCAGTGATCTGCAGGCAGTATTACTGGGGATTTGTCAAGCGCGTGGAGATCAGTGGGTTAGTGAAGTACCAATGAGAGTAGGGGGAGTTCTCAGTGTTCTGCAGGAAGCTGTACGGGAGACTTGTCAAGCGCGTGGAGATCAGTGGGCTAGTGAAGTATCAGTGAGAGTAGGAGGAGCTCCCAGTGATCTGCAGGCAGTAGTACTGGAGATTTGTCGAGCGCGTGGAGATCAGTGGGTTAGTGAAGTACCAATGAGAGTAGGAGGAGCTCTCCTTGGTCTGCAGGCAGCAGTACGGGAGACTTGTCATACGCGTGGAGATCAGTGGGATAGTGAAGTACCAATGAGAGTAGGAGGAGCTCTCCTTGGTCTGCAGGCAGCAGTACGGGAGACTTGTCATACGCGTGGAGATCAGTGGGATAGTGAAGTATCAGTGAGAGTAGGAGGAGCTCCCAGTGATCTGCAGGCAGCTGTACTGGAGACTTGTCAAGTGCGTGGAGATCATTGGGCTAGTGAAGTATCAGTGACAGTAGGAGGAGCTCTCAGTGATCTTCAGGCAACTGTACTGGAGATTTGTCAAGCGCGTGGAGATCAATGGGCTGGTGAAGTATTAGTGAGAGTAGGAGGAGCTCTCAGTGATCTGCAGGTAGCTGTATTGGAGACTTTTTCAAGCGCGTGGAAATCAGTGGGCTAGTGAAGTATCAGTGAGAGTAGGAGGAGCTCTCAGTGATCTATTCCGGAGACTTGTCAAGCGTGAGGAGATCAGTGGGCTAGTGAAGTATCAATGAGAGTAGGAGGAGCTCTCAGCGGTCTGCAGGCAGCTGTACGGGAGACTTGTCCAGCGCGTGGAGATCAGTGGGCTAGTGAAGTATCAGTGAGAGTAGGAGGAGCTCTCAGTGGTCTGCAGGCAGCAGTATTGGAGACTTGTCAAGCGCGTGGAGATCAGTGGGCTAGTGAAGTATCAGTGAGAGTAGGAGGAGCTCTCAGTGATCTATTCAGGAGACTTGTCAAGCGTGAGGAGATCAGTGGGCTAGTGAAGTATCAGTGAGAGTAGGAGGAGCTCTAAGTGGTCGGCAGGCAGCTGTACGGAAGACTTGTCAAGCGCGTGGAGATCAGTGGGCTAGTGAAGTATCAGTGAGAGTAGGAGGAACTATCAGTGATCTGCAGGCAGCTGTAATGGAGATTTGTCAAGGGCGTGGAGATCAGTGGGCTAGTGAAGTATCAGTAAGAGTAGGAGGAGCTCTCAGTGATCTGCAGGCAGTATTACTGGGGATTTGTCAAGCGCGTGGAGATCAGTGGGTTAGTGAAGTACCAATGAGAGTAGGGGGAGTTCTCAGTGTTCTGCATGAAGCTGTACGGGAGACTTGTCAAGCGCGTGGAGATCAGTGGGCTAGTGAAGTATCAGTGAGAGTAGGAGGAGCTCCCAGTGATCTGCAGGCAGTAGTACTGGAGATTTGTCGAGCGCGTGGAGATCAGTGGGTTAGTGAAGTACCAATGAGAGTAGGAGGAGCTCTCCTTGGTCTGCAGGCAGCAGTACGGGAGACTTGTCATACGCGTGGAGATCAGTGGGATAGTGAAGTACCAATGAGAGTAGGAGGAGCTCTCCTTGGTCTGCAGGCAGCAGTACGGGAGACTTGTCATACGCGTGGAGATCAGTGGGATAGTGAAGTATCAGTGAGAGTAGGAGGAGCTCTCAGTGATCTATTATGTAGACTTGTCAAGCGTGAGGAGATCAGTGGGATAGTGAAGTATCAATGAGAGTAGGAGGACCTCTCAGCGGTCTGCAGGCAGCTGTACGGGAGACTTGTCCAGCGCGTGGAGATCAGTGGGCTAGTGAAGTATCAGTGAGAGTTGGAGGAGCTCTAAGTGGTCGGCAGGCAGCTGTACGGGAGACTTGTCAAGCGCGTGGAGATCAGTGGGCTAGTGAAGTATCAGTGAGCTAGTGAAGTATCACCGAGAGTAGGAGGAGCTCTCAGTTGTCTGCAGGCAGCTGTACGGGAGACTTGTCAAGCGCGTGGAGATCAGTGGGCTAGTGAAGTATCAGTGAGAGTAGGAGGAACTATCAGTGATCTGCAGGCAGCTGTAATGGAGACTTGTCAAGGGCGTGGAGATCAGTGGGCTAGTGAAGTATCAGTAAGAGTAGGAGGAGATCTCAGTTATCTTTAGGCAGCTGTACTGGAGACTTGTCAAGCGCGTGGAGATCAATGGGCTGGAGAAGTATTAGTGAGAGTAGGAGGAGCTCTCAGTGATCTGCAGGTAGCTGTATTGGAGACTTGTCAAGCGCATGGAGATCAATGGGCTGGTGAAGTATCAGTGATAGTAGGAGGAGCTCTCAGTGATCTATAATGTAGACTTGTCAAGCGTGAGGAGATCAGTGGGATAGTGAAGTATCAATGAGAGTATGAGGAGCTCTCAGTGGTCTGCATGCATCTGTACGGGAGACTTGTCAAACGCGTGGAGATCAGTGGGCTAGTGAAGTATCAGTGAGAGTAGGAGGAGCTCTCAGTGATCTTGAGGCAGCTGTACTGGAGACTTGTCAAGCGCATGGAGATCAATGGGCTGGTGAAGTATCAGTGATAGTAGGAGGAGCTCTCAGTGATCTGCAGGTAGCTGTATTGGAGACTTGTCAAGCGCGTGGAAATCAGTGGGCTAGTGAAGTATCAGTGAGAGTAGGAGGAGCTCTCAGTGATCTATAATGTAGACTTGTCAAGCGTGAGGAGATCAGTGGGATAGTGAAGTATCAATGAGAGTAGGAGGACCTCTCAGCGGTCTGCAGGCAGCTGTACGGGAGACTTGTCCAGCGCTTGGAGATCAGTGGGCTAGTGAAGTATCAGTGAGAGTAGGAGGAGCTCTAAGTGGTCGGCAGGCAGTTGTACGGGACACTTGTCAAGCGCGTGGAGATCAGTGGGCTAGTGAAGTATCAGTGAGCTAGTGAAGTATCACCGAGAGTAGGAGGAGCTCTCAGTTGTCTGCAGGCAGCTGTACGGGAGACTTGTCAAGCGCGTGGAGATCAGTGGGCTAGTGAAGTATCAGTAAGAGTAGGAGGAGCTCTCAGTGATCTGCAGGCAGTAGTACTGGAGATTTGTCAAGCGCGTGGAGATCAGTGGGTTAGTGAAGTACCAATGAGAGTAGGGGGAGCTCTCTGTGGTCTGCAGGCAGCTGTACGGGAGACTTGTCAAGCGCGTGGAGATCAGTGGGCTAGTGAAGTATCAGTGAGAGTAGGATGAGCTCCCAGTGATCTGCAGGCAGTAGTACTGGAGATTTGTTGAGCGCGTGGAGATCAGTGGGTTAGTGATGTACCAATGAGAGTAGGAGGAGCTCTCAGTGATCTATTATGTAGACTTGTCAAGCGTGAGGAGATCAGTGGGATAGTGAAGTATCAATGAGAGTAGGAGGACCTCTCAGCGGTCTGCAGGCAGCTGTACGGGAGACTTGTCCAGCGCGTGGAGATCAGTGGGCTAGTGAAGTATCAGTGAGAGTTGGAGGAACTATCAGTGATCTGCAGGCAGCTGTAATGGAGACTTGTCAAGGGCGTGGAGATCAGTGGGCTAGTGAAGTATCAGTAAGAGTAGGAGGAGATCTCAGTTATCTTTAGGCAGCTGTACTGGAGACTTGTCAAGCGCGTGGAGATCAATGGGCTGGAGAAGTATTAGTGAGAGTAGGAGGAGCTCTCAGTGATCTGCAGGTAGCTGTATTGGAGACTTGTCAAGCGCATGGAGATCAATGGGCTGGTGAAGTATCAGTGATAGTAGGAGGAGCTCTCAGTGATCTATAATGTAGACTTGTCAAGCGTGAGGAGATCAGTGGGATAGTGAAGTATCAATGAGAGTATGAGGAGCTCTCAGTGGTCTGCATGCATCTGTACGGGAGACTTGTCAAACGCGTGGAGATCAGTGGGCTAGTGAAGTATCAGTGAGAGTAGGAGGAGCTCTCAGTGATCTTGAGGCAGCTGTACTGGAGACTTGTCAAGCGCATGGAGATCAATGGGCTGGTGAAGTATCAGTGATAGTAGGAGGAGCTCTCAGTGATCTGCAGGTAGCTGTATTGGAGACTTGTCAAGCGCGTGGAAATCAGTGGGCTAGTGAAGTATCAGTGAGAGTAGGAGGAGCTCTCAGTGATCTATAATGTAGACTTGTCAAGCGTGAGGAGATCAGTGGGATAGTGAAGTATCAATGAGAGTAGGAGGACCTCTCAGCGGTCTGCAGGCAGCTGTACGGGAGACTTGTCCAGCGCTTGGAGATCAGTGGGCTAGTGAAGTATCAGTGAGAGTAGGAGGAGCTCTAAGTGGTCGGCAGGCAGTTGTACGGGAGACTTGTCAAGCGCGTGGAGATCAGTGGGCTAGTGAAGTATCAGTGAGCTAGTGAAGTATCACCGAGAGTAGGAGGAGCTCTCAGTTGTCTGCAGGCAGCTGTACGGGAGACTTGTCAAGCGCGTGGAGATCAGTGGGCTAGTGAAGTATCAGTAAGAGTAGGAGGAGCTCTCAGTGATCTGCAGGCAGTAGTACTGGAGATTTGTCAAGCGCGTGGAGATCAGTGGGTTAGTGAAGTACCAATGAGAGTAGGGGGAGCTCTCTGTGGTCTGCAGGCAGCTGTACGGGAGACTTGTCAAGCGCGTGGAGATCAGTGGGCTAGTGAAGTATCAGTGAGAGTAGGATGAGCTCCCAGTGATCTGCAGGCAGTAGTACTGGAGATTTGTTGAGCGCGTGGAGATCAGTGGGTTAGTGATGTACCAATGAGAGTAGGAGGAGCTCTCAGTGATCTACTATGTAGACTTGTCAAGCGTGAGGAGATCAGTGGGATAGTGAAGTATCAATGAGAGTAGGAGGACCTCTCAGCGGTCTGCAGGCAGCTGTACGGGAGACTTGTCCAGCGCGTGGAGATCAGTGGGCTAGTGAAGTATCAGTGAGAGTTGGAGGAGCTCTAAGTGGTCGGCAGGCAGCTGTACGGGAGACTTGTCAAGCGCGTGGAGATCAGTGGGCTAGTGAAGTATCAGTGAGCTAGTGAAGTATCACCGAGAGTAGGAGGAGCTCTCAGTTGTCTGCAGGCAGCTGTACGGGAGACTTGTCAAGCGCGTGGAGATCAGTGGGCTAGTGAAGTATCAGTGAGAGTAGGAGGAACTATCAGTGATCTGCAGGCAGCTGTAATGGAGACTTGTCAAGGGCGTGGAGATCAGTGGGCTAATGAAGTATCAGTAAGAGTAGGAGGAGCTCTCAGTTATCTGCAGGCAGTATTACTGGGGATTTGTCAAGCGCGTGGAGATCAGTGGGTTAGTGAAGTACCAATGAGAGTAGGGGGAGTTCTCAGTGGTCTGCAGGAAGCTGTACGGGAGATTTGTCAAACGCGTGGAGATCAGTGGGCTAGTGAAGTATCAGTGAGAGTAGGAGGAGCTCCCAGTGATCTGCAGGCAGTAGTACTGGAGGTTTGTCGAGCGCGTGGAGATCAGTGGGTTAGTGAAGTACCAACGAGAGTAGGAGGAGCTCTCCTTGGTCTGCAGGCAGCAGTACGGGAGACTTGTCATACGCGTGGAGATCAGTGGGATAGTGAAGTATCAGTGAGAGTAGGAGGAGCTCCCAGTGATCTGCAGGCAGCTGTACTGGAGACTTGTCAATTGCGTGGAGATCAGTGGGCTAGTGAAGTATCAGTGAGAGTTGGAGGAGCTCTAAGTGGTCGGCAGGCAGCTGTACGGGAGACTTGTCAAGCGCGTGGAGATCAGTGGGCTAGTGAAGTATCAGTGAGCTAGTGAAGTATCACCGAGAGTAGGAGGAGCTCTCAGTTGTCTGCAGGCAGCTGTACGGGAGACTTGTCAAGCGCGTGGAGATCAGTGGGCTAGTGAAGTATCAGTGAGAGTAGGAGGAACTATCAGTGATCTGCAGGCAGCTGTAATGGAGACTTGTCAAGGGCGTGGAGATCAGTGGGCTAGTGAAGTATCAGTAAGAGTAGGAGGAGATCTCAGTTATCTTTAGGCAGCTGTACTGGAGACTTGTCAAGCGCGTGGAGATCAATGGGCTGGAGAAGTATTAGTGAGAGTAGGAGGAGCTCTCAGTGATCTGCAGGTAGCTGTATTGGAGACTTGTCAAGCGCATGGAGATCAATGGGCTGGTGAAGTATCAGTGATAGTAGGAGGAGCTCTCAGTGATCTATAATGTAGACTTGTCAAGCGTGAGGAGATCAGTGGGATAGTGAAGTATCAATGAGAGTATGAGGAGCTCTCAGTGGTCTGCATGCATCTGTACGGGAGACTTGTCAAACGCGTGGAGATCAGTGGGCTAGTGAAGTATCAGTGAGAGTAGGAGGAGCTCTCAGTGATCTTGAGGCAGCTGTACTGGAGACTTGTCAAGCGCATGGAGATCAATGGGCTGGTGAAGTATCAGTGATAGTAGGAGGAGCTCTCAGTGATCTGCAGGTAGCTGTATTGGAGTCTTGTCAAGCGCGTGGAAATCAGTGGGCTAGTGAAGTATCAGTGAGAGTAGGAGGAGCTCTCAGTGATCTATAATGTAGACTTGTCAAGCGTGAGGAGATCAGTGGGATAGTGAAGTATCAATGAGAGTAGGAGGACCTCTCAGCGGTCTGCAGGCAGCTGTACGGGAGACTTGTCCAGCGCTTGGAGATCAGTGGGCTAGTGAAGTATCAGTGAGAGTAGGAGGAGCTCTAAGTCTTCGGCAGGCAGTTGTACGGGAGACTTGTCAAGCGCGTGGAGATCAGTGGGCTAGTGAAGTATCAGTGAGCTAGTGAAGTATCACCGAGAGTAGGAGGAGCTCTCAGTTGTCTGCAGGCAGCTGTACGGGAGACTTGTCAAGCGCGTGGAGATCAGTGGGCTAGTGAAGTATCAGTAAGAGTAGGAGGAGCTCTCAGTGATCTGCAGGCAGTAGTACTGGAGATTTGTCAAGCGCGTGGAGATCAGTGGGTTAGTGAAGTACCAATGAGAGTAGGGGGAGCTCTCTGTGGTCTGCAGGCAGCTGTACGGGAGACTTGTCAAGCGCGTGGAGATCAGTGGGCTAGTGAAGTATCAGTGAGAGTAGGAGGAGCTCCCAGTGATCTGCAGGCAGTAGTACTGGAGATTTGTTGAGCGCGTGGAGATCAGTGGGTTAGTGATGTACCAATGAGAGTAGGAGGAGCTCTCAGTGATCTATTATGTAGACTTGTCAAGCGTGAGGAGATCAGTGGGATAGTGAAGTATCAATGAGAGTAGGAGGACCTCTCAGCGGTCTGCAGGCAGCTGTACGGGAGACTTGTCCAGCGCGTGGAGATCAGTGGGCTAGTGAAGTATCAGTGAGAGTTGGAGGAGCTCTAAGTGGTCGGCAGGCTGCTGTACGGGAGACTTGTCAAGCCCGTGGAGATCAGTGGGCTAGTGAAGTATCAGTGAGCTAGTGAAGTATCACCGAGAGTAGGAGGAGCTCTCAGTTGTCTGCAGGCAGCTGTACGGGAGACTTGTCAAGCGCGTGGAGATCAGTGGGCTAGTGAAGTATCAGTGAGAGTAGGAGGAACTATCAGTGATCTGCAGGCAGCTGTAATGGAGACTTGTCAAGGGCGTGGAGATCAGTGGGCTAATGAAGTATCAGTAAGAGTAGGAGGAGCTCTCAGTTATCTGCAGGCAGTATTACTGGGGATTTGTCAAGCGCGTGGAGATCAGTGGGTTAGTGAAGTACCAATGAGAGTAGGGGGAGTTCTCAGTGGTCTGCAGGAAGCTGTACGGGAGATTTGTCAAACGCGTGGAGATCAGTGGGCTAGTGAAGTATCAGTGAGAGTAGGAGGAGCTCCCAGTGATCTGCAGGCAGTAGTACTGGAGGTTTGTCGAGCGCGTGGAGATCAGTGGGTTAGTGAAGTACCAACGAGAGTAGGAGGAGCTCTCCTTGGTCTGCAGGCAGCAGTACGGGAGACTTGTCATACGCGTGGAGATCAGTGGGATAGTGAAGTATCAGTGAGAGTAGGAGGAGCTCCCAGTGATCTGCAGGCAGCTGTACTGGAGACTTGTCAATTGCGTGGAGATCAGTGGGCTAGTGAAGTATCAATGAGAGTAGGAGGAGCTCTCAGTGATCTTCAGGCAGCTGTACTGGAGACTTGTCAAGCGCGTGGAGATCAAAGGGCTGGTGAAGTATTAGTGAGAGTAGGAGGAGCTCTCAGTGATCTGCAGGTAGCTGTATTGGAGACTTTTTCAAGCGCGTGGAAATCAGTGGGCTAGTGAAGTATCAGTGAGAGTAGGAGGAGCTCTCAGTGATCTATTCCGGAGACTTGTCAAGCGTGAGGAGATCAGTGGGCTAGTGAAGTATCAATGAGAGTAGGAGGAGCTCTCAGCGGTCTGCAGGCAGCTGTACGGGAGACTTGTCCAGCGCGTGGAGATCAGTGGGCTAGTGAAGTATCAGTGAGAGTAGGAGGAGCTCTCAGTGGTCTGCAGGCAGCAGTATTGGAGACTTGTCAAGCGCGTGGAGATCAGTGGGCTAGTGAAGTATCAGTGAGAGTAGGAGGAGCTCTCAGTGATCTATTCTGGAGACTTGTCAAGCGTGAGGAGATCAGTGGGCTAGTGAAGTATCAATGAGATTACGAGGAGCTCTCAGTGATCTGCAGGCAGGTGTACTGGAGACTTGTCAAGCCCGTGGAGATCAGTGGGCTGGTGAAATATATGTGAGAGTAGTAGGAGCTCTCAGTGATCTGCAGGCAGCTGTACGGGAGACTGGGCCAGCGCTTGGAGATCAGTGGGCGAGTGAAGTATCAGTGAGAGTAGGAGCAGCTCTCAGTGATCTGCAGGCAGCTGTACGGGAGACTTGTCCAGCGCGTGGAGATCAGTGGGCGAGTGAAGTATCAGTGAGAGTAGGAGGAGTTCTCAGTGGTCTGCATGCAGCTGTACTGGAGACTTGTCAAGCGCGTGGAGATCAGTGGGCTAGTGAAATATCAGTGAGAGTAGGAGGAGCACTCAGTGGTCTGCAGGCAGCTGTACTGGAGACTTGTCAAGCGCGTGGAGATCAGTGGGCTAGTGAAATATCAGCGAAAGTAGGAGGAGCTCTCAGTTGTCTGCAGGCAGCTGTACGGGAGACTTGTCAAGCGCCTAGAGATCAGTGGTCTAGTGAAGTATCAGTGAGAGTAGGAGGAGCTCTCAGTGATCTGCAGGCAGCTGTAACGGGAGACTTGTCAAGAGCGTGGAGATCAGTGGGCGAGTGAAGTATCAGTGAGAGTAGGAGGAGCTCTCAGTGATCTGCAGGCAGCTGTACGGGAGACTTTTCAAGCGCGTGGAGATAAGTGGGCTAGTGAAGTATCAGTGAGAGTAGGAGGAGCTCTCAGTGATCTATTCTGGAGACTTGTCAAGCGTGAGGAGATCAGTGGGCTAGTGAAGTATCAATGAGAGTAGGAGGAGCTCTCAGCGGTCTGCAGGCAGATGTACGGGAGACTTGTCCAGCGCGTGGAGATCAGTGGGCTAGTGAAGTATCAGTGAGAGTAGGAGGAGCTCTCAGTGGTCTGCAGGCATCGGTACGGGAGACTTGTCAAGCGCGTGGAGATCAGTGGGCTAGTGAAGTATCAGTGAGAGTAGGAGGAGCTCTTAGTGGTCGGCAGGCAGCTGTACGGGAGACTTATCAAGCGCGTGGAGATCAGTGGGCTAGTGAAGTATCAGTGAGAGTAGGAGGAGCTCTCATTGATCTGCAGGCAGCTGTACTGGAGACTTGTCAAGCGCGTTGATATCAGTGGGCTAGTGAAGTATCAGTGAGAGTAGTAGGATCTCTCAGTGGTCTGCAGGCAGCTGTACGGGAGACTTCTCAAGCGCGTGGAGATCAGTGGGCGAGTGAAGTATCAGTGAGAGTAGGAGGAGCTCTCAGTGATCTGCAGGCAGCTGTACGGGAGATTTGTCCAGCGCGTAGAGATCAGTGGGCGAGTGAAGTATCAATGAGAGTAGGAGGAGTTCTCGGTGGTCTGCATGCAGCTGTACTGGAGACTTCTCAAGCGCGTGGAGATCAGTGGGCTGGTGAAATATCAGTGAGAGTAGGAGGAGCTCTAAGTGGTCTGCAGGCAGCTGTACGGGAGACTTGTCAAGCGCGTGGAGATCAGTGGGCTAGTTAAATATCAGCGAAAGTAGGAGGAGCTCTCAGTTGTCTGCAGGCAGCTGTACGGGAGACTTGTCAAGCGCCTAGAGATCAGTGGTCTAGTGAAGTATCAGTGAGAGTAGGAGGAGCTCTCAGTGATCTGCAGGCAGCTGTAACGGGAGACTTGTCAAGAGCGTGGAGATCAGTGGGCGAGTGAAGTATCAGTGAGAGTAGGAGGAGCTCTCAGTGATCTGCAAGCAGCTGTACGGGAGACTTGTCAAGCGCGTGGAGATAAGTGGGCTAGTGAAGTATCAGTGAGAGTAGGAGGAGCTCTCAGTGATCTATTCTGGAGACTTGTCAAGCGTGAGGAGATCAGTGGGCTAGTGAAGTATCAATGAGAGTAGGAGGAGCTCTCAGCGGTCTGCAGGCAGATGTACGGGAGACTTGTCAAGAGCGTGGAGATCAGTGGGCGAGTGAAGTATCAGTGAGAGTAGGAGGAGCTCTCAGTGATCTGCAGGCAGCTGTACGGGAGACTTGTCCAGCGCGTGGAGATCAGTGGGCGAGTGAAGTATCAGTGAGAGTAGGAGGAGCTCTCAGTGGTCTGCATACAGCTGTACTGGATAATTGTCCAGCGAGTGGAGATCAGTGGGCTAGTGAAGTATCAGTGAGAGTAGGAGGAGCTCTCAGTGATCTGCAGGCAGCTGTACCGGAGACTTGTCAAGCGCGTGGAGATCAGTGGGCTGGTGAAGTATCAGTGAGAGTATGAGGAGCTCTCAGTGGTCTGCATGCATCTGTACGGGAGACTTGTCAAACGCGTGGAGATCAGTGGGCTAGTGAAGTATCAGTGAGAGTAGGAGGAGCTCTCATTGGTCTGCAGGCAGGTGAACTGGAGACTTGTCAAGCGCGTGGAGATCAGTGGGCTAGTGAAATATCAGCGAGAGTATGAGGAGCTCTCAGTGGTCTGCATGCATCTGTACGGGAGACTTGTCAAACGCGTGGAGATCAGTGGGCTAGTGAAGTATCAGTGAGAGTAGGAGGAGCTCTCATTGGTCTGCAGGCAGCTGAACTGGAGACTTGTCAAGCGCGTGGAGATCAGTGGGCTAGTGAAGTATCAGCGAGAGTAGGAGGAGCTCTCAGTTGTCTGCAGGCAGCTGTACGGGAGACTTCTCAAGCGCGTGGAGATCAGTGGGCGAGTGAAGTATCAGTGAGAGTATGAGGAGCACTCAGTGATCTGCAGGCAGCTGTACGGGAGACTTGTCCAGCGCGTGGAGATCAGTGGGCGAGTGAAGTATCAGTGAGAGTAGGAGGAGTTCTCAGTAATCTGCAGGAAGCTGTACGGGAGACTTGTCAAGCGTGAGGAGATCAGTGGGCTAGTGAAGTATCAATGAGAGTAGGAGGAGCTCTCAGCGGTCTGCAGGCAGATGTACGGGAGACTTGTCCAGCGCGTGGAGATCAGTGGGCTAGTGAAGTATCATTGAGAGTAGGAGGAGCTCTCAGTGGTCTGCAGGCATCGGTACGGGAGACTTGTCAAGCGCGTGGAGATCAGTGGGCTAGTGAAGTATCAGTGAGAGTAGGAGGAGCTCTAAGTGGTCGGCAGGCAGCTGTACGGGAGACTTGTCAAGCGCGTGGAGATCAGTGGGCTAGTGAAGTATCAGTGAGAGTAGTAGGATCTCTCAGTGGTCTGCAGGCAGCTGTACTGAAGACTTGTCAAGCGCGTGGAGATCAGTGGGCGAGTGAAGTATCAGTGAGAGTAGGAGGAGCTCTCAGCGGTCTGCAGGCAGCTGTACGGGAGACTTGTCCAGCGCGTGGAGATCAGTGGGCTAGTGAAGTATCAGTGAGAGTAGGAGGAGCTCTCAGTGGTCTGCAGGCAGCAGTATTGGAGACTTGTCAAGCGCGTGGAGATCAGTGGGGTAGTGAAGTATCAGTGAGAGTAGGAGGAGCTCTCAGTGATCTATTCTGGAGACTTGTCAAGCGTGAGGAGATCAGTGGGCTAGTGAAGTATCAGTGAGAGTAGGAGGAGCTCTCAGTGATCTGCAGGCAGGTGTACTGGAGACTTGTCAAGCCCGTGGAGATCAGTGGGCTGGTGAAATATCTGTGAGAGTAGTAGGAGCTCTCAGTGATCTGCAGGCAGCTGTACGGGAGACTGGGCCAGCGCTTGGAGATCAGTGGGCTAGTGAAGTATCAGTGAGAGTAGGAGGAGCTCTCAGTGGTCTGCATGCAGCTGTATTGGAGACTTGTCAAAGGCGTGGAGATCAGTGGGCTAGTGAAGTATCAGTGAGAGTAGGAGGAGCTCTCATTGATCTGCAGGCAGCTGTACAGGAGACTTCTCAAGCGCGTGGAGATCAGTGGGCTAGTGAAGTATCAGTGAGAGTAGTAGGATCTCTCAGTGGTCTGCAGGCAGCTGTACGGGAGACTTCTCAAGCGCGTGGAGATCAGTGGTCGAGTGAAGTATCAGTGAGAGTAGGAGGAGCTCTAAGTGGTCTGCAGGCAGCTGTACGGGAGATTTGTCAAGCGCGTGGAGATCAGTGGGCTAGTGAAGTATCAGTGAGAGTAGTAGGATCTCTCAGTGGTCTGCAGGCAGCTGTACTGAAGACTTGTCAAGCGCGTGGAGATCAGTGGGCTAGTGAAGTATCAGTGAGAGTAGGAGGAGCTCCCAGTGATCTGCAGGCAGTAGTACTGGAGATTTGTCGAGCGCGTGGAGATCAGTGGGTTAGTGAAGTACCAATGAGAGTAGGAGGAGCTCTCCTTGGTCTGCAGGCAGCAGTACGGGAGACTTGTCATACGCGTGGAGATCAGTGGGATAGTGAAGTACCAATGAGAGTAGGAGGAGCTCTCCTTGGTCTGCAGGCAGCAGTACGGGAGACTTGTCATACGCGTGGAGATCAGTGGGATAGTGAAGTATCAGTGAGAGTAGGAGGAGCTCTCAGTGATCTATTATGTAGACTTGTCAAGCGTGAGGAGATCAGTGGGATAGTGAAGTATCAATGAGAGTAGGAGGATCTCTCAGCTGTCTGCAGGCTGCTGTACGGGAGACTTGTCCAGCGCGTGGAGATCAGTGGGCTAGTGAAGTATCAGTGGGAGTTGGAGGAGCTCTAAGTGGTCGGCAGGCAGCTGTACGGGAGACTTGTCAAGCGCGTGGAGATCAGTGGGCTAGTGAAGTATCAGTGAGCTAGTGAAGTATCACCGAGAGTAGGAGGAGCTCTCAGTTGTCTGCAGGCAGCTGTACGGGAGACTGGTCAAGCGCGTGGAGATCAGTGGGCTAGTGAAGTATCAGTGAGAGTAGGAGGAACTATCAGTGATCTGCAGGCAGCTGTAATGGAGACTTGTCAAGGGCGTGGAGATCAGTGGGCTAGTGAAGTATCAGTAAGAGTAGGAGGAGCTCTCAGTTATCTTTAGGCAGCTGTACTGGAGACTTGTCAAGCGCGTGGAGATCAATGGGCTGGTGAAGTATTAGTGAGAGTAGGAGGAGCTCTCAGTGATCTGCAGGTAGCTGTATTGGAGACTTGTCAAGCGCATGGAGATCAATGGGCTGGTGAAGTATCAGTGATAGTAGGAGGAGCTCTCAGTGATCTACAATGTAGACTTGTCAAGCGTGAGGAGATCAGTGGGATAGTGAAGTATCAATGAGAGTATGAGGAGCTCTCAGTGGTCTGCATGCATCTGTACGGGAGACTTGTCAAACGCGTGGAGATCAGTGGGCTAGTGAAGTATCAGTGAGAGTAGGAGGAGCTCTCAGTGATCTTCAGGCAGCTGTACTGGAGACTTGTCAAGCGCATGGAGATCAATGGGCTGGTGAAGTATCAGTGATAGTAGGAGGAGCTCTCAGTGATCTGCAGGTAGCTGTATTGGAGACTTGTCAAGCGCGTGGAAATCAGTGGGCTAGTGAAGTATCAGTGAGAGTAGGAGGAGCTCTCAGTGATCTATAATGTAGACTTGTCAAGCGTGAGGAGATCAGTGGGATAGTGAAGTATCAATGAGAGTAGGAGGACCTCTCAGCGGTCTGTAGGCAGCTGTACGGGAGACTTGTCCAGCGCGTGGAGATCAGTGGGCTAGTGAAGTATCAGTGAGAGTAGGAGGAGCTCTCAATTATCTGCAGGCAACTGTACTGGAGAATTGTCCACCGCGTGGAGATCAGTGGGCTAGTGAAGTATCAGTGAGAGTAGGAGTAGATCTCAGTGATCTGCAGGCTGCTGTACTGGAGACTTGTCCAGCACGTGGAGATCAGTGGGCTAGTGAAGTATCAGTGAGAGTAGGAGGAGCCCACAGTGATATGCAGGCAACTGTACGGGAGACTGGTCAAGCGCGTGGAGATCAGTGGGCTAGTGAAGTATCAGTGAGAGTAGGAGGAGCTCTCAGTGATCTGCAGGCAGCTGTAACGGGAGACTTGTCAAGAGCGTGGAGATCAGTGGGCGAGTGAAGTATCAGTGAGAGTAGGAGGAGCTCTCAGTGATCTGCAGGCAGCTGTACGGGAGACTTGTCAAGCGCGTGGAGATAAGTGGGCTAGTGAAGTATCAGTGAGAGTAGGAGGAGCTCTCAGTGATCTATTCTGGAGACTTGTCAAGCGTGAGGAGATCAGTGGGCTAGTGAAGTATCAATGAGAGTAGGAGGAGCTCTCAGCGGTCTGCAGGCAGATGTACGGGAGACTTGTCCAGCGCGTGGAGATCAGTGGGCTAGTGAAGTATCAGTGAGAGTAGGAGGAGCTCTCAGTGGTCTGCAGGCATCGGTACGGGAGACTTGTCAAGCGCGTGGAGATCAGTGGGCTAGTGAAGTATCAGTGAGAGTAGGAGGAGCTCTTAGTGGTCGGCAGGCAGCTGTACGGGAGACTTATCAAGCGCGTGGAGATCAGTGGGCTAGTGAAGTATCAGTGAGAGTAGGAGGAGCTCTCATTGATCTGCAGGCAGCTGTACTGGAGACTTGTCAAGCGCGTTGATATCAGTGGGCTAGTGAAGTATCAGTGAGAGTAGTAGGATCTCTCAGTGGTCTGCAGGCAGCTGTACGGGAGACTTCTCAAGCGCGTGGAGATCAGTGGGCGAGTGAAGTATCAGTGAGAGTAGGAGGAGCTCTCAGTGATCTGCAGGCAGCTGTACGGGAGATTTGTCCAGCGCGTAGAGATCAGTGGGCGAGTGAAGTATCAATGAGAGTAGGAGGAGTTCTCGGTGGTCTGCATGCAGCTGTACTGGAGACTTGTCAAGCGCGTGGAGATCAGTGGGCTGGTGAAATATCAGTGAGAGTAGGAGGAGCTCTAAGTGGTCTGCAGGCAGCTGTACGGGAGACTTGTCAAGCGCGTGGAGATCAGTGGGCTAGTGAAGTATCAGTGAGAGTAGTAGGATCTCTCAGTGGTCTGCAGGCAGCTGTACTGAAGACTTGTCAAGCGCGTGGAGATCAGTGGGCGAGTGAAGTATCAGTGAGAGTAGGAGGAGCTCTCAGTGATCTGCAGGCAGCTGTACGGGAGACTTGTCCAGCGCGTGGAGATCAGTGGGCTAGTGAAGTATCAGTGAGAGTAGGAGGAGCTCTCAGTGATCTATTCTGGAGACTTGTCAAGCGTGAGGAGATCAGTGGGCTAGTGAAGTATCAGTGAGAGTAGGAGGAGCTCTCAGTGATCTGCAGGCAGGTGTAGTGGAGACTTGTCAAGCCCGTGGAGATCAGTGGGCTGGTGAAATATATGTGAGAGTAGTAGGAGCTCTCAGTGATCTGCAGGCAGCTGTACGGGAGACTGGGCCAGCGCTTGGAGATCAGTGGGCTAGTGAAGTATCAGTGAGAGTAGGAGGAGCTCTCAGTGGTCTGCATACAGCTGTACTGGAGACTTGTCAAACGCGTGGAGATCAGTGGGCTAGTGAAGTATCAGTGAGAGTAGGAGGAGCTCTCATTGATCTGCAGGCAGCTGTACTGGAGACTTGTCAAGCGCGTAGATATCAGTGGGCTAGTGAAGTATCAGTGAGAGTAGTAGGATGTCTCAGTGGTCTGCAGGCAGCTGTACAGGAGACTTCTCAAGCGCGTGGAGATCAGTGGGCTAGTGAAGTATCAGTGAGAGTAGTAGGATCTCTCAGTGGTCTGCAGGCAGCTGTACGGGAGACTTCTCAAGCGCGTGGAGATCAGTGGTCGAGTGAAGTATCAGTGAAAGTAGGAGGAGCTCTAAGTGGTCTGCAGGCAGCTGTACGGGAGACTTGTCAAGCGCGTGGAGATCAGTGGGCTAGTGAAGTATCAGTGAGAGTAGTAGGATCTCTCAGTGGTCTGCAGGCAGCTGTACTGAAGACTTGTCAAGCGCGTGGAGTTCAGTGGGCGAGTGAAGTATCAGTGAGAGTAGGAGGAGCTCTCAGTGATCTGCAGGCAGCTGTACGGGAGACTTGTCCAGCGCGTGGAGATCAGTGGGCGAGTGAAGTATCAGTGAGAGTAGGAGGAGCTCTCAGTGGTCTGCATACAGCTGTACTGGATAATTGTCCAGCGCGTGGAGATCAGTGGGCTAGTGAAGTATCAGTGAGAGTAGGAGGAGCACTCAGTGATCTGCAGGCAGCTGTACCGGAGACTTGTCAAGCGCGTGGAGATCAGTGGGCTGGTGAAGTATCAGTGAGAGTATGAGGAGCTCTCAGTGGTCTGCATGCATCTGTACGGGAGACTTGTCAAACGCGTGGAGATCAGTGGGCTAGAGAAGTATCAGTGAGAGTAGGAGGAGCTCTCATTGGTCTGCAGGCAGGTGAACTGGAGACTTGTCAAGCGCGTGGAGATCAGTGGGCTAGTGAAATATCAGCGAGAGTATGAGGAGCTCTCAGTGGTCTGCATGCATCTGTACGGGAGACTTGTCAAACGCGTGGAGATCAGTGGGCTAGTGAAGTATCAGTGAGAGTAGGAGGAGCTCTCATTGGTCTGCAGGCAGCTGAACTGGAGACTTGTCAAGCGCGTGGAGATCAGTGGGCTAGTGAAGTATCAGTGAGAGTAGGAGGAGCTCTCAGTTGTCTGCAGGCAGCTGTACGGGAGACTTCTCAAGCGCGTGGAGATCAGTGGGCGAGTGAATTATCAGTGAGAGTATGAGGAGCACTCAGTGATCTGCAGGCAGCTGTACGGGAGACTTGTCCAGCGCGTGGAGATCAGTGGGCGAGTGAAGTATCAGTGAGAGTAGGAGGAGTTCTCAGTAATCTGCAGGAAGCTGTACGGGAGACTTGTCAAGCGTGAGGAGATCAGTGGGCTAGTGAAGTATCAATGAGAGTAGGAGGAGCTCTCAGCGGTCTGCAGGCAGATGTACGGGAGACTTGTCCAGCGCGTGGAGATCAGTGGGCTAGTGAAGTATCATTGAGAGTAGGAGGAGCTCTCAGTGGTCTGCAGGCATCGGTACGGGAGACTTGTCAAGCGCGTGGAGATCAGTGGGCTAGTGAAGTATCAGTGAGAGTAGGAGGAGCTCTAAGTGGTCGGCAGGCAGCTGTACGGGAGACTTGTCAAGCGCGTGGAGATCAGTGGGCTAGTGAAGTATCAGTGAGAGTAGTAGGATCTCTCAGTGGTCTGCAGGCAGCTGTACTGAAGACTTGTCAAGCGCGTGGAGATCAGTGGGCTGGTGAAGTATCAGTGAAAGTATGAGGAGCTCTCAGTGGTCTGCATGCATCTGTACGGGAGACTTGTCAAACGCGTGGAGATCAGTGGGCTAGTGAAGTATCAGTGAGAGTAGGAGGAGCTCTCATTGGTCTGCAGGCAGGTGAACTGGAGACTTGTCAAGCGCGTGGAGATCAGTGGGCTAGTGAAATATCAGCAAGAGTATGAGGAGCTCTCAGTGGTCTGCATGCATCTGTACGGGAGACTTGTCAAACGCGTGGAGATCAGTGGGTTAGTGAAGTATCAGTTAGAGTAGGAGGAGTTCTCATTGGTCTGCAGGCAGCTGAACTGGAGACTTGTCAAGCGCGTGGAGATCAGTGGGCTAGTGAAGTATCAACGAGAGTAGGAGGAGCTCTAAATTGTCTGCAGGCAGCTGTACGGGAGCCTTCTCAAGCGCGTGGAAATCAGTGGGCGAGTGAAGTATCAGTGAGAGTAGGAGGAGCTCTCAGTGGTCTGCATACAGCTGTACTGGAGACTTGTCCAGCGCGTGGAGATCAGTGCGCTAGTGAAGTATCAGTGAGAGTAGGAGGCGCTCTCATTGATCTGCAGGCAGCTGTACTGGAGACTTGTCAAGCGCGTAGATATCAGTTGGCGAATGAAGTATCAGTGAGAGTATGAGGAGCTCTCAGTGGTCTGCATGCATCTGTACGGGAGACTTGTCAAACGCGTGGAGATCAGTGGGCTAGTGAAGTATCAGTGAGAGTAGGAGGAGCTCTCATTGGTCTGCAGGCAGGTGAACTGGAGACTTGTCAAGCGCGTGGAGATCAGTGGGCTAGTGAAGTATCAGCGAGAGTATGAGGAGCTCTCAATGGTCTGCATGCATCTGTACGGTAGACTTGTCAAACGCGTGGAGATCAGTGGGCTAGTGAAGTATCAGTGAGAGTAGGAGGAGCTCTCATTGGTCTGCAGGCAGCTGAACTGGAGACTTGTCAAGCGCGTGGAGATCAGTGGGCTAGTGAAGTATCAGTGAGAGTAGGAGGAGCTCTCATTGATCTGCAGGCAGCTGTACTGGAGACTTGTCAAGCGCGTAGATATCAGTGGGCTAGTGAAGTATCAGTGAGAGTAGTAGGATCTCTCAGTGGTCTGCAGGCAGCTGTACTGAAGACTTGTCAAGGGCGTGGAGGTCAGTGGGCGAGTGAAGTATCAGTGAGAGTAGGAGGAGCTCTCAGTGATCTGCAGGCAGCTGTACGGGAGACTTGTCCAGCGCGTGGAGATCAGTGGGCGAGTGAAGTATCAGTGAGAGTAGGAGGAGCTCTCAGTGGTCTGCATACAGCTGTACTGGAGAATTGTCCAGCGCGTGGAGATCAGTGGGCTAGTGAAGTATCAGTGAGAGTAGGAGGAGCTCTCAGTGATCTGCAGGCAGCTGTACCGGAGACTTGTCAAGCGCGTGGAGATCAGTGGGCTGGTGAAGTATCAGTGAGAGTATGAGGAGCTCTCAGTGGTCTGCATGCATCTGTACGGGAGACTTGTCAAACGCGTGGAGATCAGTGGGCTAGTGAAGTATCAGTGAGAGTAGGAGGAGCTCTCATTGGTCTGCAGGCAGGTGAACTGGAGACTTGTCAAGCGCGTGGAGATCAGTGGGCTAGTGAAGTATCAGCGAGAGTATGAGGAGCTCTCAGTGGTCTTCATGCATCTGTACGGGAGACTTGTCAAACGCGTGGAGATCAGTGGGCTAGTGAAGTATCAGTGAGAGTAGGAGGAGCTCTCATTGGTCTGCAGGCAGGTGAACTGGAGACTTGTCAAGCGCGTGGAGATCAGTGGGCTAGTGAAATATCAGCGAGAGTATGAGGAGCTCTCAGTGGTCTGCATGCATCTGTACGGGAGACTTGTCAAACGCGTGGAGATCAGTGGGTTAGTGAAGTATCAGTGAGAGTAGGAGGAGCTCTCATTGGTCTGCAGGCAGCTGAACTGGAGACTTGTCAAGCGCGTGGAGATCAGTGGGCTAGTGAAGTATCAGTGAGAGTAGGAGGAGCTCTCAGTTGTCTGCAGGCAGCTGTACGGGAGACGTCTCAAGCGCGTGGAGATCAGTGGGCGAGTGAAGTATCAGTGAGAGTAGTAGGAACACTCAGTGATCTGCAGGCAGCTGTACGGGAGACTTGTCCAGCGCGTGGAGATCAGTGGGCGGGTGAAGTATCAGTGAGAGTAGGAGGAGTTCTCAGTGGTCTGCATGCAGCTGTTCTGGAGACTTGTCAAGCGCGTGGAGATCAGTGGGCTAGTGAAATATCAGTGAGAGTAGGAGGAGCTCTCAGTGGTCTGCAGCCAGCTGTACTGGAGACTTGTCAAGCGCGTGGAGATCAGTGGGCTAGTGAAATATCAGCGAAAGTAGGAGGAGCTCTCAGTTGTCTGCAGGCAGCTGTACGGGAGACTTGTCAAGCGCCTAGAGATCAGTGGTCTAGTGAAGTATCAGTGAGAGTAGGAGGAGCTCACAGTGATCTGCAGGCAGCTGTAACGGGAGACTTGTCAAGAGCGTGGAGATCAGTGGGCGAGTGAAGTATCAGTGAGAGTAGGAGGAGCTCTCAGTGATCTGCAGGCAGCTGTACGGGAGACTTGTCAAGTGCGTGGAGATAAGTGGGCTAGTGAAGTATCAGTGAGAGTAGAAGGAGCTCTCAGTGATCTATTCTGGAGACTTGTCAAACGTGAGGAGATCAGTGGGGTAGTGAAGTATCAATGAGAGTAGGAGGAGCTCTCAGCGGTCTGCAGGCAGATGTACGGGAGACTTGTCCAGCGCGTGGAGATCAGTGGGCTAGTGAAGTATCAGTGAGAGTAGGAGGAGCTCTCAGTGGTCTGCAGGCATCTGTACGGGAGACTTGTCAAGCGCGTGTAGATCAGTGGGCTAGTGAAGTATCAGTGAGAGTAGGAGGAGCTCTAAGTGGTCGGCAGGCAGCTGTACGGGAGACTTGTCAAGCGCGTGGAGATCAGTGGGCTAGTGAAGTATCAGTGAGAGTAGGCAGCTGTACTGGAGACTTGTCAAGCGCGTAGATATCAGTGGGCTAGTGAAGTATCAGTGAGAGTAGTAGGATCTCTCAGTGGTCTGCAGGCAGCTGGACTGGAGACTTGTCAAGCGCGTGGAGATCAGTGGCTAGTGAAGTATCAGTGAGAGTAGGATGAGCACTCAGTGATCTGCAGGCAGCTGTACGGAAGAATTGTCAAGCGCGTGGAGATCAGTTGGCTAGTGAAGTATCAGTGAGAGTAGGAGGAGCTTTCAGTGGTCTGCAGGCAGCTGTACGGGAGACTTGTCCAGCGCGTGGAGATCAATGGGCGAGTGAAGTATCAGTGAGAGTAGGAGGAGCTTTCAGTGGTCTGCATGCAGCTGTACGGGAGACTTGTCCAGCGCGTGGAGATCAGTGGGCTAGTGAAGTATCAATGAGAGTAGGAGGAGCTCTCATTGATCTACAGGCAGCTGTACTGGAGACTTGTCAAGCGCGTAGATATCAGTGGGCTAGTGAAATATCAGTGAGAGTAGTAGGATCTCTCAGTGGTCTGCAGGCAGCTGTACTGGAGGCTTGTCAAGCGCGTGGAGATCAGTGGGCGAGTGAAGTATCAGGGAGAGTAGGAGGAGCTCTCAGTGATCTGCAGGCAGCTGTACGGGAGACTTGTCCAGCGCGTGGAGATCAGTGGGCGAGTGAAGTATCAGTGAGAGTAGGAGGAGCTCTCAGTGGTCTGCATACAGCTGTACTGGAGACTTGTCCAGCGCGTGGAGATCAGTTGGCTAGTGAAATATCAGTGAGAGTAGGAGGAGCTCTCAGTGATCTTCAGGCAGCTGTACTGGAGACTTGTCAAGCGCGTGGAGATCAGTGGGCTAGTGAAGTTTCTGTGAGAGTAGGAGGAGCTCTCAGTGATCTGCAGGCAGCTGTACTGGAGACTTGTCAAGCGCGTGGAGATCAGTTTGCTAGTGAAGTATCAGTGAGAGTAGGAGGAGCTCTCAGTGATCTTCAGGCAGCTGTACTGGAGACTTGTCAAGCGCGTGGAGATCAGTGGGCTAGTGAAGTTTCTGTGAGAGTAGGAGGAGCTCTCAGTGATCTGCAGGCAGCTGTACGGGAGACTTGTCCAGCGCGTGGAGATCAGTGGGCTAGTGAAGTATCAGTGAGAGTAGGAGGAGCTCTCAGTGGTCTGTAGTAAGCTGTACTGGAGACTTGTCAAGCGCGTGGAGATCAGTGGGCTAGTGAAGTATCAGTGAGAGTAGGAGCAGCTCTCATTGATCTGCAGGCAGCTGTACTGGAGACTTGTCAAGCGCGTAGATATCAGTGGGCTAGTGAAGTATCAGTGAGAGTAGTAGGATCTCTCAGTGGTCTGCAGGCAGCTGTACTGGAGACTTGTCAAGCGCGTGGAGATCAGTGGGCGAGTGAAGTATCAGTGAGAGTAGGAGGAGCTCTCAGTGATCTGCAGGCAGCTGTACGGGAGACTTGTCAAGCGCGTGGAGATCAGTGGGCTAGTGAAGTATCAGTGAGAGTAGGAGGAGCTCTCAGTGATCTGCATGCATCTGATGCTAGATACCACTATGACTGCAACACCAAATTTATGGCACCCAAATCGATACAGCATGCTTCAAATCGTACTGAAGTTCTTGGAAAAGTTTCGAAAGACCCAGCATATGATAAAATCATTTCTGACATAGGTGCGGATCGATCGCCTATAAGAAATGCATCAGAAATATTTACAAACTTTATCAAAGATTTGGAGGCACCGTCATGTCCAGAAGAGCACTACTGAGTTCAGTGCCTATGCATTTTCAGATGATCTCCTCATTTTTAAACCAACAGGCATTGCAAGTATACTTGTGTTTCGTGATAAAGCCAAGGGTGTCTTCAGTGTGATAAGGCATGTCCAGAGTGGAAACAACTTCTACAACGACGTGGATGAGAACTTAGAAAAACTAACCCATTTTATGATAGTGATTGGAGACTTTAATGAGCAACATTTGTTATAGTGTAACAAGACGAAAATATTTTCATGCCAGGAGAAAGCACACACGTACTGAGCGTGCAAGGGCCTTGACCAAATTGACATGTTTCTTTGACAATTGACTTCACATTTGCCATGACATTTGTTCGTCGATAGTGTTGCCTTTCCTGAAGTAACCTGGTTTCAACGAAAAGTTGTATGCATTTTCAAAGTTGCTATTACGTAATTAGTATAAATCTTATTTATTTGTATAATACTAAATGGTATTCGAGTTGTATCTCCCTTTTTCTTTAAACTCCTCTAAACTCACACCCCTTTGCCGCAATGCTTGATGCATCGCCGACTGCATGTTCTTGTGGGATGCGCAGCCCAAACTTTCTTAGTTAGGTTTGAAATGTAATGATTTAAGTCTCGAAGACCAGTTGTTCTGGTGACAAAGCCACGATGTTCTTATTTCGAGGTTTCACGTTAAAGGTGTTGGCGATGGAATTGGAATTGGAACAATTTATTCGACAATAAACAAACAAAAGCACACATTGCAACATACATTTTTACAATAGTTAGTCTATGTCGGGAAACTCTCACTAAGGCTTAAAAGCCGCTAGCGTGAGAGCCACCCACGGGAAGAGAATATTTGCTGCAAGTAGTCAATTTAACATAGTAAATGATTATTCAGTAGACTACTTTTATGTCATTCATATCCGTATTCTCCCACCGTGGTGCACACAGTAAAAATATGAAGTGATTTGGTAGAATATACACAAGGTTGCCATAATCCAGCACAATAATTATGAGCCTACATGAATGGCTGTTTCATTTAATAGAAAAGCACTTCATTGGAGAACAGAATACCATGCTCGGTTTAGACTAAATTATAGTTTACTTTTAGTCGCAAATGCTTCGTACATTATGAAGCAATTGCGACTAAAAGTAAACTATAATTTAGTCTAAACCGATGGTATGTTGTTACATGTACCGGTGGGATGACCACATGTGATAAACAAGGTAGTTTTGGTAGGATTATGCTTCACACACGGTTTCAACGATAGTGCGATGTTGGCTTTTAATTGTTTTTCATTTGTGATGTATTGGTAAATTATTGTGTTTTGTAAGAGAATATTTTTATCTAGATTAGCAAAGTGTACAATCAGCTTGGAGGTAATGACCTGGGTGTATGAATGTTTTATTCAAGAAACATTATAAACGCTATACACTCTGCAACACACACACACGCATATATACGTATAATATATGCTATACGTATATTATAATATATTATATATATATATATATATATATACATACATACTTACTAATATTTGCATTTTGTTTGATATACGCGTCATAATATGAGCAGGAAAAACAACATATATAAACGAACATGTGAATGTACATTATTTGACGGGTAAATATGAAGTCATCTAGAATAGTAGAACAATCACTCAAATAAAAGCAACACTACAAACAATTCAAGGCATACAATCTGTGTATACACACACACACGCACGCGCACACGCACACGCACACACACACATATATACTCCTAAAGGCAGCATATTTTGATATACAGGATATACAGAACTTAAGAAAAACATGCTCTATAAATCACCAATAAATTGTGGTGCAAATAATTGTACATATGATTATAGTTTTGGCTACACTTTGGTTACACTTCGTATAATACCAAATTTAAACTAAAACATAGTATCTACATAACCATGGGTGAAGACATTAAGTAGACCAGCTTTGGTCTGTTTAAAAACACCGATCTGCCTAATGCGGCGATATAAACACATAATAGTCAACGTTTGCTGCCGTTGGGTGTGAGTGTGTGTGTGTACATATATATATACAGTGTATATATATATTTAGTAATACATATATGTACAATGTATGTCATAATACGTGTCTAAAAAAACAAATGTAAATATAATTGTAAGTAATCCCTATGCATTGTTTGATCGGTAAATATAAGTCATCGACTATTGTGTAAATGTATCTCAAACAGTATGGTGTTGAAGTACTAGTATTTATTCGTACTTGTACCACGTGTCTCTCACTCACTCACCCAGAGACACTCACGCACACACACACATATATCGTTGCCATTCTTACATCTGAATAACAACGTATGAATAGTAATTGGTGAATTGTTACTGAAAAAACTTTCATGTGCAATTCATGTCTTGCTATATAAGATACAAGTGCCCAAGTTACCACATGCAGGTGTATGATATGGTATAATTCACTAGATCAACGATTACATTTCAGCAGTCAGGTGCTACTTCAATAAAATCAAACAGTTTTGCATTATAATTGTGTTGCAATTATATGAAATGTTATATTAATGGTATTTAATTTATCACTCCATGGCAGATACATACAACGTATAATTTTGAACAGATATTTATCGGTCAGTCATGAGTTTTGATTAGGTCGCATTGAGTATGTTCTTTCTTTGTAAACACCATTTAAAGCGTTTTATAATATGTTAATGTGGACTACATTGTTGCAGTTTTGTGTTTGTTTTAATGTTACACTTTTGATTTCAACATTCCAATTATCGAAATCATCAAACATGCAGGCGACATATGACCCCTGCTGTTCTATATAAATATTTCGTATCATATTGTCGAATTTCACTTTGCTGGACACAGAAAGGTATTTTTGGTACTAAAAAGTTATATTTTCTATGCTAAAAAGGCATGTATTCTAATATTTTAGAGAATATATATATAGTGTATATATAATAATAATAATAATATATATATATATATAATAGTTATTCCATTTTCTCATGGAATAACCCAGTGTTAAAACAGCATTGTGCAACATTCTAAGTAAATAATATATATATATTTTTATATATATTTTTTTTTATTTGGCACTGTGAATAGTCATTACCAGGCTTGTTTCATTGGTAGTTCGGCATCAACAACATCATATTCAGATGAAAGCACAAACAACACGAACAAACATTTCGGAAACGCAACATACATATTTAGGTGTGAGAAACGAAAGAGGCGACACCTTGGTTGAATGGACAAATCAAGAAAGTACAAAATCATGAATACCATGTTTCAGAAGAAAGCAGGGAGGAGTTGGACGTGGAAAAGCTCAAATGAAGAAACGAAGAACGAAATTGGCTACATCCTGACAAACACGCACGCGCACACGCGCACACCCGCACACCACACACACACACACACACACACACACACACACACACACACACACACACACACACACACACACACACACACACACACATAATTATACGTTCTGGACTGTCACAAATAATTGGTCGTTTTCATTATCGGTTATCAATGCAGGATTTATGTGAAGCATCCCGTTAGACCGGGATATTATGATGAATCTTTAAATGGTATCTTCTTAATCGTCATCGTTCTGAAAGAAGAAACATGAAATACGTTATGACATATTCACATACATTTGAAAAGGAAACAATTGATGACAAATGATGATACATATTATATTTATCACACATATTATTTAATACATAGAGGGGTCTACATTGGCAACTGATTGACAACATTACAGATCACCAGTGCTAATCTATGTGATTGCATCGGTATGAAGTGTCTATCATTATAAATACCTCTGTTGTCACAGTCAACAAAGATACTTGGAAAATCCTGTCACACACAGTGGAGTATAGATCACTGCTTGAATCAATTTACACACGCAGATTCAGAAGACGTGGGTTGTTATTTGCCTTTGTAATTGTTTGTTATTGATCTTCGCATGACTATTTGTAATATTTGAGTTAACAACAGTATAAATAAGCTTGAAGCTTGTTCTCCTTAAAATGACTTATTTATGTATGTCCTTACATCATTGTGATGTATCTTAGTACGTTTTCATGCATGAGAGGGTTATTGATGTGAGTGACTGTTTTGTTGGCTTGTGCAATTAAACAAGTACTTATACAGTACTTGAATGCTCAGTACCAGTTGTACCAGCAGGTGGCGTAAGCCAAAAGACGTCGGCTGTTTTTTATTTGTATTTTCACAGATGACTACAGCATGTAACGACTCTATTCATCAAATAATCTAAATGAATGACGCTAATATATGTGGTCCGATTACTGAACTACCACACCTATAACACAGTTAAAAATTGTGGGAGAAACAATTTTGTATATGTGCATGTCAGTCTCAAAATCAGTAAATAGTATTCAAGTTGTCAACATATGAATGTATTCGCAAGGGAGCGAGGGTATAAAAGCAAGGTTATAAAGGTAGGTCTTTAAATAACGGCGAAATTTTATAATAGTTTCAACTGATCTAACACTAAGAGGGAGCGTATTCCAAAGAGTTGGTGCGACATCAGAAAACGTCTTTGTTCCAAAATTAGTATTCACTCTAAGAACAAAAAGTAAATCAGATCTTGATGATCGAAGCTGGATAGGCAATGAATGTAGATATTTTCTTAAACTTCTCAAATTACAAGTTGATATTATAGCTAGTAGTGAGACATAACTGAACAACGACACCACTTATTTTTTATAATTTTGATGGTTATGACGATTTTCACGTAGTCAGGGATAATATAAAGGTGGTGGTGTGGCCATTTATGCCATTTATATTAAGAAAGAGCTTAACGGCCGAATATGTGAAAACACGTCGATTGTAGTTGACGATGTACTTGATTGCGCAACTGTTGAATTTAGAATTAGAAAACAAGACTGCATTACTCAGTTGTGTGTACTGGTGCATTGGTTCCAATTTAATATGTTTTATCGACACATTAGAACGTTTGATTAATCGTGTACGTAAAAAGACTCATTATTCTTATGCGGTGACTTGAACATATGTGTTTAAATGCGACAGTCATAGTGGTACGAAACAATTAATTGATTTGATGTATAATCTTGGTATCTACCCTTTAATTAGAAGACCAACTATAATTACTTCAACCTCTGCAAACTTAATAGACAATATCTTTACTTCAGAACTTGAATGCAACGTTGACATTAGACTGTTAGTAAATTATATTAGCGATCATCTCCCTATATTTTCGTTGTGCAAATGTAATTAAAAAAAAAGGAATATAACTAGTTCTTCAAACAAATGTGTACGTCGCTTTAGTCACAAAAACATCAACGCGAGTAGTAATTTGTGAGGTTTTGACAAATTGCGCAAAACTTGCCATTTTCTCCTATCTTTTAACACATTCGCTTATAATGATCAGTCTTTCGCAATCAAATTCACACCACAGAGTTATTTAGCCCGAGTCGAACATCCACGTAATTCTAAATAAGGATTTAATTGCCGATTTCGATATTTTTCACGCCTGATCGACCAATTAAAGCCACCGTCCGCCATCACAAGCGATAACACGTCGGCTTGAGGTAATTATAGATATATCACAATAAAATCAACACCCTATATTAATTTTTAAAACATCGAACGTCTACACATTTCTACATACCGGCTTAATAGCCGATTTCTTTATTTTTCTCTCCCTATCGCAAACGACCGACCCACTAGTGACGTCACCTCCCACTGCTTCGGCGTCGACTCTTCCCACGACTATCAAAAAGACATACGGGTTCCACTACAGCATCGCACTATACGTATTCCTCCTTCCATATACAGCAAGTCGGACAGATACCAATTCGTAAAAAATTATTAATATAATTCTTGACTCGCCTCCATTCATCAAACAAACGGCTCGGAATCTTAAAAGTCGGAATCTTACCCGACAAACGCCGATAGGCGGCGCCACTCCTATTTCTACCTTCTCTCGCGCACACAAACACCACCACCGCCGGTAGGCGCCGGCACCCTAACCCTATATTCTCACGTCTGGGGTGTGATGGTGGGGGCCACAGTGATCTACTGCTAACGCTAACAACGATGGAAGCCCCCACACCGACTCAGCAATTTGTTTACACAGAGATGACGTCATCAAGTCCGGAAAAAGTTAACGATAGTGGCGAACTCTACCGAGGCCGTTGTTGGCAAAAACAGTAAAATCGCGCTATGTTAAAAGGTAGGAGAACATGGCAAGTTTTTCGCAATTTGGCTGAAGAGGGGACAGAAAAACCACACCTATTACTACTAACGCGTTGAAAAATGACTTAACCAAACATTCATGGAGTTCTGTTGTAAGTAATGAAGATGTTAATCAAGCATATGACTATTATCTATAGACGTTAACAGCAAATTGTACAATACACACTGTCCACTAAAAAAATAGCCAGCCTAAAGTAGCTAAGTAGAATTTGAAAAACGCATGGTTTACCAAAGAACCGAAGAATGCATGTATAAAGAAAAACTAATTATGTACAACATTATTATCGTGTTCAATTAATACATCAATTAATTCCGAAACCAGGTATACAGTCACCACTCGCCACAGTACAGGGTTGAACATTGTTTCGTACACGAAATTAATGTTTCTACCAATCCATTTTTGTACCCATATAGAATTGCTAAATGGTTCCCTATAGTCAGCAGTAAACTCAGTGCGTTTCACAACAGCATACACAAATTTAAATCGGCAGTGTTCAGTAGTTATAAAATCACGGTCTCCCTTGAGAGGATATAACATGGTTTTGTAAAATTACAGTCTCCTTTAAGAGGATACAAAGTGGTATTTATATTGCATTAAAATACATCTATATATGTAAGTATGACGCTTTGAAGCCATTGCCATATCACAG
Source organism: Escarpia spicata (assembly GCA_963995525.1). Taxonomy (NCBI): domain Eukaryota; kingdom Metazoa; phylum Annelida; class Polychaeta; order Sabellida; family Siboglinidae; genus Escarpia; species Escarpia spicata. Next base: position 54,949,345 of record OZ023213.1, on the reverse strand, counting down.
ATGCCTCCAATTTAACACGATGTGCACCTGGATTATTAGAAGACTGGATAATGTTTTGTCACAAAACCTGAAACCATGCACCCGCAGAGAGATTCCAAATGAATCAGGATGTCAATCATAGTCAGTGGGCTTATCACATAATTGTTCCCATCGTTCCACAAGCAGCATTTTTGGACCACCATTAGATATTGCCATAATTTGTTATTGTTTACGGGAGCCAGGCTAGGCTCCCGCTGTGCCAGCCATATTGGACAAGACCAAGACGGCCGTCGTCCGGAGTAAGGTTGTGCAATACCTTGAGAACCAAAAGTTGTAGAACCATACATGAAACCTCTTTGAAAGGGTTTTTGAGTATGGGGAATTCCATTTCCGGTGATATTTTTCCGATCCCAGGACGAGGGTACGTGAAAATGTCACATTCAAGGTCATTTTGACATACATATCTATATTTCGAGCCATTAACTTACTATAAAGTATATTCATCATATTGGTGTAAAGTTCCATCTACAAACATATAACAAAGTGTTAGATGAATAAACTTGGAATTGATTTGGAGTGAATGTCATGTTAATCAAGGTCAAGGTCAAAATGCGCAAAAACATATATTTGTTGATGATTCAATTGAACTCGCTGCGTGAACAGGGGTTTACGTTTTCTTATAATGTTGGAACCGATGTTGAAAGGCGAAGGGCAAGGTCATATCATGAAGGTCAAGATCAATAACATAATTTGTTTAAGACAATTCTCATCATGTACAACTGGAAATGTAACCCAGTCCAAATGCATGAACGATACCATTATTCCAGAAATAGCACTGACATATACATTGGATACACAAATTATATTTTATTTATTCACTCTACTCGTATAATCGCACAATCGTATCCATCTTCTGTCCATCCATCCATCCATCCATCCATTTATCCATCCATCTATCCATTAGTAGTGGTTGAATGGCTCGCATCTTTGTCATCATTGGCAGCCATCCTCGCACTTGCACAGTACCTTACAAAGAAGGCCTTCCCTGCAGCACTTGCAATTCCATTTGCACGCCTTCATGCAGCCACCGTGTAGAAGGAGGGCACAAGCCTTATTTGCGTCGGTGTGAGTGGTCCAAAAAAGGGAGCCATTGCATGCTGCGCTCATCCTGTTCCAATAATCATTTATTAAAGACAGGGATTGCTTGCTGGCAAACGGTTGACTGCTTCCAGATGAAACTGGCTTGGGGCAAGGACCTCTTGACATACTCGGAGAGATCGGCCTAGGTCGGCGGCATATTATTGAGCAACCAAAGCCAATCCAAAACTCTGAAAGGTCAAGCTGTCCAAAGAAACCGAGAGCAAGAACAATGATGTCGTTGTCGACAGTGCACACGGATGGATTATCATGCCCCTGAGACGAGACATGGGCTAGATGTAGGATGATACATGTATCTGCCTCTGCATGGTTGCGGGGATGGACTACTGAATCATGGAACGGCATGTTGGAGGGCTCCGTCTCAGATTCGGTGCTGAAGAGGAGTCTTCCATCCATGTCAAGCTTGGCCTACAGTTTAGTGACAAAGGAAAATAGTTCCTTTTTGTTTCCCAATTTTTTCAATTTGATTGCTAGTATTTTGGGTATGGGAGTGCTGCCGTCGCCATCTCGTTCGAGTCGAGTACGCGCTCTTGTCTCAAGCTGCTGCTGTGTCAGTGATTTTATTTAGGGTAGGTGTCTCAGACTGCATCGATGCGTTGAATCGTGGCGGTCGCCTGAGCTTTCTGGAAAGGCACAATGTGTAGGAGTACATATTCAGCGAATGTTCCCGCTCTGGTCGGATACACCATGCGGATGACGGCAACCATATCAAACACTTGAACTGTTGCTTGTCTGGCTTGATAGGCGCCACCGGTTGGCTCGTTGACAGATGCAAATATGTCCGATTTGGTCCCAGCTCTGAGAGAACTTCAGTATGATAGAGAAGGAGGCTCTCGCTGGGTCTCGAATATGACGAATTCGGCCATATCCGCGTCGGGACGTCATTTGATTCCTTCCTTTCGTGAGTCGGGATTGTTGGCGAAAGTAAACATTTATTGAGTCTGGCAGAGAAACCGTCACCATCTAGCCGTGTCTTTACGTATTCTTCGTGAAGGGCATGGCCAACTTCATGGATTTGGAACAGAGTCACGGCTACTTCATGTTCCTTCACGACATGTGTATCAAGAACGAAGAGCTCTGCGGAAGGGGTTGTCCATTCGGTTGACCACCTCCGTAAAAGACTGCACGTCATTCAGAAACCTAGACTGCAGATTACATGCCTTTTCGTGGTGAATATTGGTTGCTTTCATAAGTTTGTGAACATTCTCGACCTCTTCAATCATTCTAACGCAATCTGGACCAGCCACCATGTACAATGCTATGGCGTCGGTGTGATCATACAGGTCATTATTGCCTTTGAGTATTTTGTTGGTCTGCTCGTAGGATTGATCTTTTGTCATGAGGCTGACCTTGTGCTCTTATTTTTTGGACCTTGAACTTTCCCTTGAGTCACTCCGCATACACCACTGAATGTTTAACAGCGAGCTTGACCATGTCTCTGACGTGAATCGGTAACCAACGGGCATAGTTGGAGATGTCCAGGACAAAGAACTACGCACAAAGCTCATCGCACAACTGGATGTAGATAAGGAAGTCACCCTTTCTCAGAGAGCGCACAAAGCGACACATCAATTGCTCATAATAACAACAAAACATCCATGACCAATGAGTATATCAATGGATGCAGAATAAGTAGTACTGCAAGCTGGTATATCTAACTAAGTTTCCGCCGAAATGTGACTAAGGTACACATTCCACCAGGGTCTTCAATTGTGAAAATACATGATCATCATCATCACCTTTGTGCAGCCGTAGTGTCCAGTGGTTGGGCAAAGGCCTCAGCATGTCGTTTCCAAATCTGCCTGTTTTGCTCAATCCTCTGCCAGATGGTGCCCTTCCAGTACTCGTCTAGTTCATCTCTCCACAGTCTCGCCGGTCTTCCTCTAGATCGTTTCCCTTCGTAAGGTCTCCAGGTTGTGATCCCCGGTGCCCGTCGGTTATCTCGTAGTCGCTGATGTGCCCCGCCCAGGTCCATTTCTGTCTTCTGATTTGTTCCATCAAGTCTATGATCTTTGTATTCTGTCTTACCCTGATGTTTGTTTTTCTCTCCCGATATGTGATGTTTAACACACTACTTTCCATCTTTGTTTGGGCAGCTGCTAGCTTGTTCTTTGCCTGGATGGTGAGTGCCCATGTTTCTGCGCCGAAAACATATATATTATCTTTATTATTGCAATACTTTGACATGACCATTGACATTGCTAGTATGGTAAAGTTTTGATAACATGCTTGGAACATAAGGCTGAATACAATGATCCTGCATAAAACAAACGTATATTCTGAGCCGAAATTTACTTGAATGTGACCTTATAATGTGACCTCGACCTGCAGTCGTAAAAATAACACCGAAAATGGAATCTCCATACATGAAAACCCATAAAACGTGTTTTCATATATTTATTCTACTACTGGTTCTCAAGTTATTGCACAGCCTGACTCCGGATGACGGCCATCTTGTATTTGTCCAATATGGCTGCTCCAGCTTGATTACTGCGAAAATATGAAAGCTCACGGGCATATCTAAAACTGTTCTAAAAATTGTGTTCGTCGAACGATGTGAATAATTGTGGCGCTTCTGGAAGATATGCCCTTTGACTATAAGGTACATTTTTACATTATGGTCTTCAAATTGTCAAAATATATATTATCTTCATTATTGCAAGACACTGACATTGCCATCATGCTAAAGTTTGGATGCTTGTAACATGAGGCCGTATACAGTGATCCTAAATACAAAAAACGTGTATTTTGAGCCAAAATAACTTTGATTGTGACCTTATCACGTGATCTCAACATGGAATCGGCAAAATTACATCGTATATTCTACATACTCGAAAGCCCCAAAACATGTTCTCATTTATGGTTCTACTACTTTTGGTTCTCAAGTCATTGCACATCCTTACTCCGGACGACGGCCATCTTGGATTTGTCCAATATGACCGACACATTGGGAGCCCAGCTTGTCTCCCTCGAAAAAAAACTGAAAGGTCATGGCCATATCTAACGTTGGTCCAAAAATGATTCTTCAGAAGCAATGTGAAAAAACTTAGGTCTTTTTTTAGGATAGATCCCCTGAGTATCAGTAATATCAGTGCATGTAAGAAAAACATATATGCTATGCAATGTCTTAAAATGGATACAATGTTATCTTAAAGTGTGTTTGACGTAAACACTGTTTCGCGCCATTACATAATAGGGACATGTTTTGGCTATTACGTGTCGCATAAATTACTGGTCAAAATAAACTAGCAACACCAGTTCCAGGTACGATTATATTATATCCCGGAAGGTAATGCGAACAGTTGCAATAATTTACATGCCTGCAGAAAAACATTGCCCTACACAAATAATATGAATGTAGGGGGAGGACCGGAAAGCAACGCAAACATCACAGCGCCGGCCGGCACATCAATACCACCTACTGGCTCCGACGTCGAATTACCTGGCTACGATCAATGCACTAAAGTTGTACGGATTCACGCATACATACCTTGTTCTCCGTCGCCTCCTGCAAAGAAAAAATGCTAAATATAGATACATTGTGTTACCAAATGTATACCTGGTCGATTGCAAAAGATTACTGAAATGCATTAACATGCTGACAATGTCTCTCAGATGGAAGATTACGTTATTTCTATAGGCAGTGTTTATTAGTTACGTTTCGTAAAATCACAGTCTCCCTTGAGAGGATACACCATGGTAGTTATATTGCATTAAAATACAACAATATTGTTTATTATTCATGACATGTTTTATTAATATTAATAATAAAGCATTTCAATCACATATACTCACATACGTATATATATATATATATTATATATCAATTTTGAAGGATTTATTACTCGCAAACTATCGTTTTTATCATGATCAGAATGCATAATTTTATTACAACAGTTTTAGCGGACACCTCCATGGTGCTGTAAGAATAAATAATATGATTATCTCATTTAATTTATAAGTGTGTTTACATATTCGAATATCATTGTTTCCATAAACTGTAACATGGACAGGAAAATATGCACTGCGTCGACGGGCGTCTTTACATGTTTCTTAACATTTACGCGTCTATAAGCTATACATGAGTACGCGCTTTGTGTCCCATTCCATTTGTCATGCCGTACCACACAAAACGGTCTCAAATCAAACGGCTCATAGTCCTTTCTCCAGTGTGAGCTAAATGGATAATGGCAAATATCACCCGAGTTAATGTGACCAACGTAAATGTATGTGGGTGTCACATAGCTGAATAACAATTCATATCACCACAAACTCCAAATATGTGCAAGTGGCTCCGAATGCAAAGGAGTAGCGTTCCATACCATCGCATTAGGAAAACCAATTACATTTGAAAAACGTTACTCTTACATCTTAAATTATAGTGTTTTTGGTCAAAAACACTGACAACTTTACAGAGAGGGATTCCGTCTTGGTCCGGAAATCAACGTTTGCGTTCACACTAGGGTGTCCAATATTTTGAAGTGACCACATGAAATGTCAGCTGTTATCACAACAAGTGTTATTGCCAGGAAATCAATATTTGAAGAGGTGCACAAAATTGTTCCAAATGGTCAGGTATCATTAATGTCTACTAGTGTTACATTAGCAAACTACCAGTTTAATATGGCTAAAGCTATATAGTGACCTTTTGTGTATTTTTGGACCAAATTAGGTACTCACGACTTCACTCGTTTTTGCAAGATAATAAATGTTTTCACCCACAGAAGGGTCTCCGAAAACTAAACATCATCATGTGCAATACTTATATTTGAAGTAAAGAAATCCATGACCACGATTAATGTATACTGCCGGTATAGCAGACAATTTATATTTTTGTCTGACTAACGAAAGCTATACAGTGGTCAGCGCTTTAAACTATATTATGGCAATTGCCAGTTTATTGGGTGGGAGACTGTTTTGAACGCGAAATTGTATACAATATAAATATATACATATAGTATATATAATACATTTACCCTATTTATGTTGAACGCATATTGAATCACAATATACGAATAACGAACCAGTGTTTTTCATATAATGGGTAAAGGAATAGATAATCTCGTTTAAAGTTCACGCATATTTACATCAACATGAAACTAACAATATTGTACATAAAACTCATTTGTCTACATTCATTCTACATCACAGATAGCGAGACGTGAATCTGAATCCACAAATGGCGTATAGCTTAACAAGGCGACCTAGTTTAGTTATCAAAATAATTATTTCGTAATTAGTATATTAACCTAAGGACAAACCCAAATAACACTTACCGTAATAATGGCGACACAACAGTTCTGTCGCTGTTCTACAACACAAAAGAACACTCATATACCGACGGGAGCAAACAAACGGGAACAAATTAGCGAACAAACTTACCAGGTTAATTTAGGCTAATATTAATACACATCGACAATTTTTGTAGCGTGTAATCGGTAACTATGTCGAAGCCTTCTAGTTATGTAGCGCTGGACACGAAGCCATGTCTCAACGACATCAGCCATCATCATCGGCGGACGCCAACTTATCCCGTAGTGCAGGGAGGCAAGGGCAGTAGAAATCGTGTGGTCCTGGCATCGCAAATGCGAAATATCAAAGGATTTTGCCATTGTGCTGACGGCGCATGGGCTGACATTTTACCATTTAATAAAATTTTATAGTTTCTACGACACAGCAAAACCTCTAAAGCCACAGTATTTGCCAGCGCCTAGTAGGGGTGGTGGGTGCTGATCGGCGTCAATTATCTGAACTCTTTTTTCCCTAGCCGCGCTCGACGCTGCAGCGTCCCTTTTTTAATTGTTTTCCGTAGCCTTGCAGTCGCTGGAATTTCAACAACGCCTACGTTTTCAACGTTAGTGGCACTATTTTAACGGAGCTGTAGGATTGTGCAGTATTGCAGTGTTCTCCGTTTTATTCCTTTTGTTAAGAGCTAATTTTAGCGACGGTCGCTGTGGCGTCCCTTGTCTGTGTTTTTCTCTAGCCGTGACCGTCGATGTTCCAACGTTAGTGGCGCATTCTAAACTGTGGGTTAACAAAGCTTTTTTGTAAACGGCGTGCGGATAGTGATTTTTAGTTATAAACCACACAGGCTACTTACAGCATACCGCACTTATTTCCGTTATGTGTGGAATAATTTCTAAGCCGTATTTATTCCCACAGGCATGTCTGCATAGTACAAACTTACGTTAATGGTTTCATTTATACGTACTTACATACGGACGTAGTTAGGTACAAGCACACATGCATATACTACATACATACATACACACATATACATGCATATTTGCACACATGAACACACGCACACATACACACACATACATACATACATACATACATACATACATACATACATATTTATACATATTTTTCAGACCGATACCAAAGAATTACTATATCTGGCTCACTGTCTTGTCCAGAACATCTTTATAATTATCATTACATACACACTTATAATTACCATTACATACATACATACATACATACATACATACACACACATACATATATACATACATACATACGTACATACATACATACATACATGCATGCATACATACATACATATATACATATATATATATATATTCATATTTTTTAGACCGATACCGAAGGATTAATATATCTGGCTCACTGTCTTGTCCAGAACATCTTCCATTTGGAGTTCCACAGAGTTCAATCCTTGGCCCTGTTCTGTTTACCTTATACAATACATCCCTTAGTCGAGTCATAACTAATGATAATATATATCATAACATGTATGCTGAAGACACACATATGTATATATCACTTGAACAAACTGATGCAAATACATATCTATCAAGTTTAAATGACTGTCTCACTGACATCTTGCTCTGGATGGAAGCAAGTAAATTGAAGGTAAATCCATATAGTACTGATCTAATTATTATTGGCACAAAACAACAACGAAACAAGTTAGTTAACTACTTTCCAGTTAAATTGCTTGGTAATGATACATCACCATCAGATACTGTTCGTAATCTAGGTGTTTTCTCTGACAGTGATTTCAGTTTTCACCAGAACATCTGTCAAGTATGTAAATTTAGTTTCTACCATATAAGTGATTTCCGTCGAATTCGGCGTCATTTGTCTTCATCTACTGGTAAAAACAATACCAATATATCTAAATAGCAGTCACCTTAACTACTACAACTCACGACTAAACAATATTGCTAAAATGGAATTAGCTAAACTCCAAAGTGCACAGAATTCTTTGGCACGTGCAGAACAAAAATCACCATTTCTGTTCCCAGTTAAACAGCTACATTGGATTCCACTTACATATCAAATCAGTTACATTGGTTTCCAGTTGCATATCGAATACAAGTCAAGTTAGCCACTATCACATATCGTACCCTTTCTACGCAACACCCATCGTATATGTTTGGTCTCCTTCGTTTTTTTGATATCCCAAGGAATCTCAGATCATGTGTTTCACAACGATTTGTTGGCAGTGCGGCGAGTGGTGTTTTGTTTTAGGGTTAACGTAGGTGCTGACGTGGTGACCATGGGAGCGCGGTGCATGCCGAGAGGTTGTTGGGCGTGGTTGAGGTGGGCCCCCAACATCACAGACACCGCGCATGTATGTGTTTGTGCATGTGTGTGTGTGTGTGTGTGTGTGTGTGTGTATGTGTGTGTGTGTGTGTGTGTGTGTTTGTGTGTGTGTGTGTGTGTGTGTGTGTGTGTATGTGTATGTGTGTGTGTGTGTGTGTGTGTGTGTGTGTGTGTGTGTGTGTGTGTGTGTGTGTGTGTGTGTGTGTGTATGCATGCATGTATATGTATGCATGTATGTATGTATGAATGTATGCGTGTGTATGTGTGTATGCGTGTATGTGTGTTTGCGTGTATGCGTGTGTGCGTATATGCGTGTATTATGTATGCATGTATGCATATATCCTTGTAAGCGTGTACACATGAAACCGTATACGAAAGTATATCATTATGTACGTATATATGTACGCATGTACTCAACTATGTTCGTATGTACGTATATATGTGTGTGTGTGTGTGTGTGTGTGTGTGCGCGCGTGTGTGTATGTATGTATGTATGTATGTATGTATGCATGTTTGTAGATACATAGTTACTAAATACGTATAAATGAAATCATAGAGGTAAGTTTGTACTATGCAGACGTAACTGTGGGAATAAATACAGATTAGAGGTGTCAACTCGTAATCGTTCTTGTAAATATGATGTTGTACCAATATGGAATGAGCGTGTGAAAGAACTGCACCTGGTAGCTCGTTATGCCTACTGACTGTGGAGACAGGTTGACAAATCTAGACAAGATTGTTATGTCTTACGCCATCTTTATTCGACACGTCAGCACAGCCCGGGAACTGTCCTTATTCCAGAGCCATGGGGAACATTCATAATGCTGTACAATACAAATACTCTACACCCCTCCCTTTCAAATGTTGTTCCCTTAAAACATGTTAATACCCAGGTTGCGCTACGCCACATATACGATATTACAACCGTCAACATAGTCCACGGATTCAGCGTCCATTAATTAGTCCTTGTTAACAATAACATTTTAGTAGCCATTAACCATTAACGTCTATGTCCTTAATTAAACTGGACACCGTCTATCAAACGTCACAGATCCAGCTTCTCTGGAGGCTTTCTGGTTCTTGTGGACCTTCTGACGAGTCGTTCCTCTGCCATCGGTATCTGCGCTGGACTTGCCGGTCTCTCGTGATATTTCACTGTCATCGGTGTTTGCAATGAACTTGGCTGGTTGTCTTCTTCTGCTTCTGTTGTTGGTCTAGTCGATTCGTCAACCACTGTTAACTGCAACCCTCTTGTTGATATCAGCGGCCAAAACGGTAACGTTCCCCATTTCAGTGGTTTGTGGATCTAGGTGGTCCGCAAGTGTTTTGACTAATTCTGCGAATGGCTTAGTTGATGGTTTTATAGGTGCCATCAACGTTTTCAGTAACCCATACGCGTCGCTTCCCATGACGCTTATTAGCAAGTGCGCCCTTTTTTGTTCATCAATGTCATTAACGTTGAAATACGATTCCAACCTTTCAACGTATGCCGTCCTTGTCTCTTTTGAATTGTGGTGCTCTTATCCACCTTGTGACCTCTATTATAGTGCATGGTTATGTTCCGAAATCAGTCTCAGTGTCTCTTGTTGTACCGGTTATTAAATATAAAAATAAAGGTGTAAATGACAAAGGCCCATATACCATTCTAACTTATGTTCCAAGATAATAGATACTGTGTTATTCAACATAATGGAAACGTACTGCAAACTACGCCTCATTAGTTTGGATTTAAGCCAAAACATGGAACGCTGCTATGTGTGTTTACATTTAAGGAATTATTAAGATTTTTACACTAAACATAGCTCAGCTATGCATGTTGCGTTTCTGGATGCTTCAAAAGCATTTGATCGAGTCAATCGACGTAAGTTTTAACGAAATTATAACAACGCGATGTACCGAAATATATTATAAGAATACTCAGCAATGATTTCAATAACCAATTTGTATGTATCCGATGGGGATCTACCTACTCGGATTTCTTCTCACTGGGTAACGGTGTTAAGCAAGATGGAAAGTTATCCCCTTTACTTTTTAACCGTTATATAAACAATTTGAGTGTACAACTACACAAACAACATATCGGTTGTAGTCTGGGCACCATGGTTGTTAATCACCTGACATACGCTGATGACGCTCCTTCCGCCAAGGGACTACATGCTTTCTTGACATGTGTTACTCTTATGAGTTTGAACACGATGTTCAATATGATGTTGATAAATCCAAGATAATGTACTTTGATTCTAGAAACTCAAATATGATTATGGAAATTATTTTAGGAGGAAATAAATTAAACTTCGCCACCTCTTGAAATACCTTGGGCATGTCATGTCTAATGACTTAACGGATCAGGCTGACATTCAAGCAAAAGTGAGACTTATTTAAGCAAAAAGTACCATATTACGGCAAAAGAAATAATTTTTGCTCTACTGCTATAAAGAATAAGCCGTTTACTGCATAAAATATACTATTTCATAAATATTTACATGTCTGCGCCATGGATAAATCATAGAAAAGCTACTTTTCAGCAATTTATTGTTGCCTATGACGATTCATACAGAATAATGAACAATCTGCCGGTGAGATGTATCGTTACCCACATGTTTGCTACAGCTAATATAAACTCATAAAATGTATTATCAAAACTATTTTTAGTTTAATCACGAGAATTTACAGGTCTGTTGATACAATTATTCAGAGTATTTTTACTAGCGACGTATACAGTACGTCGCAGTTGCTCCATCAGTGGGACAAGGCTTCGTATACTTTTTAAATATCCTGTTTTATTGATGCATTTATTTATTTAATTTTGTATTTGTATTTATTTTAGTTTTTATATATTTTATGTCAATGTTTTTATCTATGTACTTGTTTCTATATGGACATAATGCATGTCTGAAATAAAACATTATTATTATTATTAGAGGATTGCACACATTGTGGGAATAAATGCGGAATACTGTAAGTAGCCTGTGTTGTTTATAAATAGAAATCACTACCCTCATGCCATTTATAAAAAAAAACGTCGTTAACCCGCCGTTTGGAATGCACCACCAACGTAGGAACACGGACGGTCACGGCTAGAGTCAAACACAGATAAGGTACGCCACAGCGACCGTCACTAAAATGAGCTCTTAACAAATGGATTAAAACGGAGAACTCTGCATTACTGCCTAATCCAACATCGTTGAAAACATAGCCGTTGTTAAAATTCAAGCGACTGTCACGGCTACGGAAAACAATTCAGATAAGGGTCGCTGCAGCGACGATTACGGCTAGGGAAACAAGAGTTCAGATAAGGGACGCCGATCAGCACCCACCACCCCTACTTGGCGGTGGCAGCTACAGTGGCTTTAGAGGTTTAGTTGCGTCATAGAAACAATAAAAATGTATATGTCAGCTAATGGTAAAATATCTGCGCATGCACCGTCACCAAAATGGCAAAATTCTATGATCGCAGTAGTAATGCGTACGGTGGTGCAAGAAACAGTTCTCGATATCCGGCTGGTGGGAAAGAGAATACGGTCTCAGTGCGTCCCTAGCGGGTCCATGACAACCGTCGGCTCGTTAGCCACTATTTCACGAGTGCCACACGTCTCGGATGTCAGCACCGACGACTGCTCTTCCCTTCCCCTAGTTAACGTCTTTAACTTTACGACAGTCATGGAGACGATGGCGAGATCGACGGGAGTGCCCCGCTCCCGCCTTGGCCGTTGGCTACATATGACAGCGCTATTGGATAACGTCGAGACGGTATCATGGGCCCGGAAAGTAGCTATTATTGAAAAGGAATGCAAAATGTTGGCTAGAGAAGCCACTTTCGTTATTTCGCATGCGCAATAACGTCATAGTGCATTTGATATTTGATGGTATACTGCGACATCTACTGGATTGTTTGGGTACTAAACGCCTTCTAGTGGAACATTCCTACACAAAAATTTCATTTAAAATAAGTTTTCCTACAAAATAATAATTCCATACAATAACATTCCCTTCAGAAAACCTCCTAGAATGCATTGCAGCAATAAAACACCCAGATATATTGCGCAGAAATATTTCCACGGAAAAGTATGAAGCTTCCATTGGGAAAAAATGAAAGATACACACATTCGTAATCTTGGAGACGTGTTAGTAACAAGTTGTTAGTTTTCCTATCTTATATATATATATTTTTTAAAGAACGGTTTCACAAAACAGCCAAAACCATACATTTTACAGTCATTTGTCTATTTTTTAATATTGAAAATGAGATTAACCTCCATATCCAATTTTCGGAGCGTTTGTTGCGGATCGTCACAACATTCTGCCAACTTTTAAAAGTGACATGGTGGCGGCCATTTTGTATTTTTATATCGAACCAAAATTCATGCTAGTCAGGGTGGTGGTATGTTAATAAAACGTCGAATATTTTGACATTATAGCCTCTTTTTCAAAACGCAACATCGGCAACCATCTTGGAGTTCTCAGTTGTGTCGTACCTTTACCTGTTGACCTTTCAAGAAGTGTCCTCTGTTGACTGCGTATGTAATATTTTTAATAATAATAATAACAATAATAATGTTCGAAGGCGCTAAGGCAAAAAGAGTAAAAAAGTCCACATTGTATGTACGTAAAAATATAGCATTAACAAATCCAAGATCATAAAACCTGGCACCAAATATCAAATCAAGTTATCATTAAGAAACTAATAAAACATTAATAAAACACCACTAGAAATTTAAGATCATAAAACATAGCATAGAAGAAATAATCATTAAAAAGTCCAATCGAGCGACAACATTAAACAACAGTGAAAGTTCAGGAATAAAAGGCTCGTTTGAACAGGTGAGTCTTTCGTTAGGAGTCTATTGAAGCTGAAGAGCCAGATTCCTAAATGCGTTAAGTCCATTTTCAAAAAAATGAGGTAATACCGGATTCCTGCCATCTAGCCATAGATGCTTAATGCTACGAAAACAGTTTATCCAAAACGAGCTTAGTCACTGCAGATAAGGCCGGCAAAGTTTGCGAATTTTTTCTCAAAACGAATTCAGGCCAGAGAGGTAAATTAAAAAAAATGTAATCAATCCAGATATATCATTCGCATAAATGCAAATGGCGGATAATCAGACAACGATAGAGTACAATTCGCCGGTTTTCAAAAATGAACGTTCCAGAAAGCGAAAGAGGACCTCAATTGGAAAAATCCCAGACGAATATGATAAAGATGAACCTTTCTTATAAAGAACCAACGACCCTGAGCGGCGTGTGTTGCGCTACATCTCGAACACTATAACGTTTGCTATTAATATATGTGTTGTCCAACTTAAGGCCAGTGTAATGTTATTACTTACTTTACTCAATCTGTACACTTTGTGTGTGTGTGTGTGTGTGCGTACGTGCGCGTGTGTGTGCGTGTGTGTGTGCGTGTATGTATGTTTGGGTGTGTGCGTGTGCGTGCGTGCGCGCATGTGTGTGCCCCACCAATTAATCACCTCTTCCACCTCACTCTCCCAGCCAAATCCGCCCAAACCACAACCAATCTTCGTCTATGGAAGCATTTACTAGAACATCTGCTAATATAACCATATAATGTTCGCCTGGACTGTAAAAGAAATATATTCAGTACTTCAAAATGAGTAAGTCCATGGACCACAATTCAAGAAAAAAAAATGTTCTTTAAAAATATGTCCCAATTAACGTAATTGTGCAATAGGATTTGTTACCATCAGGCATATAAAAAAGAATCCTTACATGCACATATGTATGCTTAAATATAAAAAAACATACATAATTAATGCTATTTTTCTTTTGCTGTTTACTCGAAATGAAAAAAATGGACTTAGCGCATTTTGGAATCCGGCTCTTCAGTTGTGCATATTGTGGAGAAGCGATGAATAAGACCCGATCAGTGTACTGGCAGAGGAGTGCGATCGCAACGTTCTGCTGGGAAGAACTGGAGCAGGCCTGTGATGCAGCTCGGAGCAAGCAGATGAAGGGCTTTGAACGTCAAAAACAGACGCCTGTGGCACTCCCTGGAGCAGCTCTGACGGGTGTGACTGGGTCTGGCCTAGACAGACAGTCTGAGTCCTCAAAGTCAAGTATGACTCAAATCACTGATGCGCGACGCCAATGACACCCGTGCTCTTCATGCAAGCGTAGGATCGACTGTGTCAATTTGGAATGTTTCATGCAGATTGATGCACAAGACATGGTCAGTGTGTCAGTTCAGCACAACCCTCTCTACCAACGTTGAGATAAAGGACATATTAGGGAGGTAGGGAGGAAGTTGTTCATGACATCCTTGTTTAAGTAAGCAAGGGCGTCATGAGCGCAGCTTTCAATTCTGTCTGCACAATTCCCGTTGGCATGGACACGTTAACAATGTTTGTGATGCTTAGTAAAAGACATTCTAACTGTTTTTTCAGAAGCCAGGTCGGCAGTGGATCGAATGAGCACGACTTTGAAGGAATCTGGTTGACTAGTCGTCTCACAACGTCTTCCATTGCAGGCAACTAAAAGCTGAGTTTATCGTCCACAGTGCCTTGATTCTCATCTAAAGGCACGTTGTTGCGGTCTGCCTTGAGCGTCAAGCTCTCATGAATCAGTCTGACTTTGTCCAGGAATAATGCACTCAATCTGCTGGCCAGTTGATCTAGCGAACCACCACCTGGCAGGTTAGCTTCAGGCTTAATCAAAAGGGCGTTGACAACAGTGTACAACTGTTTGTGGTTAGATGCAGTTTCTGTGACCTTTGCAGTGTAATAAGTAGATTTAGCAGATTGACATGGCGTATTTGCTCTTTGAAGAGATCCCGGTGAATTGTGAACTGTGACTATCTCCATCTCCTCTCCAATTGCCGTCTCTTCTGCGTAGCCATCTTTATGTCACCACTGAACCAAGGAACTTTTGGTCGAACCGTGATTATTCGTGTCTGAACTGTTGCATGTTTGTGTAATAGAGCTGACAGGGTAGTGTCGTACTGGCTGCTGAGGTGACAGGGTCAAGGCATAGAGTTGATGCCTCAATGTCGACTAGGAGCATATGTTTATCTATGGCAACATACTTACTGTATTACACTGAACGTCGAAGCGGCTGAAGTTATGGCAGATGTAGACTACAATGGACAACACCATGATCTGTCAAGAAGTCAGAGACTGTAGTCTTTGATACCAGATTGTCTGTTAATTTGGTGATAACCAAGTCTAACATATACCCATCTATGTGAGTGGGTCTCGCCCCATGTTGGCCGAGAGCGTGGTTCGAAAGGATGTCACGGAAGCGGGAAGCATCAGCTTTCAGTGGGTCCTTACAGTTGAAGTTGAAATCATCCGATATCAGTTCTGAGATTTTACCATGTGGTGCTGCAGGAAGTATTGGAATTCACCCAGAAAGAGGCCAACTGTGGACTTGTTTGTTTTTGATGGCGGAGGGCGATCGATCACAACCAATATCACTGATGTCGAAGCACAAAGTGTGACTTCAATGTTTTCGAACGATTTGTCTTTCGAAGAAGACTGATGTCATTGTGATGTTAGATTTGTGGAGGATGGCAACCCCACTTCCTCTGGCTGTGCTGTTCCTGTGTTATCTCCTCGCTTGGAATATGGGTAAATATGTAGCCTGGAATTGTCAGGGTTCTGATAGTCTGGTCGTCATCAGGATAATTTCTCCAGATTACTATATTTTTCTTAACCAAGTTTCGGTGAAGGCCACGATGTCAAAGCCATGCTCGATAATGTAGTCAGAAAGGGGTGTCACCTTGTTCCTCACTGACTGAGCGTTTATTGAGCACATGGTGCACAGCTAGCTCCGTTGTGTGTCACATACATGGAGGGTCGAGGGATTGGGTCCAATCTGTCGTCCCAGAAAATGCGTTGCAGGTCTGTTTCCGATGATTGAGTCGACTTGTCATAGTTTGTGGTGACACCCACGATAACCTCGCTTGTTTGGCGGGTGGAGTAACACTCTCCTGGAAACATTGCTAAGATAATTCTTGCTATTTCTCCAAATATAACCCACATGTAAACCAAAACGTCCTCTCCATCATTTGTGTCATAGTTTGACTTACTGACCTATCAAGAATAGCCCCTATTGACTATGTAGATACTCATTTGATCAACCTTAGCCATCATTCCACCGAAAACCTCTGACGTCTTCTCTTTAACGTATACATATTGAAACGATATCGACCTACAGATCATACAGGTAGGTACTCATTCCTCAAACCATAGCCTACATTTCCTCCAAGAATGTTTTGAAATGTTCGCCCGTATGGATAAATCTTGAAGAGATATCTACAATATTTTAATAGTTTGAGTTATTGACCTACCAAGAAACGCCCTATAATAACTATATTTAATCTTCTTTAGCCCACTGTGCACCTAAGACCTTTGTAATGTTCACCTTGACCAATAATTGTTTGAAGTACTATCGACTACATATGTAATTGTTTGAACTATTGATCTATCAAGAAGAACCACGTAGTTGCCATCAGTCGAAATAGTCATTTCATAAACTATAGCCTGCATTTCTCTCAAAACGTTTCAAAAAGTTATTCTTATTGAAGATCTATGCATCACTTTGACCTATTTACTTAACCAGAAGTGCCCCTAATGGCTACATTGTTATAATTTTAGTGTCTTCCCAAAAACTTTGAATAATTTACTCTGACGAATAAATCATGAACGCAACTATCTCATTGACTCACTGAGGAGTGGTTTGACGTATGTACAACTCATGAAACTCCCACAACAAACCAGCTTGGTTGGCATATATACATAATATACATAATATACATAATATACATAATATACATAATATACATAATATACATAATATGCATGTATATATATATATAATGCATAATACACGTATATGCATATATGCATATGTATATATATATTTATATACATGTATATATATATATATATATATATATATATGTATATATATATATATATATACATGTATATGTATGTGGGGCAGACATGACTGTAACGGCATATAGAGACTTTCAGGATTCACTGAAGCGACAGCGAAACTTCCGGTGGAATTGTTATACGCGGACATCTTTCTACAACATTTTTCGGCGAAACACATGCGAAAATTTTTTTTGGGTTCTAATCGGCTGAGCAGAATTCCATGTTCAACTGTGTCGCAAGCGGAATGATATGATTTGTAGGCTGATAGGTAGCGATCGAGAAGTTTGTCGTCAGCCATGTGCTCGATCAAACAGTAGGCAACGTATGTTTCTAGTAGATTAGACACAAACGGCTGTTTTGAAATAGGTATATATCTGTTCATATTGTCCTTATCGAGATTTGCCTTCTTAAGCAGAGTATAGCATTTCTGCTATTTACGTATTTTCATAATCTATTTTCTGGCCATTTTGACTCGTCATTTTTTATAGTAGAAAGGTGAGGCAGGAGTTGAGTAATTAATTATAGACTAGCGCATATGTTCAGGTGTCAGCGTCCGGCGATCGCTAATGTAATGCCAACATTCGGTGAAACTTAATGTATCATTTTTGACATGCAAAAATGGGTGGAACTTAACATGTAAACATAAACTGCTCAGATCGGCCATTTGCGATGCCATAGCAACGCAGCGGTGATTGACAGGAAATGGGCAGTTTCGCCGACAGACGGCGAAGGATATCCGACGCTAACATCGTTCCCTGAGTTCAAGCGGATGAAAACAACCATATTTTAGATGAAGGTAATGGTGAAATATACTTTAACATAATCAACCGTGCTATTTTCTACGTAGATGAAAAGGTAATCTTTCAAACGGTACCAAGATTTTTGGGATCGGATGAACCGTAAGTTTGCTAGCGACTGCTGAATTGAGTGATTTTGGATATGTCCCGAGTTGTTCATTTTTCGCTCGCTTATCTATTTTGTTAGCATTTAATTAAGTTGCGTGGTTATAATTAGCGTTTAATTAACTGGCGTCGTCGTGGACGAGTATTTTATTCTAGTTATTGGACGAGTACATTATTCTAGTTATTGGACGAGTAGTTTATTCTAGTTATTGGACGAGTACATTATTCTAGTTATTGGACGATTACATTATTCTAGTTATTGGACGAGTACATTATTCTAGTTATTGCACGAGTACATTATTATAGTTATTGGATGAGTACTTTATTCTAGTTATTGGACGAGTACATTATTATAGTTATTGGACGAGTACTTTATTCTAGTTATTGGACGAGTACATTATTCTAGTTATTGGACGAGTACTTTATTCTAGTTATTGGACGAGTACATTATTCTAGTTATTGGACGAGTACATTATTCTAGTTATTGGACGAGTACATTATTCTAGTTATTGGACGAGTACATTATTCTAGTTATTGGACGAGTACTTTATTCTAGTTATTGGACGAGTACATTATTCTAGTTATTGGACGAGTACTTTATTCTAGTTATTGGACGAGTACATTATTCTAGTTATTGGAGGAGTACATTATTCTAGTTATTGGACGAGTACATTATTCTAGTTATTGGACGAGTAATTTATTCTAGTTATTGGACGAGTTCTTTATTAAATAAAGTAAAGTAAATTAAATAAATCAATATTAGATAGCACTACAGGAATCTTCACTAATACCCTTTCTGATCATCAACCTTACTTCCTAATCATGAATATCAATGTAAAATCTAAACCTCCTCCAAAATGTGGTCGAGTAAATCTACAAAATAAGGCAGCTATGCATAATGTTAAACTTGAGATAAATTCGGATGCAATGTATAACAAACTAAACAAATCTCCTACGGCTGACCCCAATTTAAATTATAACATAATTCACGAAGAAATTATGCATGCATGCTACGAATAAGCATATGCCTGTTAAAATCATTAAATATAATAAATACAAACATAAGCATTCAACCTGGATCACACACGGTTTTCTAAAATCAATCTAATATCGAGACTCGCTTTATAAGAAATTAAAAATGTATAATCCAAATTTACCTATGTATGAAGTCTTTCTAACTAACCGAAAAACATATAATTCGATATTAAAGAAAAATATTCGTACTGCCAAACAAATGTACTTTGAATCACGCTTTAACCGATATAAAGATGACATTAGAAATACATGGAAAACCATAAATGAATTTATCTCCAAAAACAATTAAAACAACACTGTTTTGTTTAAAAGTAACGGCATAACTATAACAGATAAAACGGTTATTGCAAACCAATTTAACAACTTTTTTACAAGTATAGGTCAGTCGACAGCACAAGACATTCATTACAATGGTAATAAGGATTATAATTACTACTTAAATGATAATGTCCACTCCGTTTTCAGTCTATTAAATGTTGATGAAGAAATAGTCAAGACAACCATTGAAAGCCTTCCCAATAAAAACAGTAGTGGCTGTGACGGTATTTCCTGTAAACTTTTGAAAATAATTGAACCCTCCATCATCAAACCATTAACCCTGGTAATAAATCAAGTAATAAATACTGGTATATTTCCTGATACACTTAAACTCGCTAAAGTAATTCCTATTTTTAAGAAAGATGACCCATCTGTTTAAAAAAATGATAGACCCATATCTCTTCTTCCAGTGATAGAGAAAATAATATCTAGTCAACTAACAGCATACTTTAATGATTTTGATCTATTTGTTAAAAATCAATATGGTTTTAGAAAATAACACTCTACCGAGTATGCATCACTTGAACTAATAGATAGAATAATTACACAAATTGATAACAATTATGTTCCTTTCAGTATTTTACTTGACCTCTCTAAGGCCTTCGATACAATTGATCACTCGATACTATTAACTAAACTAAGATATTATGGATTACAGGGTCCTACCCTGAATCTATTTAATAGCTACTTAAGCAATAGAAGACAATACACCGAATTTCAAAATGAAAGTTCTGATATCCTACCTATCACAATTGGTGTACCACAAGGATCTATTCTTGGTCCCCTATTATTCATAATATACATTAATGATTTTCCTAAAGCTAGCGAAATGTTTAACTTTATTATGTATGCCGATGATACCACCTTATTTAGCACCATCAATTATTTTCAAGGTAACTCCCCAAATAGAAATATCGAATCGGCAATAAATGATGAACTCCTTAGAAAAATTGAATGGTTAAACATTAATAAATTATCATTAAACAGAAACAAATCTAAATATATGATTTTTCACATGCAAAATAAAGCTGTTGATAACTTTACGCTCAATATAAATGGTACAAACATTGAAAGAGTAGATGAATTAAATTTTTTAGGACTTACTTTAGATACAAATTTAAATTGGAATAAACACATTGAAAAAGTATCAAACAAGTGTTTCAAAACAGTCGGCATCTTAAACAGACTAAAATCTGTCTTTCCCCTAGAAATTAAAATTATCTTATGTAATACATTATTTTTATCACATATCAACTATTGTATTATGGTGTGGGGATACCAAGGTAGTCGAATGTTGAAAATACAAAAGAAAGCTATGAGAATTTTATCTATAAGTAAATATAATTCACACTCTGAGCCACTTTAAAAAAAATTGAATATCTTAAAAAATGATGACATGTTAAAATTACATGAACTTAAGTTTTATTATAATTATGTACATCACGACCTCCCTGCTTACCTATTAAATTGGAAAATAATTACAAATGCTTACGTACACAATTACAACACAAGGAAAAAAACAGAGTTACACCCATTCAGAACAAAGCATGAATTTGCCAAAAGATGTCTTAGATACAGTTTGCCACATGTCATTAACAATACCTCAAAGTTAGTCACAGAGAAGATTGGAACACATAGCTTCAGAAGTTTTGGTAATTATGCAAAAAACAATTTATTAGAAAAATACGTAGATACGTGTACAATATTAAACTGCTATACATGCTATCAAAGTCATTAAAACTGTATTATTGTATGTGATATGTATGGATATGTATTGTATATATATAAATCAGCATATGAATATTGTAGTTGTGCATATACACATACATATGAAGTATATTGATGTGTACTATTGACAACTAGTATTTGATTATTTTAACATACCATTAATACTCCAATACATGCATATATGTAATGAAGTAATCTCGGTTTCTTTTCTTTTCCTGCACATTTGCATTTGCACTTCCTTCGGTAAAATTGAGTTGAAACAAATTAGTATTGTGGCTCCTATGAGAGCGACTGTTATTGTCTTAATAGGAGTCACAGACCCCATCTAATTTGAAATTACACTGCACTTGTATATATGAATATATATGCCTATTCATGTTACGTTAATTTGATATTATACACATATTGTAATTGGGGTCTAAATAAAACTTTCTTGTTCTTGTTCTTCTTGTTCTTGAAGATATTTACGAGGGACGTGTGAGAAATTACAATCAGAAGGCATCATGTCTGTTATGGTTTTATTGTTTTTATCTCCGGTGCTTAGCCATGTATCGGTGCTTGCTACAAAATCCTTATTCACCTCAGTCAAGTGAACGATGAATACGTGGATCTTGTTACAAATGGAGCGAGCGTTGACAATGCCCAATATGACAAGTGTCTCGACACGTCTGCTTGCACCCGTGGAGCGAGCGTTGACAATGCCCAATATGACAAGTGTCTCGACACGTCTGCTTGCACCCGTGGAGCGAGCGTTGACAATGCCCAATATGACAAGTGTCTCGACACGTCTGCTTGCACCCGTGGAGCGAGCGTTGACAATGCCCAATATGACAAGTGTCTCGACACGTCTGCTTGCACCCGTGGAGCGAGCGTTGACAATGCCCAATATGACAAGTGTCTCGACACGTCTGCCTGCACCCGTGTTATTGGAAAGCGACTTGTCAGATACAGCATTCCTGACAACCGGATGAATCTCACCGACTGGCATACAGTACATATTGCTAATGTTCTTTCCTGACTGGTGGCTAGCCATTAATGAAGCTAGGTTGTCACAGGGAATATAACATTATATAATGCTCTTTCCTTGTTGCGCTCATTATGTTATTATATATATATATATATTGTTGTATGCATTGTAAAAAATAATATAATAATAATAATGTTTTATTTCAGACAAAAGCTATGATTCACTTTGTCGAAGGCCTTGGAGGCAACCAGCATAGAGACATACATAGAAGAGCCATCCTCTATGTAGTGTCTCAGTTGAGTGATGCTTTTAAAATCCAAATTGGTTGGCACACGTTGTGAAGAAAATGGTAGCCCTTGATAATATTAAAGATTCAAATAATTTACTTGCAATTGTTGCAAGAGCAATAGGTCTGTAGTTATTGTTATCAGACAAATCACCAGCTTTGTTTTTAATTATTGGAGCTATTATTGTGACCATCATAGCATCAGGTAAAAACCCATATATTAACAAGGTGCTGAATAGCATTGACATATAAACATGCAGTTTTTCATTAGCATACTTAAAATGTTCATTACTTATACAGTCATAACCAGGAGCTTTTATTGTAGGCATCGCCTGAATGATTTCTTGTATTTCTTTAGCATCAACCATCATTTTGTCATTAAATTGCATATTGCTTCAATACATATCAATCTTTTTAGTATGTGATGGAGAGCCAGGTACAGAATTAAGTAGAGACTGGTACTGATGAAGCCACATATTCTTTACATTTTCAGCACCACATGCACCGCCAACATTGCTGGTATTTGGCAACTTGGCATTGTTCATTTGTTTGATATCTTTCCAGAAGTTTGTAAAGTCATTACTACTTAGTTTTGAAGCAAATCGTTCGGAGTTAAGGGCTTCAACATTTTTTTCACAGAGTCTTTTCTTATGTTTAAATTGAGCACGTTTGATTTTCATTATGTCATACAAAGGAACGTGTTGGGGACTATCTGCAGACCGCCATATGAGAAAAGACTCTTTAGCAACCTGGTGGAAGTCTCTGACCAATCAAGAACGGCGTGCTTTGAAGACATGTTATGCGTCTTAGTAGGTATTACTTCACAGGCATCCCTGAGTGAACTAACAATGTCTTCATAAAATTTGCATAGCAGTATCTGATGGGCTTCATCATTACAATTCGGGTCGGTACAGCGTGAAACATCATGAGGTACATCAATGGCAAATAAAAGCACACTGGTTTGAGTGTAATAATTGTGAAGGTCTTGGTGAGTGGCAGCCCCCCACATAGGACAAGGCTGTCGAATTTGCGCCTGAGTGGATGCTTCAGAAATAGGTAATAAGTTGACAGATATGGTAAGGCATAGGGGTAGGTGGTCCGAAGAGACACAATCATAATTAACTACCATATCAGAGATTGATGAGTGACTGGAGTGAGTGCTGAGCACATGGTCCAGCCAGCTCCTTGAGCCATGAGCATCACTGACATAAATAAAAGCATCAGAACTGAGACATTTTACAATACCGTAGTTACAATACATTTGATTTGATTCCTGGCCTTCTCTACGCTTGTCAATCTCTTGGCATTCCCACGGCAGCACATCAATTGCTGTCTTGTGTATTGTCCCACAAAAGTTACAGCGACAGAGATACACTGTGACAATATCATTGTTGTGCCAACAATTCCAATAATTCACACAACGCTGCACACCGATCAATACAATGCAGTGGGTCGTTCGCACATCCACAAGTGGACATAAACATCTCGCACGACTGGTCTCTGTCCGATTTACCAGAACAGATGTAGATTCAGATAGAAATCCTTGAAATGCGATAAAAACAACGATTTTTGATAAACCAGTTCTGCAGTTTGTTATCACTGCACAAGTACCCGCGATAAGGATAAACCGTTACAATGGTTCTACTTGACAAACACACAGGAAAGTGATCGAATACACGGACCCTCTTAAAGGAGCTGCTACAAAGCGCTGCATAACACGTGACTTATAGGTCAAACTGGTAGATAGGTCCAGGAATTTTTCAACCGTTCTGGGAGGAATGTGGGCTATAGTTTGTGAAATTAGTACCTATGCAGTCACTACGTGCTCTTCTTGATAGAGCAATTGGTCAAAACTTTATATACAGTATATATATATATACCGTCGATAGTACTTCAACCCTTCAACAGGGTAGGGTGAACATTTCAAAGGTTTTAGGTGGAAATTGGGCTAAAAGTGATGAAAATAGGTACCTATACAGTCACTGAATGGCGCTTCGTGATAGATCACTAGCTCAAACTATTAAAAATGACGTCGATATGACTTCAAGTTTTATGCATAAGGGCGAATATTTCAAAAGTAGTTTAAATGTGCGCTATGGTTTGCGGAATGAGTAGTCTGTAGGGGGCGCTTAGTTATAGGTAAATAGGTCAAATGATTACATATGTGGTCGATATGACTTCAACACGTATAAGTTAATGCTAAAATGTCAAAGGTCTTAGGTGGAATGTGGGCAAAACTTGATTAAAGTATTATCTACCCGGTCACTAGGGGGCGCTTATTGATAGGTCAGTATTTAAAAAAATGTTGGAGATGATTTCAAGAATTATGCGTAAAGACACATTTTCAAACATTTTCGATGTAATGTGGGCTTAGTCCGGTGGCACGACCCCATATTTATAGAAAAGCTTTCAATGTCTGATTTGTTTACAAACAGTTTTTTTGTATTTTTCGATAGTACTTGGTGTCTAGATGATATTTTGGCTTGGTGGGCACTTGCCACCCACACGGCTTTTCATAATCCCCGTAGAGTAGAATGATGATGTTCGCGTCTATAAGTACAGTGTATGCTTTTGTTGAAGAAGAATCCAATTCTTGCGTTATTTTACCATTTCGCAGCCACCTTGATGACGTAATTCCAAGCTAGCCACTAACATAACATAATGCACCTAATATTGTCTCCACTGTTGTTACCTGTCAGCCAACACAATTTCAAATAGCTATCGGAGTGCTCCTTGCAGACAAAAACATGTTTATCAGAGAAATGTACAACTACGATGTCTCCTGCTCTTATGGTGAGGTGCGACGATTTAGAAGGTCGGCTGCTTTTCAGTTTTCAAAGGCGAAATCGGGTGATCTGGGATTGTTGCCACTCTGGGCGGGCTTGTGCAAATCATAATCGATAACTTCGTTGCTGTGATCAGTTCGCAGAACTGCCTGCTCGAATGCCACTACATGGCAATAATGGCGGGCCCAGTGGAATGCGGATATGGATTGCCAAGATGATCTGGACATGATAATCCCTCGCCTCTCTAAAGAGTAAATGTGATCTGTCCCATGTGATACACCACGCGTTGAGTACAAGTGTCCAAAGAAAGCTCTCAAGCCCTTCGTCACTAAAAAAAAAAGTCAGACGATTTGTACAAGCCACACAGGTCTCATTCTCCAGAGCTTGCGATGTGGACTTTGCCGTCCTCAAGAACGTGCTATTCAAGGCTACAAGACAAGGCTCTGTCGTGAGGAAGGAATGAATCCAGCGCCTAAGTCAGCAGTTTTCTATATTCCCCTCAACAACATGAAGCCGTGCGATCCCACTACCGTCAAACCAGGACTCAAACCAGGATATTATGTTTCTCACCTGCGATCAGCAAATCTACAAGATCGTTGTGGACATCACTTTCCACCAACCAGAAATGCAGACAGACATTGTGGGGATTCTAGGCTGGATGCATTTCCTTAAGGATTTCGTGGGCTGCATCGGAACTATCATGGCGGACAGCGATCTGAAGGAGATCCTGTCGACCTCCTTCGACTTCGTTGAATGTTCGGGCGCTGCTGCCGACAGAAGTACTCCTCCAACCAGCGTTTAAAAAGTGGAGTCCTGATCAATACGGACGATCTGGAGAATGTTCTCTATGAACTCTTCGCTCAAAGCTGCGGGTTCACCACGGGTATCGCATCAAGGTGATTGGCCCCTCCACATAAAAACAGCGGAAGCCATGCTACATGCCATAATTTGTTGTGCAGATGTACAACTATTGCAGATACGGCCTCTTCTATGACCTGGCTCGGACCAGATATTCTGGAGAGGTTCTACCAAGGAGAGCAGTCGCTGCACCAAACTGTTGTTCTCTACAATGAACACTGGAATGACATGTTCATCGAGAAGAACTGGACGAGGAATGGACACGAACCAGGTGACAGGTGTTAGTGTGGACGCGACCACAAGATGTCTGGGGTGAAGAGAATGTGCAAGTGACTCGCAAGGAGGATTCCCCAAGTCACACCGGTCGAGATGATCGTCAATCACTATGCGCAACTCGAGAGTCGTGCATTGACCCGATGGATCCAGATAACCATGTGGCAGGATGTCTG
This sequence comes from Escarpia spicata, assembly GCA_963995525.1. Classification (NCBI taxonomy): domain Eukaryota; kingdom Metazoa; phylum Annelida; class Polychaeta; order Sabellida; family Siboglinidae; genus Escarpia; species Escarpia spicata. The sequence goes on along the minus strand of OZ023213.1, from coordinate 54,922,404 downwards.
CTCAACACCTCGAGTGGTCAAGTAGATCAACTAAATGTAAACGTTGCAAGACCGTGGAAATCGGGCTGAGCAGCTGATTCAGTTCGAGGCGGCAGAAAGCTTTTGCAGCTGACTCACAATGCAAGTAGCCACATTTGCCGCAAAGAAGAACCATACCACAGTCGGGGAGCATGCTATCATTGACCAAGAGGTGATGTACGGTCGTGTGATGACCTTTCTAGTGAATCAGCGCGACCTGAAACTGCGACAATTTCTCGCAACGGAGCTGACCGCTTATCCGCCGTCGATGTTCCATGCCGATGGCCGGATGCGGGCCGCTATCGGAACGTCAACGCTGTAGAGTATCATCCAGGTGGACATGTCACACCACTTGGCCATTTCACGTTCACGGAACCGTCGCCACGTTCATATAGGGCTTATGGGTTGGTTTTCCATGCGGTTATTTGAGGCAGATGTCCATGTGTTTCGACCGATATATCGACTACTCTACCAAGAGTGGCACTACGCTCGAGCATCCTCTACCCGTATCCACCAGCTCGCCCTAAAACACTGTCTGCACGGGATGCAGTGCTCAATAAATCCGCCAACAAGCCACGGCTGAGCACACTCATTTGCGAGCAGATCGTAAGTGACGATCAGTTCCTACAGAATGTGACGCAAGACAACAATTTGGTGGTTACTGTGGACAAGGCAATGCCCACCCATGTATTTAAGGAACGCAAAATGCCTTGTCTGGGTCTTGCCTCGACACACGAAGAAGTAAATATAGTCATTATTCAATAGCCATCCACCTTGCAATAGAAGATCCAGATTCATGATTTCGCCAACCGCTGTGGCTCGAAAAAGGCTACCCACTGGATCAGCTGGGCAAACCGACGGCAGATTTCGTCAAAGTCACCAAGCAAACGACAGTTTTCATGGCTGTGTGCTACGGCGTCAAAACACCATGCTCTTCGATGACGGAGTGCCAGCGGCAGTGAGCGCAGAAGACTGGAAATTAACACCGTTAACGAAGCAGTGCAGTTTGCCCCCAACAACTGAAGCATTTGTGCAGAACGTTCGCAGAGCACGCCATCAGCTCGCTCAATGGTGCAGTGCCCTGAGTGGAGATCCACCTCCTCTTAATGCAGTAGACTATGAATGGGAAGCGGATGACACAAACAGATGCCTAACCCCACGAAACATGGAAGATGGAGTACCCTACGCTCCCGAAAATGTCCTCGAGTTGGTCAGGTGTGGCTACGAATCAGAGCGAGCATGTATAGGTGGGAACTGTGGCGGCATTGGGACGCCAGAATGCTTGCCCGATGTTCTGCGCTTGTGGTGGTGGTCCTACCTGCTGAAATCCATTCAACACCAAGGAACATGCAGTAGATGACACTAATAACACTGGTGATGCAAGATTTGGATTAACAATGACGAGGAAGAGAAAGACAAGTTCCTGGAAATCAGTTGCTTGTTTCTGTGACGAATTTCCGAGCTGTGCCCTAGCCGTATCAAACGTAAGCTACTTGCACGTACTTGATCTTGCAATTTTGGGTGGGATAAAGTTAACAATTGCTGCCATCCGTCAGTATTTTGCTATATGTACTCTCAAACGAATAGAGTTCACGTGCAGGTATGTGATAACCAGTGTGAATCATAATAAATGATCAATGACATGGATGATTTCAACACATGCAGACACAATTTCTTTTATATGCACACTGCATTCAATCAACGTCGAATTCCTATGGCTGAAATATATATTAGCATGCACTGTTATATCCATTTGAACCAATTGTTACAGAAAACACATAAACTTACAACCGATTATAGGCGTTTTACTGTGATTTTGGTGGCCATCTTAGATTTACGTCATCAGGATGGCCGACAACTGGTAAAATGATTACAGAATCGGATTCCGCGCCCTCGTAAACATACCTATTGACGACAAAATCATCATTCTATTATACTTAGAACAGACTTAATGGCGAAATCTAGATTTTGGTCCTGCTCGGCGGCCATCTTGGCGGCCATCTAGGATCCTGAAAAAGCCAAGTGGGTAGCTAGTGGCCATTCAGCCATAATGCAAAAAACGACTGTGAACTGATATGGCAAGGTTCCCAGGCCGAGCCACCGGACTAGCTATATTTGGTGAAAAGAGTTCATACGCAGTCACTTCTTGAAAGTCAATAGGTCAAACTTTGACACAACTGAGAATTCTAAGATGGCCGCCCCATGTTGCGTTTCTAAAAGGAAGCTACAATGTCAAAATATATGAAGTTTTATTAAGATATCATCACCCCGACACGTGTCCAAAACTACCTCGAATTTGTGTCTGATTCGCTTTTTTTTCAGATAGAAATGGTTTCACTTCCTATGGAAATGGCTCCGCATAAAATATTCTGGATGTTGTTTTATGTTGCAGTGTATTGTTGGAGGTTATCTGAAGGAAATGTTATTGTACGGAATTATTTTTTAGAGGACAACATTATTTTTGATTAAATTTAGAATAGGAATGTCCCAGTGGAGGACGCCTTTAGTACATCAATAATCGGAGAGACGGCGCTTTAGTCCCTGAAATATATTCAAAAGGAGACATCTAACGCACTGTGACGCCACTGCGCTGGCGCGATGACGAAAGTGGCTCCGCTGCTCCGTGCTCCTGGCTGATTCTACTCACACTGATGCGGCTATAGACTAACGTGGAATCAGGAGGGAGTCCAACATATTGCATTTCATTTCAAGAATGGCTGCTCTCAGGGCTGGTGATACCGTCTCGACGTCGGGCAGACACTCGGGTGCGACGCAGGTTAGCGCTGTTATAGGTTGGCATCGTTGAAAGCGGTTGGAGCGCAATGATGCTCCGGTCGATCTCTCCATCGTTTCCATGACTGTCTTCAAGGTAAAGACGTTGACTTGGGGAAGGGAAGGCGCAGGAGTCGCAGGGCCGATACCCGGTCGTATAGCACTCGCGAAATGGTGGCTGACGAACCTTCGATTGCCGAGGATCCCCCAGGGACGCGTTGCGAATGAATTATCTTTGCTACCTGTTGGACATCGGCAGCTGTAAGTTTCGCATGTCGTCCATCAAAGACTCCATCTCGTGCACTTTGGCGTGGCTGTTTTTCGTTGTTTCTCCGTCGTACGCTTCATTAATGCAGACCCAAAAATCTCGGCCGCATCCTGATTCGTCACGTGCCCTTGCTGCCTCCAAGCACCATGGGATAACTTGGCGCCCTCGATCATGTTGGCTTATGTCGTTGAAACCTGGTCGTTGAACAATGTCCTCGTGTCCATACGGACAAAGCTACCTCTCCGTTAAATTTTACGATGTATGTTCGTAGAATTAACGCTATCTTTATTCCAACTGGAAATTTGGTGCTACGCTCCTCGATCCGACGAAGCAGACTCACACACACACACTCACTCACTCACTTACTCACTCACTCACTCACTCACTCACTCACTCACTCACTCACTCACTCACTCACTCACTCACTCACTCACTCACTCACTCACTCACTCACTCACTCACTCACTCACTCACTCACTCACTCACTCACTCACTCACAAACACGCGCAAGCACGCACTCGCACACACACACACACACACACACACACACACACACACACACACACACACACACACACACACACACACACACACACACACACACACACACACACACAAACTCACACAAAAAAACACACACACGAGGTAGTTTATTTATTTATTTGCATTTGGAACTTTTTAGGTCAGAACAAAATACTTTGCGAACAACTGAAGGTCTATATTGGCCGAATTATTGATTAATGAAACCTAGTTAAAGCTAATTTAAAAAACGCATTCACTGAAATTGAGATGATTGTGTCACGTTTTTCGTTGGAGGTAATTGCTCGTTACAATTCTAGGAGGCTCCTTATTCCACATTATAAAGTAACTAGACTAACATACTATTGTACTTAAAAGACATTTGGTAACATTAAGTAACGTTATTAGACTATACACAAACAAAACTACCACTTACCTCATCCTTGGCGTCGTGGGATTCCTGCCGTGGCACTACAAAAACGAAACTCACTGATACCATTGTTGGAAAGAAAGACACAGAAAACAAGTAACGGACTAAAAATAACAGGAACATAGCAGCGATCAAACATACCAAGTTAATTTACTTAATATTACTATTTTTACCTTAGAAAAATACTTATTGTGCGTCTTGAAAGCTGCGTGAGCTGTACCAGTATACAAAGGCAATCAGTGTTCAGAGAAGGACAGTAACATTCTAGACCGCGAGGAAAAGAGCACAGCAGTAGGAGGATAAAGGAAAAGATCAGCATCCACAAAATGAAAAGGACTCTGAAGTGACTACACTGAAAAGAGATGCCGGCCAGGAGCTTCCTCCAGTCCTGCCCCAAATGGTATCACATGACGTTGATCTTGCGGAACACGTATAACTCCACTCTGCTGAAGAAGACGGCTAAATTCGGTCGAAATATACACATGGCATACTACGTTTCTTAAGATGTAATTATGTATAATGTGAAATATAAATGTTCTCGTTATGAGAAATTATTGTTTTTTTTCGTAAACTACGGATTATAATAGCTAAAAGGTACACCGCATGATAAGGTATGAGGACACTGGCTTGCTTTGGAGCGCTATGTAGCGATTGTGATGTGCTTTGTCAGCCAATAATTGGCCTAGTACCAGATGTTATAGTGGCTTCTGATTGGTAATTTATTTTCCGGTGCCAGGCGCCGCTCCAGAGAACCTATCGCAAAGCTTCTAATTTTGGTTACTTCTTCAACTACATTAAAATGGCGGCTTTGTTATAGGTGGAAATAGGTGCAACCAGTGAACGCAACGCGCGGGAGAGACGTGAGAGGGTATGACATGCAACGAAAATACCCCGTCTAAAGACATCAGTGGCCTCGTTACTACAGCAAAAGCCAGGAAGTTCTCCTTAGCTGAACACCGTATGGAATCTGCCAGGGGCGTTGGGAGCCTGTTTCAACCAACTGACTGTCTTTATACTACGTCAATGGCCAACAACACGACATGGAATATACACGTTACGGAATACCTTGTTTAAACCATATCATGACGTTGGTACTACGACGCAAAAGAGCAAACGTATTTTCGACGTTGAGCGTACTCGCGCGTGGACAAGTTTGGGCAAGGCAAGTTCGGTAATTATGTTGTTTATAGCAAACGTAGCTGCGGCAGTATAGGCTGATGTATTATGCATTAGTGTCTACATAAAGAACGATAGGCTTCGGGGATTTCCCCGTTTAAACCAGCCGGTGGTCCTATAACGACTTTCAGTAAAACGGTATGTTTGAACACTTTCCGCTTGTATGATATTTTAGTTGTGCTGACGTGTGTGCTATTAATTAATACTTGTGGATATTTTATATCAGTTACGGTGGTGCCATCTAACGGATACTAGCAAACGAATGAGGGTTAGATGTGGAAAAAAGTTAATGAAGGTCAGAAGGACATCAGATATTCACCAGAGGACGATGCACCGGATGTGTCGTCACGCCGGAAATCCAGTGATTGTCATGGCCGCCTCATGGTTCAACCATCGGATCTCCCCAAAAGTCTTGCAGTTGAATTTTTGTGTACTACACATTCTAGCCGCGCAGGCAAAAAATAGTTAATCGATGTTATCAGTGGGGTTGTTGAACAATTCCGAGTTTCGCAGGTCAGATATAAACTTGGCATTATAAATAGTAGCATGTTTTCTGTATTTAATTTGACTTCTCGGTCGTTTTGGTTTTGTTGTGATGAGGTCGCGCTGAATAACGTGGTGATCAGTAAACAGTCTTTGACGGATACAGTATATATGATATGATGATTATTTCGCATAATGACGAGGTCGAGTATATGGCCACAAAGAGGTGTCCGCTCTGTCACGTGTTGTTTATAACAGCCTTTTTTGGTGAAGTAAAGTGTCACTACTACGATCGTAACCGTTAAAATCACCAACAATTACAATCGGTCTGGTTTTGGGGTGCAACGTTGTAGCAAAATGCTGAACTCATCGATGAAAGTTTGAAATGGTACTGATTTCCGGCCGGACACAGGAGGTCCACACACCGTTACGATTCGTACATAGATCCCGCATTGGCACCACACAGTACTAGCTCAAGTCCATCCAATGATGGAGCGACCAAAGGCGTCGATGTGCACAGGAGAAATGATTACTTCTACCGGACGTCAACTCCGCCGCCTCGTCTAACGCTACGCAGATGCGACGTAAGTTGTGCCCATCTGACAGCAGTCAGAGAAGTCGAAATGGTGGTCTATTGAACAGTTCTGCCTAAGAGTAAAGTGTAAGTTTTGTAGACGGTTTACTGCGCTATATAAGAACCTACGTTACTTTTTTACTAGACGAGAGCTCAATCAGATGATGCGGAAGTTGCGATCGTTGATGTAGTCACGGATAAACCCCGCCTCATTGCGCAGCGACCGCCTGTTGACCAATAAAGTCGTTTTTCGTATTGACGTTAGTGGCGGACATGCCGTCAGTGGACTGCCATCTCTGCCGAGTGGGCTGCCGATTCATTCTCTGACTCTGCGGCCACCAAGGTATATGTGTGTCGCAAAGAACGCTTGCAGATACGCAATTGCTGAATATTCACATAGTAGTTCACCCAACATCTGGTACGACTTGTTACGTCGACGTTAATTTACAAAAAACTGGGTCCTTGAATAACGCACCACTGAGGCTACGTTTGACACATATGCGTGTTGAAGTGGGTCATTCGCTTTAATGACTAGATAAATGTCGGTAAAAGTGGCTATAATTCGCTTTAATAACTATATAAATTTCGGTAAAAGTGGCTGCAATCGTGTTCATGTTCTCAATAAAAATTAGCCAATGTAAAGCATTGTTGCCAAGATTCTATCCAAAATGTTGGGTTTGTTACATAAGCTGGTGGACTTAGTTAGACTTAGTCCTGTTCATTTCGGGACATCGGGCGACGAGGTTCCTCCACCTCGTATGGTCCTTTGCGACTTCTTTGATCACATTACAAGTGATTCCCATTTCTGCTTAGACTTCTATAAATGTATTGCGCCTGGTCTTAGTCGGCTTTCCTCGTTTCCTGCTACCATCTTCTAAGATCCACTCCATCGCAACATGTCTATCCCTCGGTAGACGTAGGACATGCCCACCTAGTCTCCTTCGTATAGACTTGACGATGTCAGTCTCCCCAGACTTGCCCTCCTCATCACTTCGTCATGATTGTGTGCTCTCTCCATGATATACCCTATATGAACTGAAAGCATCGCCGGTGGAAAATGTCTATTCTTTTTGGATATCATAGCCGTATTCTTCCACGTTTCACAGGCATATATCGCTGCTGGTATTACAATTGCCATGTAAATACGTAACTTCATTCCTTTTCTGGTGGTGGTACTGGATCATATAGGACGCTTGTTAGAAGCACTTTGCCATCTTTTCTTTTTATTGTTAATATGGAGTTGCTTTTTGCGCTTGTTAGCTCTCTCACAATCCTATGCTGCTTTTTCGAGTCATTCCGTTCTGCTGCTGTTTGCGAATCTTTGTCTTTCTTTTATAACCATTAATTGTTATATGTCAAACAGCTCTTGCTTCTTCCTTGTCCATTCTTCTGTCGAACACTACATTCGCGCTCTCCTTTATGGATTTGATGATATATTTGTCATTGCTCTTCGAAGTCGGCTGTTTGTAGTAGCGCTAGAAATTGTGTATGTGTCTGTATTCTTTAAGTTATCTGTCGCATATGACCTGACCGTCTTCACCCTCTTGACACGACATAACTTCAGGCGGATCTTACCTATCACTAGGTTGTGGTTAGAACCAATATCTTCCCTTAAATATATATATATATATATATATATATATATATATATATATATATATTGGTTCGGACATTCTATAGAGATGTACAACACATACTGATAACGCAGAATGTAAATGATCTCTTTCGATGTATTATAATATGGTGAGGACCAGGTCTTCTTGTGGGTGCGTTAGTGTTTGATGAAGGTGTTACCAATGATGACACCATTGACGCTGCTCAGCACCAGCAATCATTCACCGTTATCGTTCATGTTTCCAGCTGAACCGTGAGGTCCAACTGTAGTACAAAGGCCTTTTCTGTCACCATCAAGCTTCGCGTTAAAGTCTACAACCACCATTTTTATGTCAAAGCTTGGTATCTCATCAAATACGTTCTGGTGTTGAACGTAAAAGATATGCTTTTCCTCGGATGTGGCTACTTCGGTTGTGGTATGTACTTGCACTATGGTGACTTTGACATATATGGTTTTGAACATCGCTGTAGTGATGCATTCAGTTACTGGCATCCATCCTATCAGAGCTTGTGTAGCATCCTTATTCAGGTGTAGTGAATAAGGATGCTACTACAGGTGTAGTGATCTTCATTCCCTGAGCACAGGACAGTTTTATCTCCACTGAAGAAGCGTCCCTGTCTGATCATACTTAGGCATAGACAATCTAGACGTTAAGCCTTCATTTCCGTTAGCACCTGTTCTATCCGCCCGCTCTGAAAGATCGTTCGAACGTTCTGTGTGCTTATTCTAGTGTTAGTCTTGGCGTAAATATATGGCTCACCGGAGGTCGAGCTTCCTCACGGTTTTCACTCAGTCCCGCCATAAATACATGTGTACGTGTAGATTGTAGCATTTCTGCTATTTATGTGTTTTATAATATATTTCCTGGTCAGTTTCTCTTTTCCAGTATAGACCGGGGTCTCTTCACAGCGTTTCTCGGGGGAACGAACGGCCAGCGACAGATCCACGATGCGGGCCGAACAAGGTGCGGACGTAGCGAGCGCATGGCAAAAATACGTCGCGAGCTCATGTCGAAGATTAGTGACATGCGAAATGTAGCGAGAACGGGCGTGGTCAGCAGACGGTCGAGACGAGGGGCGACGCCGCAAAGCGAGACAGCCGGATTAATGAACGCATGACGGTAATCGGAGCGGCGGACAACGGGAAAGTCACTTCCGGCAGACGGTCGGCCGAGTTGAGTCAGCGAGCCGGCGGGTCAACGGGACGGCGTGCGGGCAACGAGACGGACACTTACGGTAAACAGTCATCGTGCCCTGGTGTGATCTCGTGGCTAGCTAGCCAAGTCGGGACATTGGAACGAGTTTGACGAACTTTCGGTCGAATATGCCGTATAAAGAGAAGTGAAAATGTTTTGTTATATCTTGCTGTATGTAACCGACTAGTCTATTGTGAATTAGAATCCCGATCTATGTGTGTAATTAATATACTAGTTTTCCATATTCTGGGAATGGTGTAGATTATTTCATGTTATCTACCTGAGTCCGAGCGGACCTGAACTTGTAATGGATTGACACGTAACATTATCTAGAGTGTGGATTATACTTAGTTTTTGTGAACGGGCCGTTCAAATTTTTTTGGGTTTCAAAGATGATCTGAGAGCCGAGGTAAGGTAGAATAGAGGGTAGATGTTGTTTTTATTGTTGCAATAAAATAGTTTTATTTTGGTATATATATTTATATACATATGTAACAAAATTTATTAAATTTCCATTGCTCCTTGTTGCGTTGATCACGGTTGCCGGTCGCATTCACAAGCATTGACCTAATTAACACTGAACCCTTCTATACCTGAGCCATCTAGTTATGGAGACCTCGCCAATCTCTGACATAGATACACATGTAGATGCAGATCATCTATGGATATGCCTTCTCCTGTACACCATAGAGGTGTACCGGAATGGGTTATCCTCGTCGTTTCTGTAGTAAAGTTTGTTTTTAATGGGAAAGATTACTGCCCCTACGCTCAACCTTCCTCTTTTTTCAACTGGCTTGGAACAGGATTTGGTGGACTACTCATGGCTAAATTTGTGTTAGAAGACCTCCATTGGGGCGTTTTTTTTTTATAAGACACCGCTATGATTGCTAGATGTCGGCTGTTGTGTGAGGTATATGTTACAGTATGATACACCTGGATATTGGGGCGATTCGTCAGTAAATTGTAAGTAAAACTTGTGTTACCGTGCTGTTAGGGGCGTTTCATGGGTAACCTACAAGTCAAGGTTAATTTGAAGGAGTGTCTCTTAGATAAAATATTGTTGGTCATAGTTGCGTTTCCATGGAGTAACTGGATTAACATCATAACGCACAACCTGCGAGGTCGCTAACTTCTGTTTAAAGAACATGAAGGATGGGTCACTGTGATCAAGATCATCACTGAGTAGAATATCAAGTGTGTGTGTGTGTGTGTGTGTGTGTGTGTGTGTGTGTGTGTGTGTGTATGTGTGTGTGTGGGGGGGGGGGGTGTTTACCTGGAATGAGGAATCCAAGATGCTTCTCTTCTTTCCATTTAGGCTGAAATTTCACACCCAAATACATATTTTTTGCTGGCGTGTCTTCCTTCTCTGCCAATATAATCAGACTTTCTATAAGCTTATGTTGCCGTAGGAGATCGGAATTGAAGTCTACGTCTTCCTGCATAGAAACCAAACCATATACAAATACAGCGTCGTAATGGGTCAACTGCGCTCAAATGGTAGCGTTCGATGTGTTAGTAAGCAATTGCAGGTAAAACATTAAAATGTTAATATCTGCCCATATACGTAGGAATAGCATTGTGAAGGACATAGGAGTAAACATTAAATAGCAACTGCACGACAATGTCGGAGCAGGATGATGCCAGATGGATAATAAGGTTACTTATTTCACCGATAATGCCTGTTTTCCCTTGAAGTTTCGATCGTTATCAGCAGGCTCCATGTCAAGATGGTGATTTTAAGAAATTAACATAGGTTGGTAGCGTCTGTGAAGGACTGCATCTAGGGTTACAATGTAAAGCTATGGTTGGCTGACTCGTGTTAGGGTTGCTCTGTAGGCCATTGATGGCTATCCAGTGGTTATGCAATTCTGTGAAGAAACTGGAGTGGTGGCCTAAGGTCAGATATTAAAGAACCGGGCAAATACCATTATAGTTAGGGTAGACAGGGAGGATTGTCGAATACAACGTGTAATACTTATAACATGATTGGCCATTCCACATGAATAGATATGGTGATACGGACGTAAGTTTAAATGGGATAATATTACGGCGAATGGGGATGTCGTTATAATGAAGATTTTATACTTGTTGATTTAGAGTATCACCTGTTGTATGGTGTTGAATTGTTACAATGGCGTCAGCATCAGCAGGGATCACATGACTGATGCTAGGTATAGGGTGGAGGTACTGAGGTTTGAAGGTAGAATAGAACAGACGAGTCCAGAACCCGACAGAACAAAAATATGTAATCCGGTCCATTACAGTGCTGTTGTCAAATATGAAGTAATTACCCAGTGGTGGCTTTGACGTTGAATTTCTCCATGCAAATATAGAATAAAAGAAATACCGGACGTATGTGGAAAACATATATATATATATATATGTATATATATATATATATATATATATATATATATATATATATATATGCTAGATTAGAGGTATTGGCTTAAACATCTGGTTTTAACATTGTTATACTTGTGTCAAAGGGTGTGGTCAATAATAAGTAAATATGGTCAGCGCTATGATACTGGTATCTCGAGATTTACGCGGGGTGGCGAATCATCGCTCTGTTATGTGAATGTTAGATCGTAACAAGAAGCGAACATAGGTTGTATTACGTTGTCACAGATAATGGTTATTGGTGTATAGTTTGTTGGGACTTAGAATACGTAAGGTGGTGGGGTTGTTTATTACTAATTGGATATTGGGTCCGGATATGTATATATATATATATATTTATGGCGAACATTAGCTACATATGTTTGTGTGTAGGTACTATGATTGTATGTGGTGTCGATGGAAAAACATATGATATGAAGGGTGTAGTTTACACACAAAGGAATAAGAATATTTTATAATTATAGTTATCATTTATTGTAGGTCGGGGAGGGTTAAGTCTGACAAAACGCACTTGGGGGCGGTAGACGCCGAGTAACACCTCGTGTAAAAACAGTGCGAGAGTAAACCGCTTACGCGACAATGGAGAATTCACACCCGAAGAGGGAATTCCCGACGAACCGAGTGAGAACTACTTCGCTCGACTGCTGAGGGACAAATTCTCCTCAAGTTGACGGTGATGACGAAAGGTGGAATCGTTATTTATAAACATTATGTTCTCGCATCTCTACATTGCGAGTGCCACGTAGACAGCCGTAGGGTGTTGAACTTTTGTGCCTATATGGCGATTATGTTATAGAATCTTGGTGAAATAGTATAGAATTTAAGAACTGGTCAATCCTTGTGTACCTATGAAATGTTATGATAAAGAAGTATGTACGTAAGACTTTGTATGATAAGAGATTAGGGAGGCTGTCTTTCTTGAATAATCGCTGTATTTTGTTTTGTTGTTTGGAAGATGGGTCAATTAATTTGGATAATGTTTTAATTGTGTACTACTACTTCCCTTCTGATATATCTCAGAACGCGGATATTTATTAGCAAAGCCGTTTCACTTGGCGGTTCTTGACACTCCATCAACTGCTGCTAGATGGCAATACGGTCGTAATTTTGCGCATTAATGTACCACACCAGTGAGCGTCTTAGACATATGAGTGACGGTACTGTCCATCAACTCGATTCATAATGTATTTGCTTTCCTTTTCCAGACTGCTTCCTTGGTGCCTCTTTTTTTGCACTCATATTCCCGGATCACATATGTTCACCTCTCCGTCTACTATGTGACTCTGTTGAGTCATGTAATCTGTGACGGCTTATCTATGCGTCTCACTTACATACGTTGTTATGTTGCTTCTGGTGTAAGGTGTGCATGTTAATGCTTACTCTGCGACTGCTTTGTGACCTATGACGCGAGTTCCTTTTGTTAATCCGATATATATGACATTACAATTCTTACAAGTTCATCCTTTGACGTTCCACTTTGCGTTTTTATTATATAATTGATGGAAAGACGCCATTATACATATATATATATATATATATATATATATTTCTAGGCCCAATTGTGATGGGCATATACACTCTGCGTAACAGGTCTTCTCGGCAAATAAGTAGTATGTAGGTCTTTCCTCAAAACAAGTTTTCATTTGGTGGAATATTGCTTTTCCCAAGGACGTTTCACTTCTCTTTTTCTGCTCGTGTTACATTGTACAAATGCTACTTCTTATAAATTATGCACAGGAAGTCGCCTGGTTTCAGTAGGTTGTTGTTGGCACTTCTAATTGGAATGACGTTGTGAACTGTGATACCAACATCTGCTCCATCTGGTGGAATGTTATCATTGACTGCAGCTGTGGGTTCTTCGTCTGTTTCGGTTGTCAGTATTCCAATATGTACTGCATCTGTGAGCTACAGCATCTGTTCCAGCTGTCAGGTCTCCAGTACTGACTGCAGTTGGGGATTTTCTGTATTTGTTCTAGCTATCAGGATCCAATCATTAAATACAGCTGGTGGACCTCTCCGTCTGATATTGCTTTTAGGATTCCATCATTCATTGGCAGCTGTGCCGGTTTCTGCGTCTGTTCCAGCTATAAGGATTACATAATTGGATGCAGTTGGAAAGCGTCTGTGTCTTTTCCAGCTAACATGATTCCATCACTGACTTCATTTGGATGCTTCTGCGTCGTGACTAGCTGTCAGGATTTCACAATTAACTCCAGCTGGGGGAACACGAATAGCAATGACATTCAGCTTCTACTTAGGGCAAGTGGGTGTGAATGTCGCATTATGTAAGCAGCTCTTCCCAAAGCAAGATATTTCTAAGTAGAAATCCCCAACATATTTCATCACTGCGTGGACTGCTATTAGACCAGGAATAGGTATGACTGTCCATGCATCGCGGAGTCTCTGACGTTCCCTGACATCTTGGTATCTTATCTTCTGTTTACCGTTCCATTGTACGGGAGTGAATACAAGTCTATGTGGCATACTTCAAGCCCTTTAATAACATAATGACAAACTGGAAGAATAACATGTATTACTTCCTATGTCATCGGCTTTCATTCCTTTAGCTGTACCCATAACTACACGCATCCATAAACATAATGTTATTACTAATATTACCTTTAACCATATGCCTAAACATGGGCAGAAAGAAATGACATTTACTAAATATCTTAGAAAATAAATTTGTGAAATAAAAAGCTGAAATTATATGCAATAATTTGAGACCATCCTCGCCAGAATAGATGGCAAAATGGCAGTTACAAACCCATTTGAGAATGTGAAACAATAACCATGCAAATAAAATAAATAATAATACGACAATAATGTATGGATTAAAGCCATACTTACATAAGCAATAATATATGCTAATTATATGTGTTATTTGTGTAAAGATGATTTTTTGCTAATTTACTTCGTAAATGTGGTGATAAATCAAATTCATTCACACCCTCTAACAAATAGTTAATAGGCCAACAACAATTCATACAAAAAAGTAGACAGTTCTTGACATCATAACTAATGTCTAACCAAAATTGATGCACTTTTGGATGCACGAGAGCCATTCTATGGAAAGACAAAATTACAATACAACATGCACTTCGGCATATAAGGATACGACATTCTGTTTTCTGTTCACACCAGCGCTACAATAAACAAACGAGTAACTCCCTAGCATAGCCGACATAAGAGACTAATGATTCAGCATAAAATGCATAGGATATAGCGTCTTAACAAATACCAAAAACCACCCTACAGGACCTACATGTCATAATAGTAATATTCACAAACACATATTTAAACGATACAATCAATATTTAAATAAGAAAAGAGGCATTCCTATCAGCGTTTCCCATCTGTTTCTCCGGCATGGTAGTAGCAGTTCATGCTATAGGAAATGCAGTATCCATTTGGAGGCCCCAGTGTCTCCTTTCCCCGCCGAAAGTCATGGTATGTCGTATGTTTATGTTTTCGTAAGGTTACGTGCGATTTTTGAGTGGCTGTGTAGCAATTGCAAAGCATGCCTATACTTGATTGCTTTTCCTTGTTCTTTGGCTTACGTATAAAACATGGACTAAAGATCTCTCACTAATCTCAGTGTACGTGACAATTAATGTGGTTTGAAGGTCATTTGTATGGCTATGCAGTTTTATTACCATTTTTTACTTTTTATTTTAATATAAACCATGACGTAATTGTGTATACCTGATTCCATATTATTCCACCAGGCGTACTTATGTTTAACATCTTCAAGTATGTGTCTGGGGAAATAAATGAAATGGACTAGTATATTTTCGTTATGTATTGTTCATTTTAAAATGGTATATCATATGCTTATGCGTTTATTTTAAATCAGAAAACAACTCATGAAAATTGATGTTTTTGTTCAAGGAAAACATTCTTTGGAGAATGTTAGCCAACGATTCCATGCATCAAAAACCATTACAATGATATATTGGTCAGTCTGTATCCAAATGTGTGTGCGTGCGTGCGTGCGTGCGTACGTGCGTGCGTGACATGATGTAATGTTAGAAAAGGAAAAACATAAATGTTGCATCAGATAGAATGCATTTAGCAAAGGGTGATAAAAGAAAAGAACAAAAATATATTGATTATTGAAATGCCAGCATTGAAAATATATTTTAAAAAAAATTTAGAAATGTCATATAAAGATGTAACACGGTTTAACAAGATTTAACAAGATTAAACAAGATTGCCATCCAGAGAATTAACTCTAGATGGCAGGTGGACAAGGAAACCCTTTGCTTATCGAGAGTCCAACACTTTCCTTTTATTTACATATATCCAGCCCTTCTGAGATATGTGTCGATTTTATTTTTAAACATATTCACACTACTAGCACCCACACAATCATCAGATAATCTGTTCCATTCATTCACAGTCCTTTGTGAAAATGAGTACTTTCTTACGTCTAATCTACACTGCTCCTTTACTAATGTAATTTCATGTCCTCTAGTCTTTCTATCTGTCTTAATAAAAAAAACATATTTCTATTAATATTTTCATAACCATTCAATAAATTAAACACTTCTATCTAATCTCCTCTCAATCTCCTGGTCTCTAGTGTTGTTAAACGACATTCTTTTAGGCGTTTTTCATAACTAAGATCCCTCAGTTTTGGTATCATTTTAGTCGCTCTCCTCTGTACTCTTTCTAGCAAATCTATGTCCTTCTTGCGGTATGGCCTCCACGCTTGTATACAATATTCTAAATGAGACCTAACTATTGTTTTGTACAGCGGTATTATTAGTTCTTTATCTTTATATGCTATATTTCGCCTAATCAATCCAAGGATTTGATTTCCTTTTGAAGCTGCAATTCCACACTGCTCTGAAACCTTCATGTCAGCACTAATTGTCAGCCCTAAGTCTTTTTCTTTTACAGTAGTACTTAGTACAGTTCCCCCCATTGTATATTCTACATATTCGTTCCCATGTCCTGTGTGAAGGCATTTACCTTTCCCAAAATTGAACAACATTTGCCACTTTTCAGATCATTTGATCAACCTGTCAAGATCATCTTGTAAATGCTGTCTATCACCATCATTTTTAATCCTTCTAAACACTTTTCTATCATCTGCAAATTCCAACACCTTGCTAGCTATATCATCGTCCAAATCGTTTATATATATTAAGAATAATATAGGTCCCAGTACTGATCCCTGTGGAACCCCACTCAAAACTGATTTCCAGTTTGAAGCCTCCCTATCAACAACTACCCGTTATCTTCTGTCAATCAGCCATTTCCTATCCAGTTAATTATACCATTTCCTATGCCATGGGTCTTTAGTTGAAGCAGTAATCTTTGATGTGGCCCTTTGTCGAAAGCTTTTTGAAAATCTAAGTAGATGATATCTTCTGGTGATCCCTCGTCTACCCACTTAGTGATATCTTCCAAAAGACATAACATATTTGTTAAGCATGACCTCGCTTTTAGAAACCCATGTTGAGATGGGTTTACCAAGTTATGTTTAATAAGAAAATCCACCATGTGATCTTTAATTAGTCTTTCTAATAATTTACAAATCATCGATGTTAAACTCACTGGTCTATAAATATTTGACTTGTTTCTCGTACCTTTTTTAAATAAGGGTATAATGTTTGCTTCTTTCCATTCTAAAGGAACCATTCCCTCTTCTAATGACAAGTTGAAAACTTTTGCAAGCGGTAAGCTAATTTGTTTTACAATTTCCAATAGTAGTTTGGGTGGAATACCGTCCACTCCAGGTGATTTATTATACTTCATAGCCCTAATTTTCTTAGCTACCATTTCTGGGGTTACAATTAACTGTCTTAAATAGTCTGATTCTGTCCCCTTGAACTTAGCCTCTGGTACTGGCAATGAACTAATGTCTTCTCTGGTAAACACTGAACTAAAATACTCATTCAGTCTTCTGCTATTAAGAATCCCTCTTATATTAAATTTCCAGCACTATCTTCTAGAGGACCGACCTTATCCTGAATTTTCTGTTTGCTTCGAACATACGCATAAAAACTCTTGCTGTCATGTTTTATATTACAAGCTAATTTATGTTCATAGCTTCTCTTTGAATTTAAGGCTTATACATAGATGTTAACATTTTATGTCGAAAGTAAGACTTATTTGCTGGCTTATAGTTTCGATGTTTGGCATTGGTAGCAATGTTATTTAATCTAGTTCAATGTAGCTGATATACAAGCTGACTTACTTTCATATGTTGAACATCGGCTGCATAACATCTAACCGTGGTCAGCCTCTTCGCAATTCGATCTTCTTGCTGGTTACGCTTGCGTGACAGATCTTTTAGGAGATCTGCTCCCTCCACTTGAATACATTCAATCATATTCGTCACTGCTTCCTTGATCTTAACTGTTGTCTGTTAAGAAAAAAACAATAACATAGCGATAGAGATAATAACTCTAAATAAAACACGTTATACTGCGCATAGGCGTCGGAAATTGGGGACTTGGGTGGGGGCTGGAGCTATGCCTCTCAGTATTCCAAAAGCAAATGTTTGGGTATAATACTCGTATGCCGTAAGATTCTATTAATGGGTGGTGCTATTTAGGAACAAATCAAATCCCTGTACAGCTTGCAAGGCAATCATTAGCTAACGTCACCAGTGCTTCTTATATGCAATAAATAAATCACCAAGCGACATGTAAATTTACATACCTGCCAGTATGATGTGCAAATTTGTGATTGCAATGCTTCAAGTTCCGCAATCACACCGACTTGTTGCTCCACCTTGCCGTTAATGGTCTCCAGAAGGCTATGGATGACATCCATGTTTTCGTTGTACAACGACTCTACCTCTGACACGTTGTGATGTTCATGCTTCGCAAAAACGCAGGTATAACATGCGTAAGAGTTGCAAGTCTGACAGAAGTTGGTACTCTCCACTTCCTGGTGAACCTGTCAAAGGACGAGTGATCAGGTGTCAGATAAGCAATAATAATAATAATATTTAGTGCCTGTGTCGTCGCTATCGCAAATCTCCTGTTGTTATCATTGTTATAATTGTTAGTGATGTCAACGGTAACGTTGGATATAATCTACCGCATCCAGATTATCTAAAATAAGTAGCATTTATATACATTACGCCACTTCTTGGGATGTTTAAAATAAGTATACGCTCGGTATCGCGGAATGGAATTGTTTCACTCAAAATTTATCAAAGCACTGGATATTGGGGCAGTTCGTCAGTAAATTGTCATAGACGGCGTTTATCACCTGTTGGTCGGCGTGTGGCTGATTCTAGGCAACAGTGACAGGCGTTTGTTTCTATCCACCATCAATTGGATTTTTTAAAGCATCAATTAAAAAAAAAAGTTTAACGTTTATGACAGGTTTATGGCATAGTATTGTAGGTAATGAATACCGTCACAGAATATTGTACACCTAGCTGTACAATAACACACATTATGAATCACGTTTTACAATAAAGCGTGTGATATAATATAATTCAAATAAAATATTTAATAAATGGTTAGCCGTTTCGGCGGCGATATCAATTGTTTGTTTGATTCTTATCCACCCATTAAAAGACGGATAAAAAACAATCGGAGCAGCAGACTTTATAACACGATATACTTCTTATCTTTGGTATGTTCCCACCGACACTATGGCATGCCCTTTTCTTGTGCGTTGCGTAATAGGGTTAATAGATCTGACGTGTCATTTTCATTATTACCAACTCTACTTACATGCAGAGATTATGTTTCACGGCAGCCGTTCTTGGCAACCTGATAGGGTCAATGCAGATGATAATAGCCCATGATGATGGCACAATGAAAAAAATCACAAAGCGGAACTGGCCATGTACTGTAAGCTGAAGTCGAGAGAATTGCCGAACTACCACAAAGTAAGCATTTCGTTGTGAGTGAAAAGTTAAACGGCTCGTGCAATTTGATGCCAAATCTGATAATTCCTCATTTGATGGTGACCCTGTTTGACCTTCACACTATACACGTACTGTACCATTTCATAGCTGCATATTTTATACATCGTCTTTGACGGGGAGACAGTAGTCTTTCAATCAGTATATGATGTGGCCATAAGTAGTTGGGTAACGTAGACAGGACACCGTTGATATTGCATAACGGTTACGGGATGGAACAATTTCGAAGAATCATCAGTTGACGGTGGCTCTGTTTGACCGTCACTTCACACATACTACATCAGCTGACACCTGCAATTCATAACATATTTTGACGGGGATACAATGCAGTTTACAATGGTATACTACGTGGCCTTTGAACTTGTTTGTGGAATGGCGCAATTTTGAACGCTAAGCTTTGATGGTGACCGTGTTTGATCTTCACTGCACACGTACTGCACCAATTGATAGTTCTATGTTATACCACATTTTGACGGGGAGAGAGTAGGATTGAGCAGTAAGGTACCATAGATGGGTAACCATTGATATTGCATGACGTTTGCAGGATAGCGCAATGTCGATCATTCGTCAGTAGACTTTGACTCTGGTTGAACGTCGCTCCACACACACTGCATCATACGACAGCTCCATGGCATACTTTTGTTTGACGGGGATACATTAGTCTGTCATGTCATATATTATGTGTACATGAACATGAAGCAAGTACGCTGTCATCGTAACTTTATTACGTTCGCAGAATTGCAAAAGTCCGATTATTCATAATTTTACGGGTGACCTTGTTTGAACATAGTTCCACAGTTACTATACCATGTAACAGTTCCATATCGTAGATCATTTAGAAGAGACAGTAGGCTTTCCCAAATAATATGACCTGATCATTTATTTATTAAGTAATGAATATACGCAGCCACTATATGCACCACTTGGCCACTCTGCGACAGGGCTATTTGGGACGCGAAAATGTAGAGCTATCAAATTATATAAGACATAGGTGTGTGTATGGGGGCCATTTAAACTCCTAACATAAAGTACTTTTGGGGGATTTGCCTTTCGCCTAAAATAACCTTCTGCTATTTCGTCGACATTTTGTTTTATCATAATTACTTACTGATCTACTGTCTTAAAACGTACCTCACAAAACGTAACTGTCGAACACTTGCTAACTGTATGAGCCTTGGTAACCAGGTTCTTGCTGTGTTTGTGCATACATTTCTCGCAGTATTTCCCCTTGCATGTTCTGCAGTACCATGTAGCAACGACATCATTTTCGTTCTCTCGACATGGGTAGCATACATTACCCTTACGGGTTGTCACATTTCCTAACATCTCTTTCACGTTGTTTGCCCTAAAGTCGTTAGGCAGCGCGGCGATACCGTACGCTGGAACACGTGTCACTTCCCTGCAAGTGGGACAACAGAGATTCTGCGACTGTCTGTTGGCGTTGAATACACCTTGAAGACATTTCTCACAGAATGGATGGCCACACTGAAGCATCTTCGGGTTAGTGTAAGACACCATACATACGCCACATTCATCCATCTCTCGGAGCCTTCCTAACAGTGTCGACTGACTAGCCATGGTGTCGTGTTGGAGATCTTATCGCTGGTTATACACTTCGAAATCCAAATGTATCTTGAGTGCCTCGACCTACAATCATAATTGATACAGTTACATTATCCACACATGCATGTAGATGTTATTTTTAGCATACCTGGGTCGGCGACTGAGACGATACAGCCCAAACACTGTATGTATATTGCGATGCATTTTCCTTCATAATGTGGTAGTACAAAAAAAAATTACATTCTGCAAGGTGAACGAAGAGGACGCTACGCATTATGAGATTGCAAATAGTAATTCAGATCCGACTCTACCAAAGTCAATTGATCAAATCTAAAATTTAAGTATCCACATTCCAGTGTCGTGATTGCTACTCAACCAAGGCTAATATTTGGGAGGAGATTATATTAGTGCAGCTGTATCAGACTATACAATATCATGTATGCAATTTGAAACACTGAGCATACGACGTACAACAATAGCGTCACAATATTTAGGAAGATTGCCACACACATCGACAAGCTACCGAATATACAATAAGAGGATAAGCAAGTGAACAGGAACACAATTGGCTTATCGTGAGTTCAATGTTTTGTCCTTGGTGTACCCCCACTCCCATCAGTCAACTATAAACTGCCACGATTCCATATCCTTTAAATACGTGTTTAATGCAGTTATTTTTCACTTGGCGATTGAGTCACACAGGTCATCGTAACCTGGTTTATAAAGTTAATAATACCATATTTCACTTTCTTCCTAGGATCATTGGCCCATGATCTAACAATTGGTGGTGTATTACAAAAAAAGGTAGTTATTTAGATGTATTTTCTAACGCGTGTGTCGCATACCAAATACGTTTCTGTACATGTCGGAGAAAGATTAAAACAGTGAGCAAATCGAGTGGTGAGCCAATTCGCAGATTAATGGTTTCGTTATTTGCCAAATTCCAAAATGTTAAGTCCGGCAACGACTTGAAAAAATTAACAAGGACACCGGACTCTCAATCGAGTGATTCAGATGTCGAATTCGCTGTTTGTCGCTTCGAATCTAGGGCATGTTTGTTCATTCCACGTTGGTTCAGTTCACAGAAGTTTGAATGAGTACGTCGCTAGAGACCGTGGTGGATATTTGTGTAGGAGTAGTCATTACGCAGTATTTGCATCGTGGCTGAATATTTCCCAACGAACAACGAAGTCGAGATGGTGTTTGATTGAACACACACACGCACACACTCACACATACACATACTCACACACACACACACACACACACACACACACACACACACACACACACACACACACACACACACACACACACACACACACACACACACACACACACACACACACACACACACACACACACACACACACACACACTCACACACACACACACACACACACACACACACACACACACACACTCACACACACACACGCACGCACGCACACACACACACACACACACACACAAAACAGCACGGTTCTCTGTTTGTATATTTGTTTGTTTGTGGACTTATATCTTCGTTGGTTTTGTATGTATCGGGCTGAAATTGTGTATGTGATCTAGCTGGCCCTTTAGGATGGTTCGTATATTTAGACAGTTTTGAAAATTCGTGTGGGGTGAAAATGTTGGAGTTGACAACATTTATAAAAGCTGTACGTGGAATTACAGCGGCGGAATGTAATGTTTTATTCTACATCATCGTAAAGATAATAATGCCATTTAGAAACGTTTCAAATACGAAAATATTATTAGTTTTTAAGTTACTGACGTTTGAAAATCCTGGACGCGTAATCCGGACGCATAACCAGTATAAACTTAGCTAGTAGCCCGAGAGCACGCGCTTTACAAGCATACGACACACTTCAAACGAATCTGAAACGATGTATCTTTTCAGTATTTTGTTTTTGTTGTGGCCATGGTTGTCCTAAGATTAGGCCAGTGGCCAGTTACAAATTAGGCCGTGTTCATACTGGGTCCGGTTCGAATATCCGATTATATCGTACCGTTCGCGTCCGGTCGACTTTGCGTTAGGTTGCGTTCAGATAACTAACAATTGAGCCGACGCGAACCGTTTGCGAACCGTTAACCGCCGTGTACACGCTGCATCTGATTCGCGAACGGTTCTGACCCAATTACATTTAGTTAACTCGTGGCATGTCATTTTTCGTCAATTATATCACGTGCCCATCACCTGCGCTCAAAACAAACATGGACGCAAATGATATGGTCGCCGTGTTATTAGTGTTGTAGTGTTGCCACCTGCTAATCCTAGGTTTGCGGAATGCATCGGAGAATGACAGCGTTGAAGAAGATACGATGTTAACGAAAACACTGCATTGTTCAACAAAGGCTCAATGCAGTTCGCGAGGAATGTGCGACACGACGTCGTACATTTGCCTTGTCTCTGATGACGATAAGTTAGCGCGAGATAAACCGTCGCAAGTAGAAATTGCATCGTAGCAATGATTTGACAAGGTGCGATGACCGAGCGGGATTACGGTACATGGGTGCGAAACATGCGAATGACTCGTGTGACGTTCCTGTTCATTGTTCGCAAATCGACGTGCTCCTCGTGAAGGAATGCACCCAGTTGATGAAGGCAATTCCTGTCAGCAAACGTGCAAATGCTTGCTATTTACAGGTTGGCAACTACATGTGAATTTAGGACTATTTCAAATTTGTTTGACATTTCATGAGGTATGCGACACTATCCGTGCAGTATTAACGCCAATTTGTATAACTTTTCCAAGAGATGGCCAGCTACAGCAAGTGATCGACGGCTTCTTGCATAGGTTGAATTATTCACAATGTGTTGGTGAGTATTGTATTATCTTTTTTGTGATCAATTACCTTACCTTATATTTCCTTTTGTCCATTTTGATCGCCGATCTGTGATCAGATCGTCTTTCTACTAGTCTATGATGTTCAAAACTATATTTTTAAATATAATGATCTATATATATATATATATATATATATATATGAACTGCTATTATTGTTCCATGTTATGCTTGATGTGAGGAATATTTGTATTTGCCCAGACTGGGAATACTATCCTTGCTTGGCTGCTACATCATCCATTTTTTTATCATTTTTATATTGCCTCGCAGTCATACATGTATATGTATACACCAATCATGATTTCATATACAGCTACCATGTCTGCGTAATCTCCCATGTGTACATATTGGCAATGCCATCATTTTAGTCTTTGTTATGTTAACATGTTCTTATCTATAGCCTATGATTAAATACGTATCTTTATTTATACTATCTTTTGATCGTTATGTGTATTGAATGTTATGTTTTGAACATATCAAAACTCCAATATCTTTATGATGAAATATTCAGCATTGATGTGTATTTTCATTCACAAAATGCAAATGCTTTGGTGCAGTCGACGGTACACACATTCCCATCATCGCACCCAGTGTACATCATGCAGACTACCACAACCAGAAAGGGTGGTACCCCATCGTGGCGCAGTGTGTGGTTGACCATCGGTATATCTTCCGCAGTGTGGAGGCAGGCTGGTGGGGTCGACATCACGATTCAGCAGTTATGCAAGAGTCGAACTTAATCAACCTTGCTGAACGTGCAGTGCCAGTTCATCTTATTGGCGATGCAGCATACCCACTGAAATCTTGGTTATTAAAACCGTACACAAACGCAACTGCAGTTAGTGGCGACAAGCGCCTATTCAAGTATCGTCATAGTAGGGCCAGAATGGTTTTGTAAGGGGGCATTTGGTAGATTGAAAGGAAGATGGCGGTGCCTGCTAAAAGTTTTGACGGGTAGCGTCGAAACAGTTGGCTTAGTCGCAGGTGTTTGCTGTACTTTACATAATGTTTGCGAGATGTATGGCGAGGAATACAATCCGGACTGGCTACAGAATGGGGGACCTGGTGATGATGAAGTGGAACAAGTTGTTCCACAGCAACATGAAGAGGTGATTCCAAAGAATATACGAGCAGCCAACACCGCATGGATGGCGGCGGGTAATTGAACAATATGATGGACATTGGTATTTGTTCGCAAACAACATTCAAGTGGTTTTGTTTGTAGACAAAGCACAAGTATGTTTATTTGATTGAACGTAAAATAATGAAAGTTACACATTTTTGAAATTCTTTTATTCAAATGTTTCTAGAAATACATGTTCTGATGCTGGCCTGCTGCCAATAAACATGACAAGTGATGTACTCTATAAAGAATTACAACCTATGTTTACAGATTAATAAAACCTGATGCATTTTTCCACGCTGTTGATATTGGCTCAGTAGTATCAGATGATGGCTCGGGGTTGTGACTGGTCATCATTTTTTTCACTATACCAGCCTGGTAGTCCAACAACATTTTCATCATCTGCAACTGGAACGCCATGTCGTCGTTTCGCTCTTGTGCCTCCTTTCTGACCTCCTCTTCTCGCCTCCGTTCTTCCAACTCTATTTCCAATCTATACCTCTTTTCTTCACGCTGAAACATAATTTGAGCAACGCATCATCACCAATTACAATTTATTTGGTGACTAGGTTTTGCAACAGGGTTATCTTTCGGGAGAAAATAATTATTTAATGGGCGACTATAACATTAATTTGCAAAATTTTGTCACCCATCAAAAAACCAATTACTTCATAGATAATGTAATATCCCAAGGATTTATTCCGCATATAACCAAACCAACACGAATAACATCATATTCGGAAACACTTATATTCAAATCATACTCATCCTAGTTATGAATCCGGGATTGTTATTACTGATTTAGCCGATCATTTTTGAATATTTCATATAATTTATGGCACACCACAAAAATCAGTATATAGGCAGGTACGACTGTTGACCCAAAAACAAATTGCATCATTTAGAAATCTATTAGATAAGGCTGATTACTCAACTGTACTATCCACTGCCGACGCAAATGAAGCTTATGATAATTTTATGATAATATACAAATCACTTTTCGAAATATCTTTTCCAATTAAATCTGTGAAAGTTAAGAAAACATACATTAAATGAGAACCATGGATTACTTCAGGCATATTGATTTCATCTCTAAATAAAGCAAAGTTACTTCGAAAGAAATTAAACAGACCTAATCCAGAAATCATCAACAAATATAGAGTATATTGTAGAGTCTTTAATAAGATTAAACGAGCAGCAAAAAATGCTTATTATACATAAATGCTAGAAGAACGTAAGCACAATATAAAAGAAACACGGGCTGTACTACGACAAGCAATACATAAACAAATGAATTACCCAAACTACCTGAAACCTTCATCATAAACGGACAAGAGAATACAAATTTAAAGCAAATTACAGAAGAATTTAATAATTTGTTCGTTGGAATAGGTAAATTGATGAGCAACTCAATAGCTCAATTTTCAAAAATATTAGTTTGCTTACACATAGTTCCTAAATATTGACATACATTTTTCGTAATGTCGTAATACAAAGTATAGGTACTTTTTAATATTTAAATTTATAAAGTAATAATAATAATATTATTTATTTTTATGAAGCGCTATTTCCAATAAAATGCTCGAAGCTCTGTACAAGAATCTAGTAACGTAATACATTAAATGTAAGTGATATAGGAGCACAGAAAATATAAACTATAAACATAATATAATATAACAATTATAAAACAGTCAAATAATTTAATTTAAATAATTAAAAAGCAAATAAAACTGCTATTTCAACATTATTAAAATATATGAGGTAATTTATGTAACTTATTATAGACTAATAATGATAATAATATTTACATATATGCAATCATGGGTAGACAAATAAAGTACGAGTTTAGCAGTAAAATGTCCAAGAAATAAAATCTCAGCAGTATTCTGCTTTGAACATATGCGTCTTCAGAGTCTGTTTAAACAGTGACAGGGTTCCTGTACATCTTATATGAATCGGCAGCGAATTCCATAGTCGAGATCCAATCACTTTGAAGGAACGATCACCAAACGTAACAAGCTTTAAATGTACAAATTGATTACAGTGACATATTCTCTCCTGGTGATACCGCTTAATCTTATTCCGCACCTCTCTTATTGTTCGCTGCACTCCGTCTACTGCTTCGTTAAGTTGCTCAGTGATGGTCTTGTAACAAATGGGTTGGTTAGTGTAAAAAATATGTGAAGTATTTACTGTGAAGAGAGGTTTGTGATGTTTTCTTTATTCACAGCCATCGACAGTGTCACTGTCAGTGAGTGTACCGCCGTTTCGCCATTTGCAATCCGTGAATATTTCGTTGACATTGAACGAATAAAGAAAGAGAATAATACTTACTTGAATACTTCCGCTTTCCGACGACAGTTGTCGAGGCCGCTCTGTATCCGTTCGTCGCCCCATATTCTAATAAGTATTAACGTATTACGCCTGCTCCATAGTCATGCTTATACGACGTGCAGATTGCGCGTCATTAGCGAACCGTACGCGCCGACTAGCGAGTTCACATTACAGAGACTCTGTTCGCGTCCACTGAGAACACATCGAGAGGTGATCTGAGCGGACCCGACGCACCCGACGCAGCGGAACTAGTGTGTACACGGCCAACTGGACGCGAACCGTTCGCGAACCGTTCGCGAACCGTACGCGATTCCACTAAAATTACCAGTGTGAGCACGGCCTTAGTAATCAAAGCGGGTAGGCTGCAGGAATTTGGGATGGGCCCAGTTTAAAATACATTGCATTTTGGGGATGAGTGGTTTCTAGTGTCGGGCATTTTGGGTTGGTCAGTACAATTCAGTTTTCAGAACGAACCCAACAATAGTTTTTAGGAAAACAAGGCGATTAAATTTGAGGATTGGTCACATTCCCGTGCACAGAGGATTGTGGGAGCGCTCCCTAAGAATGAATTTATTGATATCCGTTGGCATAGTGGTGGTTTTATCTGGACAATTAAGTTTTCTCCTGTGCAAAGCAGAACAACTCAGCTAGAAAATTCATCATGGGCTGTGGAGATCTCAAGGGATCGCGCGATTTTCCAAAAACAATTAGCGCGGGCGACTGCCTTTTTTCCCAAAGCAATGCCGTAAATTCAGTTAGTATATTTATAATAAACACTACACGTCCTGTATTCCTGAGTTCCACTATAATTGTAACCTACCGAAGTGATATCAGAATGGATCGCTGTTCATAGGTCGCTAACAATAGCATCAACGCGTCTATGGGAAACCACAAACGTGATGGCAGAAGTTACTGTAATAAACATACGGTTCGAGGTAATTTCGGAAAAGGGTACATCACTGGGAATTAAAGTTGAAAACATAATATCATCAAACGAATTAGGCATGGCGGTTACATAAATTATAAGTCTTTGCCATGGAGCATAGCGTAGTCAACTGGATTGAACAATTGCTAGCAGACAGGCTGTCCTTGAATGTAGTGATGATCCGGTTTCTTGGTTATTCATGATGGGTATATTTACCTCTCAATAAATTCTTGTTTTGTCTCTGTATAATTTCGACCGCATTTCGCGGCCTTCGTCAGCAGCCTGAATTTATGGTCGTGTCACATGACCTACTAGTGCAGTCGGAAGGTACGCCCCCATGCACCCTGTGGATTTCTAAATGAAACTTACTTTTTGCAACCCTGAAGGAGTCTAGTAAACAGATATGGATGTTCACATTTCGAAATAATGTCCGAAAGGGGTCCGTTTGTCGGCCATTTTAGATTTTGTCACGTGCGACTGGTAAATCAAGGATATCCATAACTTTTGAACCAATCATCGTGTAAAGACAAATGAACCCACTTTTTTGTATAATTGCGGCATGAGGAATCGCTTGAGATAGATAGTTATTTTGGCGATTCAACGATATTTATTGCCTCAAAATGCACACAATACTATATTTTCAAGCCTGAAATCGAGTCACATACTAAGTTAGAGATAGGTGATTGCGTATAAGCACTGACGGAAAATTATATGCCACTACTAGATTCCAAGAAGAAAGGAAACTACACAAAAACTTCCCACTGCTATCAGTATCTACATATACTCCACCACTATCTACCCGTATATTACCATCGACACTACATACTAATGTTAGTGTAATTTGTTTTATAATTTGTATAAATTTATATGTGTATACATAAATTATTTTTCTTAATATACACCTATTAATTCACTCAAGTTCAACGTTTCATCAGGAACAGTTTGTCCTCTTCTCGCCAGATGGCGTGGCGGCAGGCTTTCCCACACGTGACTCAGTCAAGCGACAGTGGTTGAAACGTTGAAGTGAGTGAATTAATAGTTGTATATTAAGAAAAATCGTTTATGTAATTATTATTCCAACTTGAGGAACATGTTAACGAATTATATGTGTATTAATTGTTATACTTATTTACATTAGTTTTAAAGTTTAGTTTTAAAAGGGGAGGTTATAACACTTCAGGTGGGCGGTTATAGGAGCATTTGTTATTTTTATGTACATTTAATGGATTATTTTGCTATTATACCAGATGAGATACTTCAATGCGCCATATCTTGCTGACTTGTTTCTGATAAGGTACTTAACTTTTTTAGAGTAGTGTAGTGATACAACTGTGGTGGTGGTGGCTAGCACATGGCTACCAAGAAAAGAAAGCGTGAAGGATCGGAAATATGCCAGAAGCGCCTTCCGACCTGCAGTTTACACATCATTGGCATTGACCATGGCCCTTTTACATCATTTACCAACGTCAAGGGACCAGCAGCTGATAGATTGGCACAACTTCATGGTATTTTTGACAAAAGACTTGCTGAGCCTCACAATTCTTTTCATCGCATGGCAGATGTTTGTCGTCTCATACCTGAGAGTCTTGACTGTGTAGATTTAGGAACAATTGGGTATCACCGAGGGTTCTACCAGCGCTTCATGAAAAACTCGGATTGTTTGAAGGGTATAATATATACTTCAACAAAAGCATCAACGTCACGTTCTCCTCGAAAATCGCCATCGTCCTCTGCAGGGCCACTATTCCCACCACAATGCATCTTCTGCGAAAGGCTTGAGATAAAGGTATCCGGGAAGACTCAAGAGAGAATCAAGTTTCCATCATGGAACAAGAGGTCGGCTGCTTGGAAGGAGGTTGAGCTTCGAGCCCTAGTACGGGGATGTACCCGTCTGCATCACGAGGTCAAAGGCAAAGACGAGTTTGCCGCTGAAGCTTAGTACCACCCTTACTGTCGCAATTCGTTCAACACCAAGTACCGCAATCATGTTCGTGCACAGAGGCGAACTGAGACCTGCAATCTTGACACAGAACAGGGTCGCAAGACTGCTGCACATCAGCGGGCATTCAGACCTGTGATAGAATTAATTGGTGATCATGTGATTGAGCAGAATGATGTGGTGCAGCTCTCCTCCCTGCGGCTCCTCTACATCAAGGAACTAGAGCAAAATGGCTACACAAAGCCTGACTATAGGAGCGAGAAACTCAAGAACCGACTCGAGGTTCACAAAATCAGTGAGCAAATTGCTGTCACCAACGTGAATCCAGGTGTCAAAGGCTTTGTCACATACAATCTGGTCTACAATGCCAGCATCACGGTTGCGGACGCTGTGGCCTAAGCGTACAACTTCGGCTCCACGATCAAGTATAAGGATGTTGCTCTCTTTCTCCGAGAGGCGATTTCTCATGACACAATTATATGAAAAACTGAGTTTATTTGTCTTTGTACGATGAATGGTTCAAAAGTTATGGGTATCCTTGATTTTATCAGTCGCGCGTGACAAAATCCAAGATGGCCCCCAAACGGATCCCTTCGGGCATTATTTCGAAATGTGAACATCCAAATCTGTTTACTAGACACCTTCAGGGTTGCAAAAACGTAAGTTTCATTTAGAAATCCACTGGGTGCATGGGGAGCATACCTTCCGACTGTACTATACGTTATTGTGTCACATGACCTACATAATTTGACACATTGAGCACATCACCCCTCTGACATCTGGTTGAGATACGTGGATGACACATTCACAGTGCTACCGCGGAGTGAAGAAGAACGGTCCACACACCATCTGAATTCAATAGACGATACATCAAGTTCTCAATAGAACCAGAACATGACAACACGCTAGCCTATCTAGATACATGTATATGTCTGAAGGATGATGGGTCAACAAAGGTTAAGGTGTAGAGTATAAAAGAAGGCAACTCCCAGACCAGTAGTTTAACTGGGATTCAAACCACCCGTTTGAACACAAACGATCAGTCGTGAGGACACTCTTCCAAAGGGCAGAACATGTTGTAACTGAACAGGAGGATAGTAATAGTATTAAAAACTTTATTTAATAATCGTGACCATGTCACGTGTAATATCGTAATTTTTAATGGGCCATTGCACACTACATTCTTATATCAACATTTAGTAATAATAAATAATTAATATGACACTACAAATAAAACAACATCATGAATCAACTTGCCGATTCCGGGATAGCGTCCCATAGTTTCGCATCCCTATAAACAAATGTGCGCTGACCTATGGCCAGGTTGTACTTGTGAACACGAATGTTTGTGCAGCCGCGGGTGTGATGATCATGTCCACTACTGTTTAATATGAATAAGTCTATAAGGTAAGCTAGGGCTTGCCCGTGCATGATATTATACATTACCACAGCAGTAAAGTAACGCATGCGAACATCGAATGTTAACCATCCTAAAGAACGAATTAGTGTCACTGTTGAAATTTGTCGCCGGTCTTTCACATTCAAAATTACACGCTTCATCATCTTATGAACGTTCGACAGAAAAACGTGTCCGCAACTGCTACATATGACGCAGCTGTAGTCAATCAACGGTTCCACCATCCCCGAAAAATACATTTTCCTTGCACGTAGCGGCATTAAGCGTTTCATTTGGTTGACCAAATACAACCGACTCCGTAGCATGGAACATAGCTTTGTCACATGTGCATTCCAGGTTAGGTTGCTGTCGACGTATAAGCCAAGTAATTTGTTGGTATGGACGGGTGTCACGATACAGTTGTTGCCATGTACGCAAAAGTTCGGACTTGCACGTTTAATTTCTGCCTGGTGCCAAGTAGCATGCACTCTGTCTTATCGGCGTTTAGAATCATTCGATTTTCGTTTATCCAGTTGTACAGTGGTTTTGAGTGAGTTGTTAGTGACCGGTTTAAGTCTGCAACACATTTGCCGGCGCAGTATATAGTGTCGAGTCATCGGCAATCATGTCAGTCTGCGTGTTTGCTACTTCGATAATGGCATAGTCCATGAAAATAATAAAAAGCAACGGTCCAAGTTTTGAGCCTTGCGGAACATCTGTCGTTACCGGAAGAGGATCTGACAACACACCGTCATATTTCACGCATTGGTAGCGTTCGCTATAATAAGATCGGAACCAGGCTAGCTCGTTTTCATGGCTACCATACAAATCCAGCTTGATTACAAACATATTACAAACAGATTACGGTCAACCAAGTCAAAGGCCTTTCTCAGATCGACTAATACCATGCCACACAAGTTGCATTTTCAATGTTACTCAGAAAATAGTCCTTCAGCTTAGGCAATACGGTTTCACATGACCGATTCTCTCTAAAGCCGGATTGCTCATATAGCAGTATTTTAAAAGCTGTAAGGTAGGTGTATAAATAGTTGTGCACGTGTCGTTCCAAAAGTTTAGACATAATTGGCAAGACCGATATAGGTCTATAATTCGCCTTTTTCCATGATCGTGGCAAGTGCGCCTTATCGATACTAGCATTGCAAATGTTGACTATGTGCGATGCAATTATTTCAGCACTTGGTTTTAGTAGTTTACAACTGATGCCATCCAGTCATATAGCTTTCATCGCTGACAACGTTGCTTAACTGACTTGACACGCTTTATTATAATCGGCGCATGTTCATTCAACACAGAAATGTATATTTGTTCAAATAGGTCCAGTTTTATTTCAAAGTCGTCCGTCATGTCGATCAAAGACCATGGAGCATCCACGTTGCTCCAAAAATATGTTTATCAAAGTTTTTAAAAACACAGTAACTGATGGTTTTGTGCATGTTCTTCTTGACAAAAGACTCATTACGTTTTCGAACGACGGTCACGGGGCAGTGATCTGAGAGACCGTTGGACGCGACGGATGATGTCAGTAAGTTTGTACAGTTGTTTACGTACTCATGGTCGATACACGGTTTCGATTCCGAACGTGTAACCTCGCATATAAGTTGGACGGGTCCCAACATGATAAAGTCATTGTGTAATGTGTTGTGTGTGCCTTTCATCAAGTCTATATTGACATGTCCCAACACATAGCGCATTTTCAATATTCGAGACAATTTCTCGGTCTGTTTGTACTACAGTCTTAGTAGCTGGGATGAGTGCGTCACGATTTTCTCTCATAGACGCAAATACTCGCCGTGGCAGTCATTCTCGGACGTCGGGGCCGACCGGAAAGTTTCTTCAATAAAGGCAGCGGCATGGCTTCTGGCGGTATGGCTTCTTCGAAGCTCGAACAGTCACTCTGGACGCTGAATATCGCACACACACAATTTTGGAAACGTAACCCACGTTAACGATTCCCACCACGCCTCACGACTTGATTTGCCATCATCTTGGCAGCAGGGGAATCTGTGTCGTTCAACCCTGGATCTGTCCTTCGCCAGCGCCCCGATGGCGAAATGCATATGACAGACGTTTATATAAACGGTCCTATTTACACATCATATGACCGGTTTCCATCATTTCTATTGGCTAATACAATATACAATTCAAGCTACGCATTGTGCAACACCCTCTAGGATACAACGAAACCACATGCTTGCCTAGAAACGCTAGCAAAAGAATACCACGCCCCACTGAGCGCATCTGCAACCGAGTTGCTGTAATTATGTAACTCGTGCGGTTGGTCAACAATCTGCCTATCTACTGGCTTGATCTTCCTCATTTACCAAATTAAACCTAAGGAAAGTAGATTTAAACACCCACAAATAGCAGAAATGCTACAGTCTCTGCAGTTGCGACGTTTCTTGTGTGACTCCGGAGCCGGCGACACTTGGTGTCGTTGCTCTGGAGATGTGATGCCTTACGCATCCTTCCGTGACGGAATACGAATTGTCTCGTCCGAATTGGGTGTTGTGTCAGGTCGATCGGCATTGACACACAATGGACCGTATTGAATGCGGCCGGCTTCGACACGCCTCATCACCCACAAGAATGTAGGCACGCCCATGCGAATAGCTTGTGGCGGACATCCTCCTCAATGAAACGTATACAATAAAAGCACATATTAAGTGTATTTATAAAAACCACGTAAAATCAAAAGAAACGCTATTTTGCAGATGCATTCACGTACCATTCACGTATTGTTGAGCAAGCACACGACAGTCCAACGATCGCTTCAGTAAACGATATATCACGCAGAGCGAAATATTCTAGGCGTCACAAAGAGGATAAAACCAAAGACCACATGAAGAAAGTTCTGAAAAAGAACGGTTACAAACATTCGATGTTTAACCCCACACAACCCAGGAGAAATATGGATAATGTTAACACCAAAGAAACCAACAGAAGACATATTGCCATAGGTCTAACATATGTCAGTAAGTTGTCTGAACAATTGGCAAGGATTTTGAAGTCCTACGACATACCGGTGTACCACAAAACGCCAACACCCTGAGGTCCCTGCTGTTACAGGCAAAAGACAAAACAGACAATGCAGCAAAGTATGGGGTGATATATGACACCCGATGCCCAGAATGCGACCAACACTACATAGGAGAAACGGCCAGGGCACTGATCACACGATTTAACGAACATCTATCGTGTCGCCAACCCCTATCAGCGAACACAAGTTGAACACAGGCCACCAGTGTTCGATGAAATATGTAAAAATCTTAAACCTCGAGGAGAACTGGCATAGGAGAAAGATCAAGGTGGCGATTAACATCTACAGGGGAAGCCTTCATTGAACAAAGACGTCGGCCAGGAGCACCCGCCAGTCATGCTCCAGCTTGTGTCACATTACGTAGGTCATGAGACGCGACCGTAAATTCAATCTGCTGAAGAAGGCCGCGGTGCGGTCGAAATTATACAGAAAGAAAACAAAATTCTTGATAGGTAAATATACCTAACAGGCTAGAAATAGTTATAATAGATGGGAAGTCTGCTAAACTAGAAATTATTTTTTAGAAGGGTACCACAGGGATATCAAATGAACTTGTGAAATCTGTCTAGAACAAACAGTATTTAGACAGGTTAAGGAAAGGGGAGTAACGAATTTACCTTATCTAGATAAATGGGGAGACAGGGGGGTTGGCGCAATTTTCACTTAAACTCACTTTTTCTTAAGGTAACGCATATGTGATGGATCCACACTGTATAGATATGTTCCCTATTATATCGTATATTATAATTCATATTCAGCGATTATCCGTTATCTGACCCCTTCTCGTCAGCCTTTTTCACAACATTATCGCCATGCCGACCTTTCTAAGCTGGCCCTGAGGGTGGTCACTGCCAGAGTGCAAGCCGTCCCCAGTCATTCTTTTATGTCCCAAATTAAGACTGGACCGACATTAACGTGATCTCCGAGTCACGAGGGATCCACAGTCCCCAATGGTGATAGCCAGGTTTTTACACCAAATATACATGCTTGCCAGGTCCTGGTTTCGAACTCAGAGTGCTGGCATGCCAGGCGGATGTCCTACCACTATACTATCGCGCGCTCTCTAGCGTAGAAATATGACTTCGCTTCTTGTTTTAACCCGACGCAAGCAGAAACTATATTTCTGCATTTAATTCGTGCTGATAATATAATTACAGTATTGCTGCATTATTCGCGTCATTCAACACCACTTCTTCCGTTGGGTTGATTATTCATTTATTACCGACATAACGGCAAACATATAGTAACAATTACAAACAAATACAACAAATAGCATGTTATTATAACGCAGATAGCGTGACTTTAATCAGATAAAACACGCCGGGCAAGGATGACGCATGAGCCAACCCGCCCCAACAAAAATGCGCCAACCTACCCCGACCTGACCGACCACACTTTGCATGACACAGCACAACAACTATTTGGAGCAATAGGATTTAGATTTTTTCCACGTGTGTTCATATGTCATTTCTTTGTCATCTTTTATTACACAATATGTAACAGTCGGTAACCATGATGTGGAAGACACTGATCATCTTTCAATTTTATTACTCAATGTAGTGAAAAGTGACAAATCGTGATACTGTCTGCGTTGTTTCGTCTTTGCGTCTGCATTTTTCTGGAGTTTTGGGGTCTTCACTTGGAATCATAACTGGATTAGTGCATTAGTTTCCAATGGATCGCAATATTCAACCCGCCCCGGTCTAGTATTAGTATCAATGAACTTATGTCGTGATACAAATAAACAAATTGCCTTCTCTGCGAACTAGGCGCGCTCTAACCGTGCAGCAGTGCCTCTAATTTCTTTCATTGTACGACAATAGGTCACTCACCCATATCGGCCAGTGGGATCAATAATGTTTAACGTTACTCACGTAGTCCAAAAGATTAGTGGCAAATCGAAGACTGCGCGTAAATTACTATACCATTTTGTCCACGATCAGCTCTTCCATTTCGCCTGGGCGGTTTATTAAGCCCGTCGCACACACGTTGCCTACGGTCCGACGCATGTCGACCATCGCAGCATAGACAATCGTGGGTAAACGGTGTGATGTGCATGTATTTGTGCCTATTATGTAACATGATTTTTCTAAATTGTCACTCCGGCTAAATACGAAGGAAACAAAAACACAACCATTGTTGTCATCATTGAGTTTGACCAGCTTGCAGGTGTAGTTCACAGCTGTTAAACATGGTTCGGTAGTCCTAAAATTACATCAGAACATTTTAAGACAGGAAACTATCGTCTGCAGACGACTTTGTAGGATTCACATGTTACGTTAATCGTCAATATGTTAGGATTTCTGCCAGTCAGCACTACTTTATATCGAGATTTTGCCATGTACCATATTGCCTTACTGTCCCGTTTTACCTACATATCCCCTACACATGCATTCCACTAGTAATCATATTCGATATAGTTCAACGCGTGCAAGTATTTAATGAGTGTATGACACCGCACACAATTTAATAGACATCCTTTGTAGTGTATAGGTTATTTGTGTCGGTGCATCGAAGAGTGCAACGGTGTGTTCAATTGCGAGCGGCCTTGCCAAAATATAAACAGTTGATAGTTGATAAACATTAGAACAACATTGTGTTGGCCAGTCGCGAATTAATTGTCTCCTGAAAACACGTTTATGCTGGCAGCGACTAATAAGGGAACAAAGTTGGCTTAATAAAGTGTACTATTCTGCATCGGAAAGTTCGTAAAAACTTAATATAATATGGTGAATTGGTCATTTTCTGTGGCGGATCTATCGTATGCCATAGAGTAAGGTTGAGGGGCAACTGTATGCAACACCCATGCAACACTAACTTAAATTGTACGTTCACTGGGACAGTTCTCAACATAGAAATTGCGGTCGTCTATTCTACGTCATGAGCCCGTTATGAAAGGCGCTTACCGACACTACAGTAGATTACATTAATATTACTAGTACACCAGAAAGTAATAAACTATTGATTATGCTCGTATGCTTTAAAATAGAAATGGCATGTATCTTATACGTAGCTGAACAGATTCAGACGGTGCATTACCAAATAGTATTTATAACGTAATAGCGTCAAAAATCGATGGACTCTCGAAAAGCAACAGGCGTCCTTATCAACTTGCCATCTGAAGCTTTAAAATGTGTTACCGCTGACCTTCACCGACATATACCATGGTAAATCGTAGTAGACCATAAAATAGGCTCTAGCATAATATATCATGACGTACCATGGTAGACCATGGTATATATTCACCAGGGAAATTAGTATCAGGTCACGCAGTTTATAACGAAAACTTGCATAACCACAGAATAACCACCAAGACAAATCTAAAGTAACACACAATAACCGTCTTCGTGTCCATATCATTCACATGACAAAGATGTTAAAAATACTCCCACTAGAATTCTACATAGGTTTTACTACAACGTGAACTTTGTGAACACACATTGCCCTGTTCCTATCGAAGCGACACAGCATTCAAGTACATTCTACTTACACATATGCACCGCCTTACCGTGCGACCGGTCCCGAGATACTTCCAACAGAGGTGCTAATTTGGCCTTGGTTATTGTCCAAACACTTCGTTGTTTAGAATGAGAGGATCGAACGTTCCGGATGACTGACTTTCAAAACAAATGTCCACAAATTTCTCACTTAGAAAGCTAATAATGCGAGCCTAGTGCACACTATCAGTTGTATATCCTCAGACAAAACACAAACGGAGTTCACATTCAATAATTGCTTGTTAGACAACCTAGCAACCAGAACAAACTGCCAGTAGGCGTCGCCAGCGTACAGTTTGACGAGGCTTTATGTAAGGCACAGGTTGTCGGGTGACAGGCACCTTTAACTGTCTACGGCGGGTGATACGTAGCCTCAAAATACGCCACTAATATGGGCACAATACAATGTGGCCAATGCACATTGTAGATGTGGGCGCAACAAGTCCCAAACCATACACTAGTTTCAAGTAAAAATAATAGGAACAGTTAATTATGTGCGAAGATTTTGTGGTAATATCGTTTAGAATTTTGCACTATCTTAGGGTCAAACAGAAACGAAGAGTTAAATGTGTAAGTACGCGCGTCTTGTTAGCTACTTACGGGAGGAGGGAGGAGGGAGGAGGGAGGAGGGAGGAGGGAGGAGGGAGGAGGGAGGAGGGAGGAGGGAGGAGGGAGGAGGGAGGAGGGAGGAGGAAGCAGGGAGGTGGGAGGGGGAGGAGGGAAGGATTTTCGTAGAGAAGGAAGGACGAAGAGAGCGAGAGAGAGAAAGAGGGGGATGGCGGATTGGAAAGGCGGAAGGGAAAAGAGCTAGGGAAAGCGAGGGAATCCCGTCCCAATTTAAGGCCATCATCCCACTTACGAGGTGTGTTGTAGGAGTATAAACCGTAGTCGATGCGACCCTTATTAAAACCATCGTCATAATTTACTCTAATAATTAGGTAATACTTAATCCCAGCGCTACAGCAGGACCTCTTTTGATTCTTTAATGTCGAATTGAAAAGTAAGTAAGTAAGTGTCACCACGTCCGGTTAAAATAATATTTCTTTTCAGACTATTTCAAATTGCACAAACAAGTTAGCATGTCGTAGTATATACTAGATAGGTCCATCTTCCTCGCGAAATGGGTCTGAAAGTAACCGAACACAAAAACTATTTCAGAAAGAACAGTTTAATAATGATCAGCTAGTCCAAAATCGCAAATGCTGAAAACACCTCCTGTTGTCTGTGTCGAAATTGCACCGCAACACACTCACTAAGGGAAGTTAATAGCAATGCTATTGCTTGGCACAAGTACAAGGACCAGTGTTCCAACAGCACGGTGTGCGTGTACTTTAATTACGTCCATGACTGTAAACAGTCACAATACGTTCATTGCAAGGTAACGTGACACCAGCTCAGACATTACGCATTTGTGCTGCGGTTTGCGAGGACAGCAACACTGTTACAAGCGGAAATAGCGTTACTGTAGTCTTGTTTGGCGTTAGCAGGTAAGAGAAACGCACCATATATGGAAAAAATAGTTCATTATACCTGCATACAATACAAAAGAGACCAATTGTTATATTTCAAGTTGCACAAAGCATACCAACTTGGAAGGTATATGTTACGAAAGACGTCAAGACTTTCTCGAAATAATAGAGAGGACACTATCTAACCTAATTCAAAAACTGAGAGAAGTGAGTTATGAAACATTGTCTGAAATAATGTAGTTAAACGTCCATGGAGAAAAGGAGGTTGAGTGGAGACCAAACAGAAGGTTTTTTTACTGAAGAAAGACGTAAGGACAAGGAAAAACATTAATCAAGGAACAATGGAGATTAGACATAAGTAAGTTAATAGAGAACGATACATTATTGGGACAAATTATATATTAACTGTGTAAATGCTAGCCTTATGAATATGTTTTAGAATGTATACAACTATATCTGAATAATGATTTATTATCATAGGTGAAACAATGGAGCACTTCTGATAAGCCAATAACTTCCTTGTCCACTTGCCATCTGTGTTTTG
Organism: Escarpia spicata; assembly: GCA_963995525.1. Classification (NCBI taxonomy): domain Eukaryota; kingdom Metazoa; phylum Annelida; class Polychaeta; order Sabellida; family Siboglinidae; genus Escarpia; species Escarpia spicata. The sequence goes on along the minus strand of OZ023213.1, from coordinate 54,882,357 downwards.
CTTCGGAATTAACCTAAGTCATGTCGAACAGTTGCAGAAAATGATGATGGCTTCGTGAATGGCAAGACCAGTATAGGGAAATAATATTATATAACAAACAGCGCTAGCAATATTATTGTACCAGATGCACACTCAAAAATCTCTCACCCGCACGCAAGCACGCACGCACGCACACACACACACACACACACACAAATACACACACAAATGCAAACACAAATAATGCACACATGCACACAAACACACACACACACACACACACACACACACACACACACACACACACACACACACACACACACACACACACACACACACACACACACACACACACACACACATACACACACATACATTCCTTCTCATTAGGCCTACTGTCGTATTAGGCCTACTAAGTGCGTCGAAGTGTCTGTGTTGACGCTAAGTGTTCTTTTCATTTGTAAGTGTTTATTCGTTTTATTTATGTGTTTTTTCTTTATTAACCGAATGCCACAAATAAGGCCTTTCAGAATAATAGTTGTTTTTCTGTCACAATTTATAAAATTGAGGGCCTGCATCTTACGACCGATGTGTTTTTTTTAGTTTATGGTAGGTTGGCGTAAGACTGGTTTTAGGACAGGCATGTGTAAGTCATATTTTTTCTTTTATTACTTTCCAGGTGGAAGTTAGGATAGGATAGTTAAGCATATGCGTATTTTCTTGCTAGTCTGTTGTTGTGGAGAAGGTGTCAACCTCAATATTTTACAGAACAATATGAGAAAACATATTTCCGATATGTGTGCAACTAGACATGCGGCCGGGCAGCATAAATGTCTTACTTTTTCCTTGTGCTTTGATTTACGCAGGGTCGCTATTAAATTATGTATATTCCTTGTCATGTCGTGAGCAATGTTAGGAACGGCTACATTTAACAAGCTACGTCTGGTAACAGGAAACATTAATATTACCCAGACAGACCTAAACAGAAGACATCGTTGACAGGGTGCAAATTTGGACGTTGCAGCATTATATAGGAAATCACAAAACGTGCCTAATGACATAGATCAATAAGTAATTGTATGCTGAACGTGATTTTTACGTTAAGTTATTGTGTCTTATACATTACTGGGGCCTATAAACTAGGATTCTATATGTACGGAAACGGTATGCGGTATGCAACTCTGAGCTTGGTTTCCAAGAATTTAGGCGCAAAAGAAGATACCTTATTATTAAAGTAGATACATTAAAGAATTTACCTTATTATTATTATTAACAAAATTAACGTCGAACGCTCTTCTTGTTCGGCTTTTATTTTATTGGCTTGGCTGACTTGTTCCTAGGCAACGGATAACGGATACACCAGTTGTTTTATCTTGTTTTATTCCAACTTCAAGTAGATATCTGTCTTCAGTTTCGTTCCAGCAGCTTCCAGTCGTTTCCAGCATACTGACAGCACTTGAGTACATGTTTGATGTCTACCACATCGTGGTCTAGCGGTTGTAAGTCTGACGAAGACAGCAAAAGTTGGTGACACGTATCTGAGGGAAATCGGAATGTTTCACAGAGAAACACAACAATGAGAGTTTATTATTTTGTGTTGTTTCCATGTAGTTGCTGACGTGACGCGAGTGAGGTTAAAGCGAGAGCGAGATCCTCCACGGAACAGGGCGTAGTGGTATGAATCTAACAGCGGCTCCCTGATACACACATCATTGCCTCCCTCTGCAGGTACAACGAAGAGACGGAGGGGGGTCGTAGTAAGTAATCGTAGTTGTTCACGCTATGTATATACTTTTTTTAGACACACAAACCCTCCGGTAGCGCTTCGTAACGTTGATACGCTGACCCTCATACAATTGCATTCGTGTTGACAAAGCATACATCTATAAAAATTACTATATTATTTATACTACTGCATTGATACATTGTTTATAAGTAAACTAAAAGTTGTAAAAGTTAAAACCCACAGTCAAGTCCATTGCTACGTTTCTGTTGGAATGCTTTTGAAAGTTATAAAAATGGCTGAACAATTAATGTTATGAATGGTATCGAGAGCCAAACATTTAAACAATAATTGCATAACATTACATAACGTTACGTAAACCAGAGAACCCCGCCCCACGTAACGCTTCTTTACGCTTGCCCGTAGACCCCGCTTTACTTTATGGATTATCCCTAAAGTGATCATAATTTTACTCAGCTACATTGCCAAATAAATTATAATCTTGGGTACAAGGTACAAATTAATATAAATTTTTATAACATTTCAATAACGTCTACGCAAAAATGTCATAAGTGTGGTCTTTCATTCCTTTATATATTCGAAAACACATGAGTTGGCGATTAAATAACATAATCCAGTGCGTGTCGGTTCGGTAGGGAAAACGGTAAGGGTGTGTATAAAAAACATTCAGACATTTCCGTCCATCGCAGTTTCATCTGTATTGGTTAACAATTACACTACACATCCGTGAGAATATGCTACAATAAAGAAACATTATCACAAACTAGCACTTTACACGTCCATAGACACAAGAAATGTTGTACTCTTGGTAAACCAAATGCATCATTGTTCACTTGTGGGGCTTTGCTCTGGGAGACACTGTTGTTGAATCTTATAAATGACCTCCTTGTTGCAGACAATATAACTACGTTTCACCAATGGCACATGTTGGACACAGAGGCCTACTAAACTTAATTCTAAAGACGTCACTATTCAAGTACATTTGCCATGTCAATCTCCGTCTGTTCATACTACTTATGGAAATACGTTGCTATGTATCTATCCAGTCAGATAGAGAGTGTCCTTTTCTGCAGTAAAATGACGCCAACGTTCCAACTCCCAATAAATGCTTTGAAAGCGACTCGAGTCACTCTTGAGAACGAGGCAGACAATCAGTTTTATTCACAGCGCTCAGGCCCGTATAGGCTGAGGCAAAACAATTCCGCTCTTTGTCTCAAAGGGTGTCAAGTTAGAGGTCTTTCGTTAATCTGAACGAGAATGCAGTTTAATAATTCAATGAAAGTAGTTGGGTTGTTTTAGTCCCATTAGGGGTAAAGAAGGGAGGTCCCACTGTATATTTACGTTCGCTTCACATGGAGCATAATGGAGATGTAAACGTTGGACATGAAACACATGTAGTGCTTGGTTTCTTCCTCCACGACGAGGTGTGAGTTAGTTGTTATTATTATTGTTGTCGCGTCTTGTTGCCAGGCGACGCACCACGTGAGCGAGCTACGCTGTGACGACGGCTCCAACTGGTGGGTGCCTATCGAAGTGCTGAGATGTCGCCAGGGCCACGGCGGAAACCACTGGGGCGGAGGGTGAACTGGGACAGAGGCAATAGTCGCGGCGGTTATGGTCCTCCCGTCCCCTATCCTCCTCCACGGAGTGGGTACAGCTGCGGGTATAGCTATGCCCGGATAGATAATGTTGTTGTCGTGGTGGCGGTGGTGGTAGTGATGATGTTGATAGTGTTGATGGTTGTGGTTATGTTAGTAGTAGTAGAATTATCGGTGGTATTGTTCGTGATTGTGGTGGTGGTGGTTGTGGTGTTGGCGGTGGTTGTGGTGGCGGTGGTGGTGGTGGTTAGTGATTTCGGCGGTCGTGTTTGAATGCGACTGGGGGACTAGTTACGGATGATGGCACTGGTCTTTGTAGTTATCGAAATATTATCGGCGACGAAACACAAAATAACGATTAGAGAGTATGCTGTACTCAATAAATGAAACCATAATGGCAATTCCTCGAATAAAGAGGTCGCCTGACAATAACATTAACGGTGACACTGACTCGTTCGTGTTTAATGTCCTTAAATATGAGCAAAGTCCTATTGTGTGTTTGTGACAATACCGGGGTAGTTTGGTTTGGTTGAGAAGAATGTTTGCAGTTTCCGGTGATTCCTCGTAAATAGTACATTATTGAGTACACATTGCGTTTCGTTATAACAGCAGCAGATCAAAGTAAAACGAACGAAGTGTATGTTCCGTTCCGAGTCATAAAATCGAAACATTAATTTACGTCTCTGGTTCATAATATCACACAAATGTATAACTACATTACACGCAGGGATATACACAACAAAAGTATCAATTACATCATAATAGCCATTTAATTATCCCAGGTTGGAGAAAGGCCCTATCTTAAAGTAGAATATATCAAAACACGCGAGGAAATAACTCTAAATAACTATTGTGGTTTTTTCTAATATACACCGCAAATAGGTAGATGAGAGACGAGCGGTCCTAGGAAGCGAATGAGCATATAGGCAGAACCGGTGCAAGGAAGCGAATGGGCATAGAGGCAGAACCGGTGCAGTGAAGCGAATTAGCATAGAGGCAGAACGGTGCAAAGAAGTGAATGAACATAGAGGCAGAACCGGTCCAAGGAGGCAAATGAATATAGAGGCAGCACCGGTGTAAGGAAGCGAATGAGCATTGAGGCAGAACCGGTGCAAGGAAGCGAATGAGCATAGAAACAGAACCGGTGCAAGGAAGTGAATGAGCATAGAGAGAGAACCGGTGCAAGGAAGCGAAAGGACATAGAGGCAGAACCGGTCCATGGAAGCGAATGAGTATAGAGGCAGCACCGGTGTAAGGAAGCGAATGAGCATAGAGGCAGAACCGGTGCAACGAGGCGAATGAACATAGAGACAGAACCGGTGCAAGGAAGTGATTGAGCATAGAGAGAGAACCGGTGCAAGGAAGCGAAAGGGCATAGAGGCAGAACCGGTGCAAGGAAGCGAATGAGCATAGAGGCAGAACCGGTGCAAATAAGCGAAAGAGCATAGAGGCAGAACCGGTGCAAGGAAGCGAAAGGGCATAGAGGCAGAACCGGTGCAAGGAAGCGAATGAGCATAGAGATGCAAGAAACTTATCACGCACGCTAGTGATAACGAATATTAAGAAATAAATGTGTTGCCCGATGACCTAGCCCAAGTCACTTATTTGGCCCTCCAGAAAAGAAGGTTGCCGGCCCCGGTTAGAGAACATTTCGTAACAATCTTCCACTTTGTAACCACATTAAAGTGTTGTTGATATGTAGCTTGTGTAGATTCATAAAAGATTGATGGAAAACAATAGTTCAACCCACGTCTGTAAACACGTTTGACGTGAAAGGGGTGGTCTGCCTATTGTTTTTTTTCTCCGTCCTGTAGCTCGCCAGCGATCCCTACCATCCGCATGACGTCATAGGAAGTGGATGATACCGAAAGTAAGGAATCCAAGCCATGGAATCTTAATCACCACTCTCCATTTGTGTAATGCGATAGTGTTACATAATAATTTACACAAAGTATTACGTCACTGTTTGCCTAGCAACTAGATCCGTCAAGCTTATAAAATAGTTGCCGCAGATTATTATTATTATTTACCAACATTTCTCAAGCATCTGGGACCAGTCCGTTCATAGGCGCGTACACACATTATAAAACGTACATGCAATTATAAGAAATTGTTAAGAAATATATAATTCTGGTGAAAAATTATTATTATACTAAAATGTAGAAAGACTGTATATATTAAGTAGTTCACATGCATGGCATAGTTTCGAAAATACCAAGATAAATACATAAATAGCTTTATGTTCAAATTAAGTAAAATATATTAAATAATAATAGTAATAAAATAAATAAATAAAATAAATAAGTTAATAAAACACATGTCCATAAAACGTGTCTTGTGGTACTGATTCTTTAGTGGAAATATGCCAGTTTAAATAGGTGAGTTATAAGGAGTCTTAAATCGGGTCAGACATGTGAAACTGTGGGACATTCCTTCATATGTATTATTTATTTATTAAAATTATACAACAGTATGAAGTGTTGTGATAATGCTGACGTTAGTGTCCTATTGAAAACATTCGTGATTTTGTTCGTAACAGTGCAGATTATTCGTAGCGATTTTGTATTGATTCTTAGTCGAACCATGGTAAATGACACGGCTCTGTGGTCGACGACGTCGCCTGTTCTGGGGACGCGGTTATATCTAATGAAAACGACAGGGGTGTACTTCGTAAAACCATGACCAAAATATTATGGCGGTACGGCTGACCGCTGTAATGCGTGACGGGACTCGTTGGTAACACGCTCGATCGGGCTGCCCGTGGTGAGGCAGGACGGATTCGTGCGGACCTCTACAACGTCTACTTGAGCGCCCTGACCGTCGGTGACACTCTCGTGCCGATGTCTACATTAGTGCTGTTCTACACAGGTTGTGCTTAGGGCTGCATGGAACGAGTTAATTGGCGTTTCATACAAGTCCCGGTCTTCTGTAGTTGTCTTCATGTGAGACCTTCTAGCGGTTTTGGTATAATCGCGATCCGTCGAACTACGGAAGGGTGGTCTGCCAGGGAGTGCTGTACTGCAGCTGACCCTAAGCTCATTCGGTCGCTGTTTTGGTTGTGTAATTCGTTTTCTGTTGGAGGTTCTACGGTATGCACAGTTTCAGGATGGTTCGGACGATGTCGTCAACGTGTGTTATGAATGTCTTTGTATTGTGTATTATCTTGAAGACTGCTGAAGCAATTTTCCACTCGACCGATTCGTGTGAGTTCCGACATGGGGCCGCCATTACACCATTATTCTACAGTCGGGAGATACTTCTGAGTTTCCAACACAACCCTGATATACCGCCTCACAACCATGATATACCGCCTCACAACCCTGATATACCGCCTCACAACCATGATATACCGCCTCACAACCCTGATATACCGCCTCACAACCATGATATACCGCCTCACAACCATGATATACCGCCTCACAACCATGATATACCGCCTCACAACCATGATATACCGCCTCACAACCCTGATATACCGCCTCACAACCATGATATACCGCCTCACAACCATGATATACCGCCTCACAACCATGATATACCGCCTCACAACCATGATATACCGCCTCACAACCATGATATACCGCCTCACAACCATGATATACCGCCTCACAACCCTGATATACCGCCTCACAACCATGATATACCGCCTCACAACCCTGATATACCGCCTCACAACCATGATATACCGCCTCACAACCATGATATACCGCCTCACAACCATGATATACCGCCTCACAACCCTGATATACCGCCTCACAACCCTGATATACCGCCTCACAACCCTGATATACCGCCTCACAACCATGATATACCGCCTCACAACCATGATATACCGCCTCACAACCATGATATACCGCCTCACAACCATGATATACCGCCTCACAACCCTGATATACCGCCTCACAACCATGATATACCGCCTCACAACCATGATATACCGCCTCACAACCATGATATACCGCCTCACAACCATGATATACCGCCTCACAACCATGATATACCGCCTCACAACCATGATATACCGCCTCACAACCCTGACATTGACTTCTCGGAAGCCACCCGCAAAAAGAGGACCATCAAGAAACGTGGATCCAGGGGAGGGGTAAGGAATACACTCAAGAATAATGCATAGGCCTACATGTCCCTTCTACCAGCCATAACACTCTCGAAGGTACGGTTCACAAACAACAAACTTAACGAACTGTCAACGATGATTCGTTACGATGAAGACTATCGAAGAACCAGTTTATTTTGTTTTATTGAGACATGGCTGACAGAACAGAATGGGGACATAGATATTGAGGATTGTATTACTATTTGCTCTGACAGAGACAAAACAAAAACTAAGAAAAGCATTGGTGGAGGTCTTTGTATGCTAGTCAACAGAAAGTGGGCCACTAACATTTGTGTGAGAGAACGAGTCAGTCAGCACGAGATCGTATGAAATGTTGACTGTGTCGTTTCGGCCTCTCAACCTTCCCCGTGAATTTGGACAGATCACTGTTGTTCTGACCTACATACCAGGACCAGACAACGCAGAGGCAGCCGAGCGTGTCGTCGAGTTGCTCAAAGCTAATTGGAATGACCTAGAAATACACGAGATCGCCTGTTGTTTGTTTGTAAACATTTACCCCTACGTGACAAGCTGACAATGTTAGGAATAACAGTGCTATCATGTTTTAATTTGTGGCACTGCCATGAAGGAATTGATTCAACTGTTTGTAGAAATTCTGGTTAAACTTAGTTTTAACGAAACGTAGACCGTAATGCCGCCGTAAGCACACCTGTCGAGTTATACACCTGCGTTCCGTAAGCGTGCCGTCCCTGGATCTGGGCCAGTCAGTGTGCGGCCAAGCGTGACCTCGAGTACACACGACATCAGCTATTCGATCATCCAGTGTTTGTAAACACGAACAGGTTTGTCGGCTCTTGATACCCGCAATTATATGTACCCGCAATTATATGTAACAACATACGTAAACGCTTAGTGCCATTGACACCCATATATCTTCGTAAATTGCTGTGATTTCGCGTGATATTTCAAGTGGGCAATCAGACAGCCAGGAAAGCAGGCACGCACGAACAAATACAAGCACATATGCGTGACATGCAACATCCCAAGCGCAGGAGGCAGGCAGACGACCGACATTATGCTGTTGTTGTTTTGCTTAGCTCTTGTGTGGAAGCAATCATGTCAACTGTAAGCTTTGGTATGTCATCCCCTATAATTATGATTGTGTTCATCGTTCTTACTTTATTTTAAAACAAATTGAAATATGCTAACATATTATATTATTGTTATTAGTCTAACTCGGTTTAGCTAGTTGTTTATTTTTGTAGAATAATTAACTTGTTTTTCCTTATTGTTCTTTACATTTATGTTACATAACTAATTTATTTTGATATTTAAGGCACTGACTTGCCTTAACCTACTTAAATTTATATAGCTCTATTTTATCTTACGTTATTTATTCTGATATTTAAATTTGTTTTATTTGTGGAG
>OZ023213.1:54818533-54868533 GCA_963995525.1 Escarpia spicata | reverse complement strand
GAAAGGAGATTGAGAGGAGGGAAGGTGATTGGAGGGAAAGAAATTGGAAAATCGACAACAGAAAACGTGACAAGCGTGAAGGTGACAGGGGAGAAAGTGACCATAGAGAAGGAGGGAGGGAAGATGGGACGGGAGAGGAGAGAAGGAAATTAGATGGGACGAAAGATGACGGGACGAAAGGAAGTGAGAGCAAATGTGATAGAAGAGAAGTCGATAAAAGGGACGATGACAGGAAGAAAGGTGACAAGAGAAAAAGCGACAGGAAAGAATGGATCGGAAGAGAATGTGACAGGAGAGAAGACGACAGGGGGAAAAGACAACAACCAGACAGATGCAAACCGAAGAAGGAGCTATTCTAAGGCAGTGATTGAGGGGGGCAATGAGGAAAGAGAGGGTGTTTATGGGCGACTCCATTATGAGAAAGACGGACAAGACACTGAGCGAGGAGAAGGACGTCGTTGTTTGTCTACCGGTGGCTAGAATTGAACATGTGACTGACAGGGTAGAGAAGGTATTGGGACATGGCAAGGGAGGGTCTATACTGGTACATGTTGGCACAAATAATGCAGATACGGAGGGAACAACTGCGATAGTACAGAATTATAGACAGTTAGTGAGGAAGTTAAAGAAGACAAGAGTTGAACAAGTTAGTCTGTCAGGAATGTTGCCAGTAATGGGAGGAAGGGGGGGGGGCAACGTAAAGAAACTGCAAGAGGATGGCGATCAACGCACTAGTTGAGCAGATATCTGAAGAAGAAGGGGTGGGATTCACAAATTTATGGGGATACTTTGTTGGGAGGAAGATATGTACATGAGAGATGGCCTCCATCTTAGTGGAAAGGGGGCAGCAGTTTTCTCAGAGAACCTGCTGCGATCTGTTGACAGTGGGACAGGTTGCATCTATTTAAACTAGATTCGCAGGGGGGACTCACAGAAAAGCCTGAAACTGGAGGCATAGATAAAGACAGCACAAATAAATCAGCAAAGAACAGTCTGGAAAACTCTTCTGAAACTTGATATAAATGTGTTTCTTTAAATGCAAGGAGTATTGTAAACAAAAGAAGTGAACTAAACATTATGGTAGAAGATATTGACCCTCACATAATAGGTATAACCGAATCCTGGACCACCACCGATAAATCAGATGCCGAATTGGGACTGACAGGATACGTAATGTTTAGGAAAGATAGAATAGGAAGAAAGGGAGGTGGAGTTATTTTATATATTAAAGAATCTATCCAGCCTTACGAATTAAAATTAGAAAGAGCAGATTGCGAAGAAGCTGTTTGGTGTTACATAGTTGCAGGAAACGTAACGTTAACAGTTGGGTTAGTTTATCGAAGTCCAAACATAAGCATAGAAGAGAATGAAAAAATACAAAACGCTATAAGGGAAGTAAGCAAACGGGACTGTATTATTATGGGGGATTTTAACCACGGGCATATACAATGGAAATCTCTACAGAGTATGGGGAGTGAGGACCACAAGTTTTTAGTTTTAGTTCAAGATAGTTTCCTTTCTTAACATGTTCTAGAACGAACCAGGGGTGAGAATGTGTTAGACATCGTTTTGTCGTCACATAATAAATTAGTTGACAATGTCAAGATATGTGAGCCACTGGGGAGTAGTGATCACAACCAGATACATTTTACCATCAAAGTAAAATCAGAAAGGAATAGTAAAAAGCAGTACAGGAGAAATTTCCACAAAAGGAAGGTATAAGGACATGAGGAAATATTTAGCAAAGATAGACTGGAATAACACACTGACAAATAAGACCAGAATGCTGGAATATATTAAAGAGTGAAATTATGTGCATAGCCGATAAATGTGTACCCTTAAAAAACAAGGGAAACGGTAAAAAAAAAACATTTATCGAAAGAAGCCATTAGAAAAATTAAGTAAAAACAAATAATGTGGAAGTCATTAGATGTACTGGAAATGATGAAGACTACAACATTTATAAAGAAGCACTTAACCAAGCTACAGCCGAAATAAGAAATTCAAAGAAAACAACAATTAGCTAGTAATATAAAACATGACAGCAATAGTTTTTATACGTATGTTCGAAACAAACAGAAAGTTCAAGATAAGGTCGGTCCTCTAGAAGATAGTGCTGGAAATATAATATCACAGGGATTCTTAATGGCAGAAGACCTGAATGAGTACTTTAGTTCAGTGTTTACCAGAGAAGAAGTTCACTGCCAGTGCCAGAGACTAAGTTCAAGGGGCAGATTCAGACTATTTAGAACAATTAATTGTAACCCCGGAAATGGTAGCTAAGGGAAATGAAGGATAATAAATCACCTGGAGTGGATGGGATTCCGCCCAAAGTACTATTGGAAATTGTAAGACAACTTAGCGTACCGCTTGCAACAGTTTTCAATTGGTCATTAGAAGAGGGAGTGGTTCCTTTAGAATGGAAAGAGGCAAACATTATACCGTTATTCAAAAAAGGTTCGAGAAACAAGTCAGAGAACTATAGACCAGTGAGTTTAACATCAGTGATTTGCAAATTATTAGAAAGACTAATTAAAGATCAGATGGTGGATTTTCTTGTTAAACAAAACTTGATAAACACATCTGAACATGACCGAACATGAGATAGAATAGACTAAACCCCGTTGCAGCATGAGGGGTCACATTATATGCATACGTAAGTTCTAGCAAATATTGCGGCCATTTGGTCTTCTGAGCGGGTGTCAGTGTGCGTAACAATCCATGCATTGTTCTGTTGTATCGCTCACATTGTCCATTTCCCAAGGGATGGTACGGTGTCGTACGAGATTTCTCGATACAGTATATCTTATACAACTCATTGACAATTTTTGCGTCAAAACATCTCCCTTGATCAGAGTGTATACGACACGGAACTCCATAACGCAGAAACCATTCCCGTACCAGGGTTTTAGCTACCGTTAGGGCTGTTTGGTTTCTCGTCGACACGGCTATTGTGTATTTACTGTACACGTCGGTCATGACCAGGACATTCTCGATGCCGTTACTAGCTGGTTCGAGAATTGTGAAGTCTATTGCGATGACTTCTAATGGGCCCCTTGTCACAATACTATTCATTGGAGTCCGTACCTTCAAATGTAGCATCTTTGCAAGATTACAACGATCACACTTCGAAATCCAATTCAGGATGTCGGAACGCATATTCGGCCAGTAGAATCTTGCTCGTACTAGCTTCTCAACTCTATCAATGCCTTGATGTCCCATCCGATCATGTAATTCTTGTAATACCTCCTCTCTCATTGTACGCGGTAACAACAACTGGCTTACTTTTTCTCCACTCATTGGGTCTATTAGGGTTCTGCACAATTTTCCTGAACAGACCTGAATGCGGTCCCATTGTTGTAGCAGTTTCGCTACTGCTGGTTGTTCTTTCCGTCTTTCTCCGAGTGTCGATTCTCGCCCTCTGTCTATGTATTGCCAGACTCGACCCAAAACCGGATCATAACGTTGTGCCTCCTGGATCGCGTCCGAACTAAGACTTGGTAGGATCGGCGACTCTACATACTTGGATGTATATCGCTGTGGTGTGGTGGTACAGACTGCTGCCTTGAGTAATTTATGTCGCAAATCGCACGGCAACACCGTTACTTGGAGAATGTCAGCTAATTCGTCTTCTTCGATGACTGTGAACTCTTTTGTTTCAGTCTGAAGTGGTTTCCGGCTCAGACCGTCCGCCGATGCATTAAGTCTTCCGGAACGATAGCGAATGCTGAAATTGAACCTGGCTAGCTCTGCCTGCCAGTGGTGTTCCGCCGCCGTTAGCTTTGCCGAAGTCAGAATATACGACAATGGGTTATTGTCGGTATATACTACAAACGGCACGCTCAACAAGTAGTCGCGGAATTTCTCAGTCACCGCCCATTTCACTGCTAACAACTCTAATTTCATAGAGCTATAAGCCGTTCGTTTCTTCTCAGGACCCCTGAGACTACGGCTAGCATAGGCTATAACTCGGGTTTTCCCTTCCTGTTCCTGGAGTAGTAACGCTCCTAGTCCTTGGTGACTGGCGTCTGTCTCCAGAATGAATGGTTTCGTGAAATCAGCGAATCCCAAGACTGGAGCTGTAGTAAGAGCATGTTTCAGTGAATCAAATGCTTCTTGGTGTTCCTGCCTCCACACAAACGGTACCGGTTTGGCTGAATTCCACTTTCTACCTGGTTTTCTCTTCTTTCCTTTGTTGGGATCTTGATCCACCAATTCATATAGAGGTGATGCCAACTGTGAAAAGTGATGAATGTAACGTCGGCGATATCCCGCTGTTCCCAAGAAAACCTTGAGTTCTCTCGCATTTTCAGGTACTGGCCATTCCCTTACTGCGTTCACCTTCTCTGGATCCCCAGAAATCCCTTCATTAGAGATTATCTGTCCCAAATAAGACACTGATTCCTGAAATAGGTAACATTTAGTGGGCTCAATCTTTAGACCGTGAGATGCCAGTCGTTGGAACACCAAATTCAGTCATTCAAAGTGTTCTTCAATGGTAGAGGAGTAGATGATTATATCATCCAAGAAAATAAGTACTTTTTCATTCATCTCTTCCCTGAACACAATGTGCATTAATCTCTGGAAGGTTGCTGGTGAATTGCAAAGCCCGTATGGCATTTTCTTGTACTCGTACAACCCCATGGGGGTCGTGAACGCTGTCTTGTGTTGATCAACCTCGTCTATCTCCACCTGATTATAAGCCGATTTCAAATCGACAGTCGAGAAATACTTTGCTCCCGATAGGTGGTCGAAGATCTCATCCACTCGGGGAAGTGGAAACGCATCTTTTCTTGTCTTGGTATTAAGCCTGCGATAATCCACGCACATCCTAATCTTACCGTTCTTCTTCCGACAAATAACAATCGGACTCGCAAATTCCGACCAACTGGGCTTAATTATCCCTTTGTGGACTAGATCTTTAATGTGCGCTTTAACTTCCGCAAACCGAGTTGGTGGAATGCGACGATTGGCCGCCTTAACAGGGCTGTCGTCTGAAGTGTATATTCGGTGTTTAACCGTGTCCGTCAATCCCACGTCATTCTCGTCCTGGGCAAATACTTGTTGATTGTTATGCAATAATTCCATTAGTCGATCTTTGTCTATTGGCGGTATCTCACCTATGTGTACCTCTTCCATCCAGTTGTACCCAGGGTCAAGGGTCAAGGGGTGACGCATCATATATATATTTACATTGCTCGCTTCTTACCTGCCGTGTAGTAGCAGTTACCTGTCGTTGTTCCAGGGACACTCGCAAGCCGTCATCCAATTCTTCGAAATCAACGAAGTGTTCCTGATTCCGATCGACTACATCTACCGTATATATCCTCCCGACAGGTGAATGGGAACGTAGCCACACATCTTCGGAGGTCGGGTTGAGGATAGTTACTTCGAAATGTCCGTTGATGGAACCTACTAAACAAGTTTGGAGTAGTAAACCTCCCTTCAGGGGAACATCGAATGGCTCTACCATTCCGTTACCGGTGCAATGTGGACCTGATACTGTTACGTTACACGACGACCATGCTGGTATCTTAACACTAGTATCACCTGCAATTTTCACTACTCTTCCATCGATATCCTGTTTTCGGGTTAGTATCATGGGTCTCAATAGTATGAAGTAGTTCCCTTATCTCTGGCATGTCACCCAAAACATTCATACCCAGTATTCCAGACGTTGGTCGGGAGGGGACAAACCCTGGTGGATCTTTTTGTACCAAAATACCTTTGTTCTTAACGACCGTGCCCAACACATTTATATCGGCTGTGAAGTACCCTATATAAGGGAACTCTAGAGCATTGGCTGCTTCCAGCCGTAACCACGCAGATGCGTCCTTTAACCCATTGACTGACGTCATTAAATGTTCATTGAACCACCACTCCTGTAAAATCGTTACTTCAGAGCCCATGTCTAAAACCATATTGGTGTCTTCACCGGATATACAACACGAAATTACTGGTGTCTTACCAATGATGGCGTCAACTAACATAGAGTATATGTTACTACACCCGCCTGCGTGACGCTCGACAGTAGGGCTACTTAGTTTTCCTGATGATTACGGGGTGTTGCGCTAGAATTTGGTTGCCCCCCGTATGCCCGATTTTCGGTTTGATCTGTAGTACGGCGCATGTCCCCAGCACGTTTCCAACAATTAGTGTAAGTGTGCCCGCTTCGGCCACACTACTCACAAGAGACCGAGCCACTGTTACGGGGCTTCGGTCTGCTAGTTCTATCGCCCCTCTCCACACCCACCGACGACTGTTGTGCTCGCAACAAAGAAACAATTTGCGTCTGAGTTGTCGCGAGTAGTTCTAGCTGGGTGGCAATTCGTTCCAGAATACTCGGGTCGACGGGGGTGTGGTGAGGTTCATGAATTCCCCGAATACATGCATTTTTACACATACTGCTCAATCCGTCCTCCTCGAGACGGATCGCCTCCGACCTCAGAGCACTAAATGAAATCGTATGCTGGGTGCGGACCAATTTTGTCATTTCCCGTTTGATTTGTGGATCAACCAGATTCTCGCAGAATACCTCTATCAAAGTTTCATTCTTACTCTGTGATTTGTCTGATAAGCCTTCGGAGATTTCTAGAAGTGCCCGGGAAAAATCCCTAACGCTTTCTCTATTTCCTTGACCTCTATCATACAACTATTTCTTTAACTGCGCATTACTCCGGGTTTCCCCAAAAGTGGACACAAGTAAAGCAAATAGTTTATCGACTGAGTCTTTCTCCTCCTCTGGCGCATACCTGACTTCTTCCCGGGCAGGTCCATCCAGGTGTGCGATCAGGAAATGTAACCGCTCGACCGATGAGATGGAAGACAAACAGTTGCGTGCATCTTCCATCCAGTCGTGTAGATCACACGAACGACCCTCGAACGTCTTACATTTTCGGGTCGTAGGGGCGGTAACCGTGACGTTGATGGATTGTTGGTTTCGCTTGAGCGTTTCCACCATTTCCTCTAGTCGCTCTAACTTCTCGTCTGCCGACGCCAGGCTTTCTCGACTCCCCTGGGAGCTTACTCTGTCGGACCCCACTTCTGCTACCACTTGTAAACAAGTCAGACGACTGTGCTTGTTTGGGCACGACAGAGTTTATTGAATTGTCAATGTTTAAGCTCCCAGAGGGATACTCAACGTTCAGACGGTAGGTATAAACGAACTACTGGGCCCAGAGACTCTACCAGTGTGGGTGTATCTCTGTCACTGGCCCAGGGCAAACTGCGCCTGGTACAATAGCTGACCGGTTTAGCTCGACTAGCAGGGTGTGGCCTCTAACCCCTAGTGGCCTCTGGTGAATTAACATATATATAGTACTAGAATATCCACCAGGGTTACATTAGTCTTTATAAAGACTGTTTCCTGTGTACTACAGCACACTTTATGTTACATATTTCAATTACACTTTTACATTGATCCTATCACGAACGATAACAATTACGTTACGTTAGGCTGCTGTATTTATTTAGGTTACGCCGCCCGACTATCGCCCTTGCTTAATTTTAACAACAATGCAACCTATTAAAAATATCTAGCAAGTACTGGCTTACACAAATGTTACCTTAGGTAAGTAGTTTGATGGTTGTTACTTTATCTCCTATATATTCTACCACATATATAGGTTTGCTAAATCTTGTTTACAACTTATCGAAGGCTAAGTTATCCTATTATCACTCACTATACTAAGGTGTTTTGAAATACTTTAACTAACTAACTTTAAGAACAATTGCTACTCACTATATGCTTACTGCAACTTTATGAATGATATTAAAGCAAGAATAATACTTATCAATCAGTAATTCCACTTGTTCTTCAACTTTTCTGCAAATGTTCCTTATGCGGAAGGATATTGGGGCAAGAGTTCGAGGCGTTGCAAAGCGACAAGTCGGCGACATCAATGTACCCATGGAGTTGGTAGGCCACGAGGCCAGGAAATTACACATTCAATAGGCACAAAAGAAGAATGCAGTGGCGGCAGCACCCACACGATCGCTCGCTAGAGCACGACGAACGCTCCACTGGATACCCCTCGCGCGTCGACGAATGGACGAATGGACCCACTCCACCGTCGATAGGACGCATGGGCGTGACAGCGGAATTGGAGAGTTTTTAAAGGAGGCAGACCGTCACGAATCGACAGCATAATGTTAGTTCCACAGGGCAGTCGGCATTGTCTCTTTCCAGCTATCGCTTACGACGGATTTTAAATTGTGGGCGCTATTACCGTCGATTATCTGACTCGTCTACCATGGTTGGGCGTCGCAAACACCTGCAGAGGGCCTACTTCGACCCCGCCAAAGTCGGAAGTTACGGGAGAATCGAGTCTTTGCGCCGCACCACCTTCTGACCTATCGAGCGTGTACCGAGGAAGCTCGTCGAACAATGGCTATGGGAACAGAACGCATATGCCATACACATGCCGGTAAGAGTTCGTTTCAAGATGCGACGCGTTGTCGCCGGAGGACGGAACCAACAGTGGCAGGCCGATCTCGTCGACGTGTCCTGTCTAAAAAGAAACAACGACGGTACGACGTTCCTACTTACGGTGATCGACGTCTTCTCGATAGTCGCCCGATGAGTTCCGCTAAAGAACAATTCGGAGACGTCGATGGTGAGGGCGCTGGATGAACTGTTCACCGACGATGGTGATCATCCGCTGACGTTGCAGACCGATAGAGGACTGGAATTCCTGAACCGCGGCGTTCGAGGTGTATTGGAAATGTACGATATCCATCACTTCTCGACCTACAACGAGGAGACCAAGGCGAGCATCGTGGAACGCTTAAGTTGCACGTTAAAGACGCGTATGTGGCGATACCTGACGAAATATGAGATGTGGCGTTACATCGATATCCTTCAGGAACTGCTACGCTCATACAACGACACCTCCCACCGCAGCATCGGCATGCCTCCTTCGCAGGTGACTACGTCGAATCAAGTAGAGCTGTGGCAGCGGTTGTACGGCGGTCGGCACAGCAAGGGTGTTCCCAAGTACCACATGACGGATCACGTGCGTCAAGAGACGTTTCGATAAAGGCTACATGGCGAATTTGATCGAGGAAATATTCATGATACGCGAGGTGCATCCGTCCGATCCGCTCGTCTCGTTTACCGCTTGACGGACGATATCGGCGAGACTCTGGACGGAACCTTCTACCAACCGGAGTTGCGGAAGGTGATGGTTCGGGTTGATAAACTGTACCACGTTCAATCGATAGTGGAGCGACGCAAGGTGAATAGGCGAAGGGAGGTGTTGGTGAAATGGTTCGGATACCCTTTCAAATTCAACAGCTGGATCGTCGGCTATAAAGACTAGCCACGCGTCCGCCACGCTTTCATTCGACCGCCCATGACGGACGAGACGACAACATAGGTGGTCTCCGTTACCAATGAAGATGACGAAGTCGACTCTCCGCCACAGAAAGATAGGACTCCGTGGCACATCGTCGGCACCGCGTGTCCCAAAGAGGAGATCGTGTTTCTGTGTCAGGTCGTCGTCCTGTACACGGTCATCTTGGTCTGCATCTACAACCTGTCGATCGGTCAGGGGAGTCCGACTCTGTGGACGGCCCTGTTGAGCAGTTCGTTGGATTCCTGCTACCCAGCCCGACGTTGAGACAGCAACAGCAGCATGAGGACAACTGATTTCTATTTGACGTTGCTTAGCACTGCTTCCATTCACACGCACTCCGACAACACGCTGACTCACTACATCACGACGCTGTTACAACGTCTCACCATGTCCGGTCGGTGGGATTGCGGAATGGTGGAGATACAGTACCCGCACAGTTGGTACAACGTGATAGAAATGACGCGTGGTTCACTGTACCGCTCCCAATAGACGAGACGACGAACGTGTGGTCCATGGTCAGGAAGAGAACCAGGATCGCGAACGGACACTATATGGATCCTTGGACACTAGTCCGCACGATCAAAGCCGCCCTACGTCGCGTGGCGGGAGAGGGAAGGGCGAAATTGAGCTACAGTACCATAACGCATAAGATAACGGCATATTGCTACCGAATACCGTCTTCGCCGGGGATAGGCTCACAAGCATTCTAGGCTTTCGCAACGATACGTTGCCGGCTCTCCCGCCAGATCCCGAGCATCCCAAGAAAAGGTATACATCACTGAAGCTTACACCGGGGTGAACATGGAACGAGGGCTCGAATCACTCTACGTCTACACGGATGTCGTTGAACCACCAGTTGTTGGTGACAGCCTCGAGCCACTCCTGCGCATCGTCCCACTGAACGGTAGCATGGTGACATCGTTTCGAAGACCTTTGAAAAAACTCAGTACGTACATACTCTGCAAAGAGTTTGGTAAGATCGAGATCGATATAAAATACGACACCGGACGACGCATGCTATTTGAACACGGTAAGGTGACGGTGACACTTCGTTTCCGACGACGACGGTCGGCACTGTTCTAGAGATGAATTACAACGATTATTACGCTCGTCAAGCGGTAGGTGCGCTTCCCTATTACGTAGGTGCCCGATACCAACGAGGACACGGACTAGGAAGTATATTCAGAGGTCTACTGCGTAGCGACATGCCACTCGTCGAGAGAGGTGCCGTGGCGTTGGGAAGGAGAGCGGTATCAACCGGGGCGCGCATAGCCGACGACGTCTTGTCGGGACAGAACATCAAGCGGCCGCCAAACATCGCGTCACCACTGCCGGTAGGGACATGGTGAGCGACCTCTTGACCTCTGGCGTGCAATAGCGTAAGCGTATAAGACGCGCACCCGCCATGAAACGAGTCAGTACAGCCGGGAGACGGACGAGGAGCCCGACATATTCGACGATGGCTTTCGTACATGAACAATCGTGTGAGGGGGTCAAAAGCGAGCTCGATCTCTTCACCGTGCCTCCGACTCAGACCAGCATCATCGATAGCCACACGGTACAACATCAAACCAAGTCCTCGCTCGACTCGGGCGGACCGATATAATTCGTCGTAGGGAGCCGATGTCGACGCCGCTGAACCCGTCGGTCCCGTGAATAACTGGCTCCATTCGCTGCTCAGTCAGGTCGACGTCTACCTGAACGGAAAGCTCGTGACTCCCTCGACCAATACGTACCCGTACGGCGTCTACATAGGAGCCGCAAGCAGAGTCAGATGTGGAACAAGGACACGGGCAATCGCATGGAATCCGTCGAAATAGCCACCGGCGATGCAACCAACGCAGAGATCGTCAACAGACGTAACAAGGTCGCTGGGAATCGCGTGGTCGACATGATGGGTCGTCTCCACGTGGACCTGTTCCTCCAGTATAAATTCCTCATCAACGGCGTAGAGTCCCGACTACAAGATAAAGATAGTTAACGCCACACTGTTCTTCAAGAAGGCCAAACAAGAAATACAAGAAATACGTAGCTGTTTATGTTTTATTAACACTTTTTGTAAAACGCAGCATTTTATTCAGAAATTGACAATAATCTTGACATTATTAATTAAACTGTTATGGTATTAACATCCTATACTCTCTTGTTCTAGTTTAAGCTTCTATCTTCTGCGATTGTAATCAACCGTACCACGTGACTCTAATCACATCCTACGCGTAAACACACACACACACACACACACACACACACACACACACACACACACACACCTGAATTTGGCTTTGTGGAGTCGTCGAGTCTTATGGAGGGGGGGGGGCACACCCAAATATTAGTCGTCCACACATTCTGGACCACGTGTAATTTTGTAGATTAAACTTCACTTTGTTCATAATTTTGGAAGAAAACTATCCTGTGAATCGTGATTATTATTATTATTTATTGTAATGTTTATTATTTATTTTTCTGCATGCCATAAAGTAACATTACATATGTCTATAGAATGTCCAGTTCTGCCGTCACCAATTGAAGCAGTGTGTACTTTCCAAGGCAGCTTGGTGTATTAATTATATACTATCCAGTTCTACCGTCACCCATTGAAGCTGTGTGTAGTTACCACGGCAACTTGGTGTATTAATTAGATACTATCCAGTTCTGCCGTCACCAATTGAAGCAGTGTGTACTTTCCAAGGCAGCTTGGTGTATTAATTAGATACTATCCAGTTCTACCGTCACCCATTGAAGCAGTGTGTACTTTCCAAGGCAGCTTGGTGTATTAATTATATACTATCCAGTTCTACCGTCACCAATTGAAGCAGTGTGTACTTTCCAAGGCAGCTTGGTGTATTAATTAGATACTATCCAGTTCTACCGTCACCCATTGAAGCAGTGTGTACTTTCCAAGGCAGCTTGGTGTATTAATTAGATACTATCCAGTTCTGCCGTCACCATTTGAAGCAGTGTGTACTTTCCAAGGCAACTTGGTGTATTAATTAGATACTATCCAGTTCTGCCGTCACCAGTTGAGGCAGTGTGCAATTTGGTGTATTAATTATATAATAATTATGGTAACTGACAACGATCAGATTATTTGCTAAATGTTTGCAATCCTCACAACATGTAAATCGCCTACTTATGTTACTGAATGCATTACTGCAATGATACCATGGTCGCGA
The DNA here is from genome assembly GCA_963995525.1 of Escarpia spicata. NCBI lineage: Eukaryota > Metazoa > Annelida > Polychaeta > Sabellida > Siboglinidae > Escarpia > Escarpia spicata. The sequence continues at coordinate 54,856,004 of OZ023213.1, read as the reverse complement.
AAATTAATTGTTGAACGTAAATTATTGACGAGACTCGTGTGAACCCAGGAGACGGGTCGAAGTCACAGGTGACTAACTGAAAGGAGGCAATCAACGCGTGTGCCCTTCGTCACACAGACAACATTATTTAATTAAGAAACTATAATTCAATCACTATAATTGATCACAATTTGAACGAGGTAAATTTTCGAATGGATTGACAATACTACAAGTACACTTTGGATAAACACAACTAAAACTTCCCTCGGTGAGTGACCACCACGCGAACAAATTCACACACTGACAGTAATAACACCTTTGTCCACATGCGTACCTACAGCCGTCAAACACGCCGCGGTCTTGTACTACCTACAAGTCAAACCCTGTTTAATTTAAGACAGTTGACGGACGCTCCTGTCCTTCACAAGGCATACATCGACGCAACACTTACGTAGAGTTGTCCATTGGTGAGAACTTAATCAATCAACTACTCCCATTTGGAAGACTGCTTACACCAACGCTCCCGCTCTACAAGTTAGTGCATTAGTGGCTACGCTCCGGTAGTTCTATCGCTGATAATAGACAGTTTCAGCTATAAGTTTTCGTTCACAACGTATCTCAACACTTAACGGATAGCTTATAAGTTTAACTTATCTCATCCGTAGTCTTAAAATAGTTTCAGCTATAAGTTTGAAGCAGCGTGCACAACCAAGCTTCCGCATCCGTTTCAAAGGTAGAAAGATTAAATGTATTAATTGTTTACTGTAAGTGTAGTATATGTAAGTTATGGAAACTTGTGACGTTAACTAATACAACTTAATATATATATTTTATTGTCTTTTTGAGAAGTTGGTGATAATGCAAGGCATTTGTGCAATAAGGCCAAGTATGTGGTGAAATAGTTTATTGGGAGTTTATTTGGCAATACACATTACTTTTTTATCTATAGATAATGTGGAAAGACCATGATTTGTGTAATCATAAAAATCGATTTAAAACGTCTTGTTGTGAGTATATATTAGTTGAATGTTCCTACATTGTAATATCATTAGCATGTGTTTTATGCCTGTTAGGTAATGACGGCCGAATTTGTGTTGCTAACTGCCGCTTTGGACGACGATGATGGTTTGTTCATGCTGGGAGCGTTAATTCACTGTGATGCTTTGAAAGAAGAGGATGCAAAAAGAAGACGAATGAACAGTTCGTCACGATTTAACCTAGCTGCGTCGTCTGAAGAGGAAGCCTGGTCAATTTCCGTTTCAAGAAAGACGACTTAGAATGCCTACGAAAAGCACTGAGAATATCAGAAACCATTACACTGCCTCAAAGATCAGTTTTCTCAAGGTTGGATGCATTGTGTGTGTTATTGAGAAGATTGTCTTACCCTAACAGGTGGTGTGATTTAGAGAGCTTCAATGGAAGATGATCAGGGGAATTAAGCGAAATTAGCAGTTACTTGGTAGATCGCATTGCAACTGCAAATAGCTTAACTTTTTATTTAAATGACACTGTAAAAAGACAATTTAACACGTCACATCTTCTTCTGCAGAAGCTGCATCATTACGTCAGCTTGACGACGTTCGATATCCATGCGTTGGCGGCGCTCCTGCTCTTCCAGGGCAAACTTTCTCTGTTCCAGCTCCAAACGCTGGCGCTGCAGTTCTAGTTCTTTGTTTTTGTAATCGGCATCTTCTTTGCTTTTCTCTCGTAGATAAACCAACAAGGCATCTGCTGGCTTAGCTGCTTTCAAAGCCTTCTTCTTTGATGGTGTGACATATGTAGCGGCTTCTGCATTGGTGACGCCAGTAATAGTAGAACCTGTACAATAACAATATAATTGATACTTTATTGATAACATTAAATCATACCCCTCTAGTCACGTTATCAGCAAAGAATAATGCAGCAAAACATGTTATAGCCACTTCATTGCGTAGCTTTCAGCTGTTTAAACTTAACCACATGATCCAACACTCATATAGTTTCACAATTTGTTTTTACTATTGTATGGATAATATTATTATGACAAACATCTCAGCATAACACAAACCTGTGCCTGCATTGAGGTCAGGGGTTACTGGCAGATCAGAAGCATCCGTTGCTTGACTACAACTGGCGCGTGTTGGCATGTACGGCTTTGCTTTCGCGTTATTCATTGCACTGTCTCTCAAAAACAGTGCAACTCGCTTGTCGTTGCCAGTGCTATTGGCGCCATTCGTTGCTTTCCGTTTGAGAGGCACTCTCGAATGCACCATGTCTGCAAGTTCTTGCAGTAGTTGGTCCTTCTCATTGCATTCCTCCTCTGTGCTGGATCTGAAAATTAAGGACAAGAATGCATGCAAGTGTGTGTTTGTGTGTGTGTGTATGTGTGTGTGTGCGTGTGCGTGTGCGTGTGCGTGTGCGTGTGCGTGTGTGAGTGATGAGTGATGAGTGACTGACTGACTGACTGACTGACTGACTGACTGACTGACTGACTGACTGAATGAGTGAGTGTGTGTGTATGTGCGTCTGTGTGTGTGTCTGAGCAAGTGTGTGAGTAAGTGAGTGAGTGAGTGAGTGAGTGAGTGAGTGAGTGAGTGAGTGAGTGAGTGAGTGAGTGAGTGAGTGAGTGAATGAATGAGTGAGTTAATGCGTGTGTGTATGTGCGCCCGTGTGTGTGTTTGTGTGTGTGTGTGTGTGTGTGTGTGTGTGTGTGCGTGCTTGCGTGCGTGCGAATGTATTTGTCATCTCCCGTACTGCCGCAACGTAGCCAAAAACGAAACACATTTCTTTCTTCGTCCTTCGACTTCCGCTTCTATTAAATCTAAAAATAATTATTATAAGCAAATGTACATAAAATATTATTAATATTCTTTTTACAGTTTGGATACATAGTAGAAGCCCCGTAACTAAACAGGCATTACCGCAATCGTGCTGATTACCTGTTTAAATAATATGTCACGCGTCGTGGCAAGCATGGCGGCCGGTAACCGGCTTAGCTAAAGTGCCCATTAAACGGAACTTTTACATTTCTTAGCCTTCGACCGTGCCATGCATGACTGATTTCTCACCCCGCGGGAGGCAGTTGTGTTGCCGTTCTTAAAAGTCTGATTGCTCTAAAACTTCTGATGTTTTCTCAGTGTGGTTAAGTTACATATTTTCTTGGCTATCTAAATTAAATAGCATGTTAAACATAAACGCGTTTTCTTTTAATTAACGTTCACAACAGTATACGTAGCATACTCACTTATTGCTGCCATTCTATCAGTATTTACGTATCCTTATCTCGGATCGACACCGATAGAGAATATGTGACCGGCACATTCTAGTGACGTCAGTGCCTATAAGTTACGGGTTTGGCGATACGTAGCGCGAAAAACTTATAGCTGAAACTGTCTAAAAAAATTAACTGACTCGGTTATACTGACCTAGCGCCGTTGCCTCCCCAGTAACTAGCAAATCCCCATACTTATAAACTCCATATCCAGATAACCATGCAGATAGCATGGTTACTGTGAGCACACAGTGCTGCTTCACAGGGAAATCAAATCATTGGATTAATTAGGCGAAACATAACGTATAAATAAAAAAACTAATAATACCGCTGTACAAAACAATAGTGAAACCTCATTTAGAATATTGTATTCAAGCGGGGAGGCCATATCGCAGGAAGGACATAGATATGCTAGAAAGAGTACAGAGGAGAGCAACTAAAATGATACCAAAACTGGGGGATGTTATTTACGAAATACCCTTAAACAAATGTGATTTAAAAACGCTAGAGACCAAGAGATTGAGAGTAGATCAAGAAAGATAGAAGAACCAGAGGACACGAAGTTACATTAGTAAAGGAGCAGTGTAGGTTAGATATAAGAAAGTTCTCATTTTCAAAAAGGACTGTAAATGAATGGAACATATTATCTCCTGATTGTGTTGGCGCTAGTAGCGTGAATATGTTTAAAAATAAAATCGACACACACCTTGAAAGGGCGGGATACACGTAGATAAAAAAGTATTGGACTCTCGATAAGCCAAAAGGCTTCCTTGTCCACCTGCCATCTAGAGGTAATTTTCTGGATGGCAATCTTGTTAAATATTGTTAGATCACACTAAACATGTGTTTGCAAGTGGTAGAATGAATAATTATTATACTGGTAGATGTTCAGAAAAGTTTCCACAAGATGCAACGTTTTGATCTTGATTACATACTAGCCAACACTCATGTGCAGTCAACTTATATAACCTTTCATTTAAAGTGAAAACCCACGAAACGGGTGGTGGAAAAGATATGTGGCTGATTGTAAAGTTGCGGAGTTATTTGGATTGTCAAAGGACGTTGTATGAGATACCAAAATGAACAAATATATTTTCCTTATTTGTGTTTTTGTACAGACACACACACACACCCACACACATATATATGCACACACGCACGCACACAAATCCCACGCACGCACGCACACACAAACACACACACACACACACCACATGCACACGCAGGTACGCACGCAAACACATACATCAATATTGATATAAAAATCAATAAATAAAGTGTTTGAAAATCACTTGAACAGCGTCACTTTCTAGCGTGCGATGGGTTGTGCATAGGTATTAATAATTACGAACAAAGATTATCCGTTGTGGGCGCCACATCGAAAAGAATCGTGAAATATCGTTGAAATTCTCGTGCGGAATCAACAGAGGGCACCTTTGAATAGACTACGTATCAGTGCTCTTGATGCCGATTGATTAACGTGCAATCAATGCTGCCAAACGTTTTGTGCGGTTTTTTCATTGTGATTAATGCTGTTCCCTCCATTATTTTATAGGATAATCGATGATAAGAATGATGCCACTGTGTCTGCTAGAGAATGTGCATGAAACCAATGGAATTGCAGCTAGGTTCCAATGTCATACATGAGCATCCATCATTGTCGTCTGCAATTAAAACTTAAATACCAATGCCAAGTCCAACCCTCGCAATTTTCCTGGAAGTAACACCCCTCCTTTTCATCCTGTCTAGATCACACCGCTCTGCTGTTAAAAGCGGGAGTCCAGTGTCCTCTTCCGCTGCCTTCAAATTTTTCTGTGTCCTTTAATGTGTTCCTTGAAAGCTATTTTATAAGGTTTTCGTTTGGCATACGGTCGATATGTCCAAACCACCGAAGTCTTCTATGTCTAATGACATATGAGATTGATTGAGGGGTGAATGTCTCCCATCTGATCTGACTATTTAATAATATGTCTGCCCTACTAACACCACTGATAGTTTGCAGGCAATGCATCTCAAAAAATTCAAGAGACTGAATCTCTTGCGATGCGATCGTAGTGTCCAAGTTTGTGAACCATAGATAGCTTTCATTCTTATTGAGATGCCTTTGTTTAAAAATATGCTATTTCCGCGTCTATCATAGGCTTATGATGCTATAGCCATTCGCTTTCAACGTCTCTCTCTCTCTCTCTCCCTCTCCCTCTCCCTCTCCCTCTCCCTCTCCCTCTCCCTCTCCCTCTCCCTCTCCCTCTCCCTCTCCCTCTCCCTCTCCCTCTCCCTCTCCCTCTCCCTCTCCCTCTCTCTCTCTCTCTCTCTCTCTCTCTCTCTCTCTCTCTCTCTCTCTCTCTCTCTCTCTCTCCTCTCTCTCTCTCTCTCTCTCTCTTTATCTCTCTCTCTCTCTCTCTCTCTCTCTCTCTGTCTCTCTCTCCCTCCCTCCCTCTCTCTCTCTCTCTCCCTCTCTCTGTCTCTCTCTCTCTCTGTCTCTGTAGAAGGTCTACGCTGCCTAGGAAGAGAACTCTCTCACTGTCTCTAGTTCTTCATTTTCTAGGATGTGTTTGTCTCAAGGGGTGATTATATTGCATTTGGAGAGGTTGATTTTCATAAACCATTTGTGTCAGGCAGCTTGAAGCTCTTCAGTTGCAAGTTGTAGTTTTCGATCATAGTAGACATTAATGTTGTGTTGCCAGCATACCCGGAGGATATGCGATCTGCGCCAGGCGCTTCCTTGATTTCCTTGACTTTGCACCAATACTTTTCTGTATCTCTTCGAAAGAGAACGCAGGTTTAATTGATCCAGGCATGTTATATGGAATGTTGTCAACTGCTTCCTCTGTTCTTGACCAGTTTGTGTGAAGATGTTTCTGGAAGTAGATTTCCCAACATCTCAATACCTCAGCTGAAACCGTTTTCAGATTTCCCTCACTATCTTTTGCATCAGCCGTTAGATGTTTACGAGATCTGTTACTAAATTTTCGCACGTTTCTGAACAGGCTATGCAAATTGTGTTTTCTTGAAGACCTGTTCCATATGTTCTGTCTATGCCACCAAACTCTATTCTCTTGTGAATTCGTATTGCATTCTTCACTAGTCTGTTCGTGTCTCTGTATATTTCTCGCTTCAAGTTATTTGACGTGTTCTTCAAATATTATATGCGGTCTTGTCTCTTTTCCTCACACTCAGTTGCTAGAACTGATGGAAAATTGGTTATTTGTTTTCTGTGTCAAAATGCATAAATACTGATGATATTGTAAATGAGATTACCTCCAGATTATTAAGTCATTTGAAAAACCAGTTCACCTACTATTTGTACATAATAAAATATATAAAAATAAAAACTTTTTACAACTTAATATGCGACAACAATAACAATTAAAAATTAATTAAATAGCTATCCTCCAGTAGAGTCCTGGCTTCCTGATTATTAAGATAATTGAACAAAAACTGTTTAATTACCCATTTAAGTTGAGTCTTGTTAGGAGCACCTTGTATATTATATGGCAATTCATTCCATGCCTGTTTACCTGTGTAATAAAAATAAGTTTGACCAATTGATTTAACATATGGCACATAAAGAGACTGTTGACAATATCATAGACAAGGTTCAATTTTAGTTGTTTAACCCGTAGATCCACGGATAACATATTTACATGTCTAAACTCCGTTAAACCAATATGGGTTCTGGTTGGTGCATTAAGAAGGAACCGGATTATGTTATTCAGGGTACAGTGTAGTCTAGCTTTATATTAATTAGTTGAACCGGAGAATCACAATGAACAGACATAGTCAAATTTACATTGTATTAAGGCAGAGGTCAACATTGTTTTTGTTTTCATGTTGACATTTCTTGTTTGCCTGTGCAGTAACTTTAATTTGGCATTTGATTGATAAATTATCTTCTCAGCCCCATTCTCCAGTTAGTGACTGATCTAAATCTTCAAGTATTTGACACGCGTCTGACATGTCAATGTTTTGCTAGCACATTTCACCAGGATTGAAATAGACGTATGTTTAGTTTAAGTTTTGACCCAAACTGGGTGGATTCAGTTTTTCCTGGATGAAGTGACAGTTTGTTGTTTATCAGCCATTCTCTGGCAGCTTCAAGCTCTGAAGAAAGTCTTTCTTCGATTTGATGGGTTCTTTTCTGAAACTACGACAGCCGAATCGTCAGCATATAAAATACGGTTGCATTGAACAACCGAGGGAATATCAGTAACATATAGGCCACTGACTAATAATAGTTTTGTAGATGTATCATGTCAAGGGTGTTCGTTGTGTTATGTTATCAATCCTGCTGCTGCTTGAAAATCCGAAGTTCAATTCGCCAAACGGTATCGGAGCATTTGCTTGTTTTAAATTGCGATCAATTGTAGTTGTTTAATTAAACGTGTCGACTGACACACCCGGTGTAGCGTTGAGTGACATACGGTCACGTGTCAGCAGAAAACACATCCTGAAGGAGGACGGTCACTTGGTTGCAGTAGGATGATTGTACAACTAGGCGCAAGTGATTGCATTGATGCCTATCTTTAACCAGGATTCCATATGTACGGATGCAGCATGCAGATACGATATGCGGTATGCGACAAAAATGGCTATAGTGGAAACAAGGAATTCACGACGGACTCACATATTACAGTTTTATTACAGCAATGTAGTCTTATAATAGATTAATTATAGTGATGACAGAAAAAGTCAAGACATTAACACTTCAACTAAAAATGACTGGGTGTGTCTTTGGCGTGCGTGTAGGCCTGATGTAAGATCTTAGCAGAGACTTTATCTCTATTTTGAAAAAACATTAAGTGGTTTCAGATGCTGTGTACATAAATATCGCCGTAGTCTTGTGACGAAATATATTGTGAGCAAATGTCACCATTACCGAACTTAGCTACCGCGTAGCTTAAGATAGTCATGGTTTTTGTGTGTTTTGTCGATTGTTTTATACATTTATATGATCATAGTCCATGAGCCAAGCCTGCAAAAAATTAAGTTGATTATCAAATTGAGTGACTAATTACCACTATGATTTTCAGTTACACCAATATCTGAGGTGTCCGAAAATGGGTGATGGACATTTCAGAAGCGGAGCTTGTTACCTTTTTGGACGCCATCTTTAAACATGGCTGCCATTTTCAAGAGGAAGTCAAGCTATTCAAAATTGGTGTCGTACAGCCAAATCAACTGATTGGATCTTAAAGTTGTATAACAAAAGTTGTTCGTAATAACATTCCGAGTAAGGTAATACTTATATACATTTTACATTTTCACCATTGGCAAAATTATAGGGGAATTGTGAAGGAAAACGCAAAAAATTAATTTTTTCCACAATATTTGTTTAACTTCAGTTTTGATATTGTTTTGATGACATAGATGATTTTTTACTTGCCATTTTATATATCTTCTGTATTGCTTTTATATGTTGTAGGTACATCAAAACATAAACCAAATAATGTTACTTTGTGTTTTTATCTTTAGTAGCTGTGACAAAATAATTATGTATGTTAATGTATTTGCAACTCCTAACTGATTCTTCCTTAATACCTTGGTTTCTAGTTTTGTGAAACCACATTCTCTTAGGCGTGTTTCATAACCGATATCTCTTAGTTCTGGAATCATATTAGTCGCTCTCATCTGTACTCTTTCGAGCACATGTATTGTGCAATGTGATCAGTTATAATACATGACAATATGCACAAATTCATATATCCAAGGCTACTTTAGAAATAAGACTTCGTTCCAAAAAAAATAAGATGCTATTATATTGAATTATTTCAGCACAAGACTTACGTTTACGACTTATTCAATAAGTAGTTTCAAATATTTACTTAAGCAATTCATCTTACACAATGATGTTAATATAGAACATATTTTTCAATCACAATTATGTCTTTTACACCTGCACGCTGTTTTTGGTTTCAATATAATGATATTTACATTGAAATATCCAATAGGAAGTATAACGTTATATAACGTTCTTCCCTTGTTGTGCTCATTATGTTATTATATACGGTTTGTCTTAATTTGATTTGTATTGTACGTATTGTAATGAGTTACAATAAATTTAATTGGATTTGAAGGCGACGGGGCGGTCATTTGTCGAAATTCGCCGCCTGCGTATGTGTTGATTTTGGGTGTTTAACCAGATTTAAAATTCCATATCCAAACGTACATGCTTCATAGGACACGATGAGGTGGAGCGCAGTGGTGTAGTGACCACAGCTTCGGGCTCTCGATCGAGATAACCTATGCTGCGGTGTCACACCTTAGGCAAGTTCGTTCAATTTACATTGCTCCAGTTAATTCAGCTGCGTGAATGAGTACCTGGCTACAGAGAATGGATATTTGTGTGTGAATAGTCTTCGCGCATTAATTGCAGCGTGGCCGGATGCTTCCCAGAGAAGTCGAGATGGTCTTTAATTGAACAGGTCTGCCCGGGAGTTAATTGTAATAGCGCTTTAAGTAGTCCTGAGGACTGGATACTGCGCTCTATAAGAACATACCTTTTTACTTTTCTATAATAGGGAATTCTTAGGCTTATCGAGTTTACAAAACGTTTTCCTTTAGATAGAGTCCGCACTTAGGCCTACTAGGCAATACTAAGCTTTGGATTGGTTGATAAATAACAAGATGGCGCCAAAACACACCGAATCTGATATTTCCGAAATTAAACAATCCCTTAACCACTTATCTAAAAACTTTGACGATATGAAAACGACTACAACAAAATACAAAAGACAACTGGCCGACCTCATGCAGATACTGAAAGCAAAAGTTGAACAGATAAGTCAACTGAGTACTCGTGTTGAACCCTAGAAACGGCCGTGAACAACCTCGAGCAACACTCAAATAAAAAGAACATCATAGTGACCCGCCTAAATCTCCACTCTTTTGCCCACACTGCCGCATCTCGACCAAGCACCAGAACGACCACCCCAGCCGAACAATCGAGTGGGGAGACTGCAACAAAGAAGTAGAAGTTCATTACGTTCGCTCATGACAAGTTACACGTCGACATTCTGGAGGTGGAAATCACAGCGATACACGACCTGCCCCAACGCCTAGACGGAACAATCCCCATTATCGTCCAGTTCCTAACCACCGAGAAACGAACAGAAGTCAGGCAAAACAGAAAGTCGCTGAAGGGAACGAACGTGTATCTAAATGACCATCTCTCACGCCTGAACAACGAACTCTTCCACCACGCCCGCACACTCCGCAGAGACAAGACAATCCACAGGACATTGTATACCAACAGCATCACCTACGTCAAGAAAACAGAAACATCCTCTCCAATTCAAATCCGTGGACACGTTGACTTCAACAAATTACAAACAATGACTAACAACAATAACAGGGATATAAATCCAATATATGATGTGGATATAAATTCGGTATATCTGATGCCAATAATGGTGAGAATACACTACAACATGATGTTAGCCAGACAGATGATGTTGATTTATTAGGACATAATGTTAATCTAAATGTAATTCAACTTCAAGAACACAATGCACATGAGCTTGGTCCAATAATTGATCCCAATAATAACTTTTTCAATTAAAACTCACCTTGTAAATATTATTCAAATCCACGATGGAGAGGTATCTCCAATAATATTAAAGATAAACGTTTTAAATTAATTCACTTCAATGCAAGAAGTCTAAATGTAAATTTCAAACAAATTGAGAGCTACATTCATGCTTCTGATTTAGTATTTGATGTCATTACCATCTCGGAAACTTGGAATGATCCTAAAGCAATTCAACACCATAACCTATCTATGTATAAGTCTTTTAATGTCAGTAGAGGAAATGTTAGAGGAGGTGGCGTTGCTATTTACATACAAAACAGTATGACACTGTTTCTACATGGGTATTTTAATGTAGACAACTTAAAACATGACAACAATTTAGGTACAACATATGTTATTGACACCATGTATATTTTAGAAATGGAGTGTTTCCTTTTAGAATGAAAGTAGCCGAAGGCATACCTATATTTAAAAATGGTTCAAAAACTGAATTTAACAACTACAGTCCAATATCCTTATAATAAATAAATAAATATACTTATATAGCGCCAATTCTAGTTAGAAACTATTCAAGGCGCTTTACATGTAAAATAGTAATAAATCAAAACAGTAATTAATTAAGTAAAAAAATGAATAAAACAAAAAGAAGTATATATATATATATATTTAAATATTAGTATTATCGTGTCATATAAACAAAAGTTAATTGATAAAAGCTTAATGCCAAGTCTAAAAGTCATAGTAGCAGTAAAAATATTGATTAAAAGAGAATGTTTAAAAGTGCTCTTAAAAGTCTCAGTGTTCATTACATGCATTTAAAACAAGTAGTTTACTCCGCAAATCCGGGACAGCTGCGGCTGCTGGAGTTAAAATATCGATTAAAATAGAGTGTTTTTAATGCGCTTTTAAAAGTTGATTCATTGTTTAGTTCACGCATTGATGTGGGTAAATCGTTCCAGAGGTCCGGAGCTGCTGCCAGAAAACTCGCGTCTCCGACTTTGCATCTTGTTCTCGGTCTCGCAAGTTGACGATTTCCCGCTGACCGAAGGGACCTGGTAGGCACGTAGAGGCAGAGACAAGCTCGCTCAGGTACACGGGCCCACACTTGTTGACAGCTCTGTGCACGAATACCAGGACCTTGAAACGAATGCGTTCTCGTACCGGCAGCCAATGTAGGTCCTGGAGCACTGGCGTGATGCTTGCGTATTTGGGCACTCGCACGATCATTCTGGCTGCAGAGTTTTGGACACGCTGGAACCGTACACAGTTCTTGTCCATGGTGCCGTACAGGAGGGAGTTGCAGTAGTCGAGCCTTGGTGTCACTAATGCGTTGACTACTCTCTCCCTCGTCTGTCTTGGCAGGAACTTGTTGATTTGACTGATGTGATAAAGGTGGAAATAGCAGGACCGGATAATCGCTGATGTGTTGGCAGACAAGTCCATATGACAGTCCAAGACTGCACCAATGTCTTTAATCTGATGCACAGCTCGGATGAGAGAACAACCAACATTGATGCTGAGATCGTTTATTAACTTTTTTGCACACACTGGGACAATCGGAAGGAACTCGGTTTTCTGGTCGTTCAGTTTGAGGTAATTAGAGGTCAGCCAATCCCGAACCTCCATGACGCAGGCTTCGAGACGCCGTAGGGCCTCGAGTAATGCCGTAGGATTAAGCGCAAACGCACGCATCAGCTGCAGGTCATCAGCATAGTGATGAAACGTTACACCGTGCCTTCTGATGACATTGCCGACTGGTTGGACGTACAGAGAGAACAGTACAGGCCCAAGGACGGATCCATGCGGCACTCCTGTTTTAAGAATGTGATGTTCAGATTCACTTTGGCCAATTACAACACGCTGCTTGCGGTCTTGCAGATATGATTCCATCCACTGGAGGGCGTAACCTTGAATACCATGTTGTGTCAATTTTCCAAAATACTTGAAAAACTCTATAATAAAAGACTCGAAGAATTTATTAATAAAAATGATATATTGTCCAACAGTAAATACGGCGTCTGATCCTCAATGTCCACCTCACATGCATTGATTGACCTGGTCGAAGAAATTAGTACATAATTAGATAAACAAAATACACACTTGGCGTTTCTGTTGACTTAAAGAAAGCATGTGACACCGTAGATCATTCAATATTAATAAAAAAAACTAAATTTCTATGGTGTTCGTGGTGTGGCAGAGAAATGGGTAGAAAGTCATCTAAGCAATAGAAGTCAATTTGTCAAAATAGATGAATGTTCATCTAATCTCCTAAATGTGTCATGTGGAGTACCACAGGGGTCTGTGCTAGGCCCAAGAATGTTCATTTTATATATTAATGACATATGTAATGTATCAGAACTTGTTAAATTTGTGTTGTTTGCAGGTGATACCAATATATTGTATTCTGACACGGATGTACATAGACTAAAACATATACATGGTTCACTGTTAACAAATTGTCTCTGAATATATCAGAAACCAACTGCATTATATTTGGTAACCATAACATAAATATTGACTTAGATATAACATTTTGCAATCACAAAATTAATAGATTTAACATGACAAAATTCCTTGGAATAAATATTGATGAAAAACGTACCTGGAAAGATCATATAAACAATGTGAAGATTAGGCTATCTAGAATAGTTGGAGTAATGTATAGAGCAAGTCATATCCTAGGAAACAAAAGTTTACTTACTTTATATTATTCACTCTCTCTTCTTACCAATAATGTGTTATTGTTGTGAAATTTGGGGAACTACGTAAACCAGCAATGTACCTTGCATTACAATCTTACAGAAGAGAGTGATTAAACTGGTATATTATGTTGATAGGCTTCATCAACTAATACGTTATGTAATAGATGTAGAGTACTAAGATTTCAAGACTTAGTAGATTTTAAGATCTTGTCAATTATGTATAAAGTGTATAACAATTTACTAGTACCTGTCAATGTGCAGTGTTTGTTTACAAAACAAACTTCTTCACACTCTTCCCGAGTTCAATATCAATATGTCCCACAATATGTACGAACTAACGTTAAACTAACGTGTTTAGCACTCTATGGAGTAAAACGCTGGAATTCATTACCTTCCAGTACTACAATGGTGTCAACATTTCATGCATTTATTTGCAAATTAAAAAGGAACATTATCTACAAATATAGCTAAAACAGGTCATTGGTAAAAAATTTGCACAACACTGTTATCAATAAGTGAACATATCGGAACTAACAATATGATTGTATTGTAAATTGCTACCAGCCAATATAGATTACTAATTGTCACATAAGTACTACTATCAGTGTGTTATTTTCGTGTATTTATATTGTAATAGCAAAAAATAACTAACATTGTACTATTATATAATATCTGCCATATTCCGTGCGTTGTAAGTAAATAATTCTTAGGGGTATACAACTACAAGAGTTACTTCAGTATACCACTTTTTCTGACATACTCATTCTGATATACCATATACACTGTATGTATCTTTTGTTGGAAAAATAAACATTTACTTACTTATAAGTGGTATACTTACAATGTAAACGTTCATTGTCTTTGCTGTCTCCTATTTCTTTGCACAGTATACGAGACGAGAACCGCGAGACGTGTCGTGTAAGTCAGGGCAATTGGTTCACCTCGCACATCATTCCTCACTCGTTTTTCTGGTCACATGAAGTCTGTATAGTTTCGAAAAAAAGTGCATATAATTGCAGCTGGTCGGATGTGACAGCCAAGTCTGTGTAGTCGGACTCCGCACTACAATAACACTGGAGTGCAATCGACTTTCGTCTCGAGAGCATGGTTGTCTAGGGCTATAGTTCTACTGCCAATTTTATTGTTAGACCCTCTATCGTGGTTTCGTACAAACTGCAACGTTGGCTGTATATTCCGAAAAAATAGTTAAGTCTCAATTTCGTACACTTATTTATTTTGAAAGAATTGTTAAAGATAACATTAATAATATATTGTGTTAAGCAAATGCATGCGGTCCAATTTAGAATATATATTTTTTTTCTCACAATTATATGAATTTTGGCAATGTCTTTCCATGGGCGTGACGTCACAATATAATTCCCGTGTTGGCTACATAGTTCCCGTGTGCTGGTGTAACCTGCCCGGGTAAAAGGGACGTAGAATTGCTCGTGACGGCTGCACAATCACGCGACCGCAATACGATGTTACGTCATAATAAGCAACATGGGCGTCGGACCGGGGAGGGGGGCGCATGAGTGAGCCGAGCCCTAATAATTTAGTTGGAGGAGCAGGATATAGGATTTGTCCCGCAATATCTATGGAATGTGGGTGCATTTCGGGGGTATAATTGGAGGTTTTTGGTCAATCTCGGGATGGTGGGTGGGAGTGGAAATTGATGGTTTTGGGCTCAAGGTTGGGGATTTTTGGCGACCCTCAATGGGGATGCAAATAGAGGTTCTTGGAGAGCTTCAGTGTGATGTTTTTGCGAACTTCGGGGGAGGGGTGCAACTCGAGGTTTTTGCATAATCTCAAGATGCGTGTTTTGGCGAGTCTCAGGTGGGTGTGTAAATCGAGGTTTTAACTTATTTACACACTGTTTATTGCGAAAAGATTACGACACTATCAGTTCACTGATTTGTACCACTAGTGTGCACACATTTCACAGCACTGTGGCTAATTTACGAAAACACAAACGAAAGGTGTTGGTCTGTAAAACAACGGTTGGCAAACATATGACACGTTTACATGGTAATACTAATAAAGTACTATACGACCCGCTGTAAGATTCTTTCAGGCACTACATGACACGAAAGCATCAACTGAAGTTATATTGCGTCACCTGCCGACATTACGACATTTCTTACATCCGCCTAACAACCACCGTCTACACCCATTTGTTGCTATCCTTCACTACTGCTTAGTCAGCAACTTTGCAGCACGTGATTAAATTGTCTTGCCTTTACCGAACTTCTTCGAACATTTGTTCAGGCAGTCGTTGACTTTTCGTTTGCAAAGTTGGATTTTGAATCCACTTTTGTCGTAACGGCAACCAAAGCAGCGCCAAAACTGACGCAGACAGAGACGGTTGCAGTAAGCGTGTTTAGCAGACACCTTGGCGCTGGAGCAGAACTGTTGGTGAAGCAACAAGACGCACACGGCGAGTAACTGCAACAAGATCATATTGAGTGAACGACTGTGTCTGTTGGACCTGTAGGCAACGGCACAGTCATTTGTCGGAGTTTGCTGTTTGTGGGTCAGTAGACCTCGCGTTGGAAAGGGTGGTCGTGTTGGTCGTCGCAACAGACTTTATATCTTCTCTCTCTACATTGTGCCCGTGTGTTATTTAATACCCCGACATTTGTTGTACAATCAGATTGATCTGGATTGCTGCGATATCGCAAAATGTGTTTCACGTCCTGTAAATTACCCCAGATTAAGGCAGTGCATAATCGAACATACCATGTCTTGATTATGGCACACATTTGAATTGAACAGTCGTATCAAGAAACTGTGCTGGTTATTATCATCTCAATAAATGCTACTTTTGCAAGAAAAACCCTCCTTTCACATTTCATCAGTTCTTACTTAATCAAGACGTATGCTAACAGTAACGCTAATTAAACACATATATAATCAAGTTGTTTCTTGATAAAATTGAAAAATGCAAAACTTACGACGTAATATTTCATGCTTTACAGTTCTTCGATATCGTTGCACACTTTAGCAGATCAGTGTTGCGTCATGTAAGACAGCCATTTATGTCATACAAAACAGCATTCTTCACTTGTTTTCTGGTCGTCTATTTAGATTAAAGCAACTGTGAAAACAAATACGTCCGCCAAATCTGTGTACTCATACTCCGTCCAACAATAAAGGTGAAGTAGAATCGTCCTTCTATTCAAGTGTAGTATTGACATAGCTATTACAAGTGCAATGGTTATTACTTTTTGGTGACCACGGCAATCGTATGATCACAAAATACTGGTTTCTCAAACAACAGTTTTATGTTATACGATTTATTATTTTGAATGCGATAACAGTAGTCACATCGTTTATAAACAAACGTATGCAGAAGTTACACATTTAGTTTTTTAACTGAATTAATTTACACCTGCAACGCGCTGATAGAACCAGCCTAATGAAACACATGATTGGCAGGATCAGACGTTCGCGCTTGTTTGTTTTATAATTCAGAGTCCAGCTTTCTAGCTGATTCCGACGACTAGCTGCTGTGTTTGTAGAGCGCAGTGGCTCAGTGTCTGGAGCATAGGACTCTCATTCGAGAGAACCCAGGTTGGAATCCTGTACTGTGGTGTCAAATCTTGGGCGAGTTCCTTCACTCTACATTGCTCCATTTCATTCAGCTGTATGAATGAGTACATGGCTGTACACAGTGTTGGATAATTTATGTGTGTACGAATAATCTTCACGCATTAATTGCAGCGTGGCTGGATGCTCCACAGAGAAGTCGAGATGGTGTTTGAGTGAACAGGTCTGCCAGGAAGTAAAGTGTAAAGCAAATTATAAACTTTCATTTTTCATATCCAAGAATCATGTTAAAATACCTGGTAGAGGCTTTCGTTGACGTGTCACGCCGACTTCATCAGTACCTATGACGCTGTACAATAAAGTGTAAAGCGCTTTGACCAGCCCAAAGGTCTGGATACTGCGATATATAAGAACTTACATTTACTTTGCTTTTGCATAGAGCGTCACTGTTACTGGTGATTACGGTCAAATTCTTAGGAACCATCGAAGACAATCTTGCAACACCGTCCGATTTTCCTGTGACGTTTCAACTGCTATCAGCAAACTTCATACAAATGTCGCTAGAAGGCGATGCTCTAGATATTCTGGACCGAGATGTCACTCACGTGTGCAGCCCTCGGTCACGGCCTGGATGACACAAAAGGAAACATTGAAATAATTAAAATATGATCCATTTGTACCATTCAGTGCTGGTATTTTTTAATCGGAGTCAGCATTTTGTGGGTAGGTTCATTTTGTTCACCCAAATCAACCGAAATTTGTCGTTTTATTACATGACTCCATTGGTTATCGATACTGGATGGTTAACTTCATTAAAGATTTTGTTTTGCTTCCATACATTAGTAGCCTTTACTTTCCGATCGGAGTCAACAATTCATTTTGGGTGAGTCCATTACTTTAGATCCCCAATCAACATAAATTTGTCGTTTTACTACATCTCTCCAATTGATGGAATCCATTTAACATTATCAAGCAATGTTTCTCTGCTTTAGAAGTGTCGCTTATCCGGATATATATATATATATATATATATGCATATATATATATATATATGCATATTTATAGTCGCCTAGGAAGTCATCCGCCCTGTGATGTCGTGCTAGCATCATCGTATTTTACACTTACGTGGTAGACTCGTTATTCCATCCCGTACAGGTCCATTGGACATGTCCACTGCTCAGCCATTTATATATATATATATATATATATATATACATATATATATATATATATATACCTAGCTCAGCCATTTATATATATAGAGTTTCTTGAAGTACTCCTCCCAAACACGCAACACTTGTTTTGCTCTAGTGACCAGTGTCCCGTCGCTTCTCGTCATTGCTGATGTTCGTATAATATCTTTGCTGTCTCTATCTCTATCCCTGGCAAGTTTGAAGATCAGTTTTTCCCTCCATCTTCTCCAATCTGTTCACATAATTCTTGCTTTAGCAACTGCCTTATTTGCTGCCTTCTTCTTCTCTCGGTACTTCTGCTTCAACCTTGTCTTTTCTTCATCACCCGCTTCTTCCAAACACTTCAGTGCCTCCTTTTGTTCTCATATTGCTTGTTCAATGTCATCCATGACTAGTGGATTTGATCTGCCCATGGTTTGAAGTCAGAGATTTCCTTCTCCAAGACCCACTGCTTGTCAAGCTTAATGAGTTGGGTCTACCCAGGTTTTTAAATCAGAGTTGTCCCTCTCCTAGATCCATAGCATGTTAGCCTGGGGCCGTAAGGTGCCCAGTTACCGCAGTCTACCACAAGGAGATCATGCTAGAGTCTTGTTTATGGAGAGGCTATGTATCAGCAATAATGTCCCTTTTCGCCGCTGAGAAAGGGCTAGCTGGCGGTCGCAACTGAAAGCGAGAGCGAGAAGCGCATGCACTACAAGCTACTCACTACACTGCGACACTAGACGCGTCACACAGACCTGTGCTTGCACCACACTGCATGCTCAGCCATTTATATATATATATATATATATATATATATGGTGCAAGTACAGGTCTATATATATATATATATAGTGCAAGACAGGTATATATATATATATATATATATATATATATATATATATATATATATATATAAATATATATGTATATATAAATGGCTGAGCATGCAGTGTGGTGCAAGCACAGGTCTGTGTGACGCGTCTAGTGTCGCAGTGTAGTGAGTAGCTTATAGTGCATGCGCTTCTCGCTCTCGCTTTCAGTTGCGACCGCCAGCTAGCCCTTTCTCAGGGGCGAAAAGGGACATGATTGCGCAAGCCTCCCCTGCTGGTACATAGCCTCTCCATAGACAAGACTCTAGCATGATCTCCTTGACATTGACATACGGGAAGGAAAACCTGGAAGACAAACCCACCACATGGGTCAGCATAGGCAGCGCCATGTGGCTAGAATAAATGACCTCAATTATATGCTATGTCACTTAGTAATTACGAGATTGACTACCGCGTGCGTGGGAACCGACGCGCCAGGACCCAGGCACCAGCGAGAAATCAGCGAAAGACCTGGAGGGTCGAACAGCCGGCATCGACTCTCATGCGAAGTCCGGTTTGCCACTCTGAATGTGGGAACAATGACGGGAAAACAAGTGGAGGTGTTGGAGCTAATGAAGAGGCGGCAACTGTCAATGGTGGGGGTACAAGAAACCAAGTGAAAAGGTGACCGGGCAGTGGACCTGTGAGATGGGTTTAAGATGCTGCATGCAGGGGGAGATGGAAGGACGAATAGAGTGGGAGTGATTATGAAGGAGGTATACAGCAAAGAAGTCATCAAGGTGGAACGATGGGAAGGCGGGATAATTGCAGTGTGGATGTTAGTTGGTGGAGAGGGTTAAGACAAAGGCTGGAACTCGAGCTTTTTTAGTTGCCGCGCCAAATATATGGAATTCGCTTCCCGTTAATGTTAAATCAGCAGAAAATATTGTTACATTTCGTCGTCACCTCAAAACCTATCTTTTCAATATCGCCTATCTTCCCTAGCTTCCTAGCACATCCATCCATTTGTTGACGACTTTCACCTATCACACGAGTACGAGAATGCTTATTCCTTTGGTTTTGGTGCGCCACTGAGCTCGGATTGTCTGAGGATATTGGCGCGTAAGAAGTTATTTATTATTATTATTAGTATGTGCATAATATCTGTCTACGCACCACAGGCTGGGAGAACTCAAGAAGACAAGGATGCATTCCGAAACAACCTGGAAGAAATTAGTGGGCATGTTAAGCCGTAGACAATGCTGGTTGTGGCAGGTCATCTAAATGCACATGTAGGAAAGAGACAGAACAGTGAGGAGACCTTAGGGAAATACGGATATGGAACGAGAAACAGAGAGGGACAATAACTGGTCGAGGTGCTAGGCAGAAATCAGCTAGTGGTGGTAAACACCTTCTTTCAGAAGAAATCACACAAGATCACATACAGAAGTGGAAACAACAGAAGAGAGATAGATCTGCCGATTGTTAGAAGCAGCCAGTTGAATAAGGTTAGGGACTGCAAAGTTCTGGCATGAGAGCACATAACGAGCCAACATAAACCAGTGTTTTATGAAATGTGGATAGGAAGAGGCAAACAGAGAAGGAAGAAACAAAGACAGGTAATAAAATGGTGGAAATGTGAAAGAGAGGTGATGGCCCAATACAAAACCGAAGTAAAGAGGAAGTTCAGGCTACTCCAAGAACAAAGGGAGGATGTGGAATCAGAGTGGAAAGCACTTACGAAAGGCTTTGTTAGAACAGCTGAGGAAATATGTGGCCGAACATCAGAAAAGCCGACACAAAGTCGAAAGAAGAAAGAACAGTGGTGGTGGAACCAGGAAGTTGAACAAGCAATACGAGAACAAAAGGAGGCACTGAAGTGTTTGGAAGAAGCGGGTGATGAAGAAAAGACAAGGTTGAAGCAGAAGTACCGAGAGAAGAAGAAGGCAGCAAATAAGGCAGTTGCTAAAGCAATAATTATGTGAACAGATTGAAGAAGATGGAGGGAAAAACTGATCTTCAAACTTGCCAGGGATAGAGATAGAGACAGCAAAGATACTATACGAACATCAGCAATGACGAGAAGCGACGGGACACTGGTCACTAGAGCAAAACAAGTGTTGGGTGTTTGGGAGGAGTATTTCAAGAAACTACTAAATCCGGAGGAAGAATATGAGATAGAGATACCTCATACCGTAAGGAGAGGGCTGGAGGTGAGGACAATAACAGAATAAGAGGTGGAGAAAGCAGTAAAGAAGATGAAAACTGGAAAGGCTGTAGAAGTGGATGAACTCTCAGTGGAAATGGTGAAAGCAAACAGACTAGTTGGAATCAAGTGGCTGACGAGGTTGTTTAATGTATTATTCACAGCAGGAGAGATATATGCGGAATGGCGAAGAGGAGTGATTGTGCCGATATGGAAGACGAAATGGGACATCCATGACCCAGGGAGATACAGAGGCATCACATTACCGAGCCAAGCCCTGACATTGTTAGACATTATATTGGATGCTAGGGTGAGGCTTACAGTGGAGAGCAAAATCGGAGAGAATCAGCGGGGATTTAGAAAAGGGAGAGGAACAGATGATGGATTGTTTGCCATCAGACAAATTATTGAGAAGAAGAGAGAATTTAAATAGGATGTAGCGTTCGTTTTTGTAGATCTGGAAAAGGCATTTGACACCGTGCCGAGAGAACTCACATTTGCAGTCATGAGTTGGATGGAGGTTGGAGAAGCAGAAGCCACAATGGTGGAGGAAATGTACAAGGAGACAAAAGCGGTAGTGAGAGTCGAAGGAGAAACATCGGAACAATTTGGAGTGGAAGTAGGATTCATACAGGGAAGTGCCTTGAGTCCCCTGTTTTTCATTATGGTGATTAACCTAATCAGTGGAAAGATATCGGAGCAGGAAGAACTTAAGAAGATACTGTATGCAGACGACCCATCAGTGGTGGTTGCTAACAAAGGGGAACTACAGAAAGCATTGCAAGAATGGAGTGACACCTTCAGAAAACACGGCCTTCGAATGTATCTGGAGAAGACTGAAGTAATGTGGATAGGTGAACTGAAGGTAGACCTGCATGTAGTTATTGACGGAAAGACCATTAAACAAGTGAACAGCTTTGTATACCTGGGCGGTACAGTGTGTGAGGATGGAAGGAGTAGTAAAGAAATACAGAGGAGGGTGCAAGCAGGAGCAGCAACATGGAAGATGGTAGAAGGCATTATACGGGACAGAAAACTTAAGAAACAACTGAAAGGAAAGGTGTTAGAAGCCTGCGTTGTACCAGCCTGTATATATGGGTTGGGAACACTGCCACTGACAAACAGACAGGAGGGTAAACTACAGGTGGCAGAAAACAACTGGGTCAGAAGAATATGTAGAGTAACACGAGGGGATAGAAGGAAGAAGAAGGAATTGAGAGAGGAGATTGGAATGAAAAAGAGGAAAGTAGCCGGTAACAGAATAAGATGGGCGGGACATGTACATAGAATGGGTGAATACAGACTGGCAAAAAGAGGGTGGAAAGTAGAAGAGGGTGGTAGACGAAGGAGAGGAAGACCAAGGTTGAGATGGAACGACAGCATATAAAGATACCTGGGGATGACTGGCGTGAACAGCTATGAATGACGAGAGAGAGAGGTGGAAAGAATTGACAAGAAAAGTAGAAGAAGCTATCAAGTGACGTGGACACCACCCCGCAAGGGAGCTAGGGGAAGAAGAAGATAAATGGCTGAGCATATATATATATATATATGTATATACACGCACACATATATATATATATATATATATATATATATATATATATATATATATATATAAATGGCTGAGCAGTGGACATGTCCAA
This sequence comes from Escarpia spicata, assembly GCA_963995525.1. Classification (NCBI taxonomy): domain Eukaryota; kingdom Metazoa; phylum Annelida; class Polychaeta; order Sabellida; family Siboglinidae; genus Escarpia; species Escarpia spicata. Next base: position 54,833,160 of record OZ023213.1, on the reverse strand, counting down.
TGCACCTATACGGGATGGAATAAAACGCTCCCGCCCCTACGAGTCTACCACCTAAGTGTAAAATACGGTGATGCTAGCACGACATCATAGGGCGGCGAAGTCAACAGCCAGGGCGCAAGGGCCCCATGAAGAGTTTAACGAACGCGTCTTCGGGATCAAGGCGAGGGTTCCAAACCAGAGATTGCACAGAGAACAGCAGCACTTACAATGTTGAAACCCATATGGAATGACAATGACATCAGTGTCATTTCAAAAACAAGGCTGATGCGCTTCCTTGTCATGTCCATCTTTCTATACACTTTTGAAACATGGAGCCTCACAGCAGATCTACATAAATGGATACAAACCATGGGAATGGGATGCTTTCGGAAGATCTTGCGCATATTATACAAAGACCACGTTACTAATGAAGACGTTCGAAACAAGGTCAAACAAGCCTTCCGACCTTACGAAGACCTCCTTACAACAATCAAGAAGCGTAAACTGAAGTGGTAGGGCCACGTCTCACGATAATCTGGCCTTGCAAAGACCATCTTACAAGGTACCGTGAGCGGAGGAGAAGAAGAGGTAGACAGAAAAAGAGATGGGAAGACAACATCAAAGAGTGGACGGGACTAGAGTTCTCCGACTCCCAGAAGGCTGTGCAGAACAGGGAAACGTGGAGAGAACTGGTTAAGAAGTCGTCAGTGGTGCCCCAACGATCCTTACGGGTTATGGGAAAGTGAAGTGAAGCGAAGTGAAGATACGGCTGTATAGATTCGGTGCCTGAAATGACATGTTTTTATTACTACTGGTTATGCCAGTTTATTTCCATTTCCGAAGAATGCAGATGTCGTGTCGCAGCTTGTAAGCAGTCGGTGGAACACTGGCAAGGACACGGATTTGTCTTATCCCAGAGCATGCAGATGGCAATGAAGATTACTCATATGTATGCAGTTGGATAACAAGTTACAACCTCATAAAACGGGCTGTTCAGAAGCACAAAGACATAGGTGTCCACATTGCATATCAAACATGTCGTAGCTCTTCATTCCAAGGCATTCTGCCCATGGATCAGCAGTTGCGTGTCTGTTTCCACTTGGTCACACTGCAGCATGTCATAGTTGCATCTACTGACGACCACTGATGTGCCGAATGTGGCAAACACTTCCTTCCCATCTGGGCAATGGAGATTTGCAATTTTGATTGTTATGAATGGAAAGAGCACCTGCTTCTTGGTATCGTCGTGAAGGAAGTATTTCCAGTTTATTGACACTTTGTGGCGCTCCCGGCTACTTTCCTACGAGTCCCTTCACCATTTCACGCTTCTCTCTTGTGGACTGTTTGATGCTGCTAGTGAGGAACATATCCCAGACGATGTCAACCTTTTGGAGTACGTTAAGTTCGTGATGACGTGAGGAACAAAGACAGCCTCAGCAAACTCATCAAATGTGGTAGGTAAAAATAGTGTAGGTCAAAATAAGTGTGATTTTTATCCGATCTGCCCTCGAAAAATTGAGCAAAACGGCTTAGGCTACCGGTTCAATGGGGGGGGGGGGGTAGTGTGTGAACAATTATGGAACCACCCAAAAGATCGAGGCTATATTTGGCGTAGAGAGATCGTAGAAATTAGTGGTGCAGAAAAGGTGATAAACAAGTGGAATTACTGAATGATAAGTATTATTCTTGCCTTAATATAATTCATAAAGTTTATTATGAATGATTAGCAGTTGTGCTTAAACTTAGTTAGTTAAAGTATTTTAGAACACCTTAGTACAGTGAGTGATAATGGGGTAACTTAGCCTTCGATAAGTTGTAAACAAGATTTAACAAACCTGATTATGTGGTAGAATATATAGGAGATAAACTAACAACCATCAAATTACTTACATAAGATAATACCTGTGTAAGCCAGTACTTGCTAAATATTTTGATTAGGTAGCATTGTTGTTAAAATTAAGCAAGGGCGATAGTCGGGCGGCGTAACCTAAATAAATAAAGCAGCCTAACGTAACGTAATTGATTGTATTTAAATTAGGTCACTACCGGTAACGTTAGTGTTTGTGATAAGATAAATAGTCGGCTGTGTAACTGAAATCTGCAACATAAAGTGAGCTGTAATACACAGGAAACAGTCTTTATAAAGACTAAGTTAGTTCAGTTATTAAATAAATTCTGATCGGGATATGGCGCCTTGCAAGCGGCAAGTCAATGCAAAGCGACACTTGGTGTGCGATCACTGCCACAGCTGGGTAGATTTTGCATTGTCCGGCTGTGGGAAGTCATGGGCAGAAACCATGGAGGAAGGATTCACCTTTCAGTGCATTGGGTTTGGAAGGTGGAGTGTCTGCAGAAGGAGATAGTTAGGTTGACAGATATTGTGAAGGGAATGGAGATGGGAATTAGCAAGGAGGCAGGTCGAATGGAGAGAGACGACAGGGAGAGAGGTGAGAATACCGCAAGACTGAAGGAGAATAGCAGTGACACGAAAACTGATAAAGGAGACTGATAGGAGGGAAGCTGGTTGGAGGGGAAGAAATTGGAAATCGACGACAGAAAACGTGATAAGCGTGAAGGTGACAGGGGAGAAAGTGATTGTAGAGAAGGAGGGATGGAAGATGGGACGGGAGAGGAGAGAAGAAAATGAGATGGGAGGAAAGATGAAGGGACGAAATGAAGGGAGAGGAAATGTGATAGAAGAAAAGTCGATAAAAGGGACGAAGTATGAGCTACTCTAAGGCAGTTATTGAGGGGGCAATGAGGAAAGAGAGGATTGTTTATTGGCGACTCCATTTTGAAAAAGACGGACAAGACACTGAGCGAGGGGAAGGACGTTGTTGTTTGTCTACCGGGAGCTAAGATTGAACATGTGACTGACAGGGTAGAGAAGGTATTGGAACATGGCAAGGGAGGATCTATACTGGTACATGTAGGAACAAATAATGCAGACAGGGAGGGAACAACTGGGATAGTACAAAAGTATAGACAGTTAGTGAGGAACCTAAAGAAGACAAGAGTTGAACAGATTATTCTGTCAGACATTTTGCCAGTAATGGGAGGAAGGGGGCAACGTATAGAAACTGCAAGAGAATAGCGATCAATGCACTAGTTGAGCAGATGTGTGAAGAAGGGGGGGTGGGATTCAGAGATGTATGGGAATACTTTGTTGGAAGGGAAGATATGTACATGAGAAATGGTCTCCATCTTATTGGAAAGGGGCAGCAGTTTAGTTTCTCAGAGAACCTGCTGCGATCTGCTGACAGTGGGACAGGTTGCATCTACTTAAACTAGATTCGCAAGGGGGACTCACAGAAAAGCCTGAAAATGGAGGCATAGATAAAGACAGCACAAATAAATCAGCAAATAACAGTCTGGAAAACTCTTCTGAAGCTGGATAAAAATGTGTTTGTTTAAATGCAAGGAGTATAGTAAACAAAATAAATGAACTAAACATTATTGTAGAAGATATTGACCTTAAATATAATAGGTATAACCGAATCCTGGACCACCACCGATATATCAGGTGCTGAATTGGGACTGACAGGATATGTAATGTTTAGAAAAGATAGAATAGGAAGAAAGGGAGGTGGAGTTATTTTATATATTAAAGAACCTATTCAGGCTTATGAAATAAAATTAGAAAGAGAAGCAGATTGCGAAGAAACTGTTTGGTGTAACATAGTTACAGAAACTCAACGTTAACAGTTGGGTTAGTTTATCGAAGTCCAAACATAAGCATAGAAGATAATGACAAAATACAAAACGCTATAAGGGAAGTAAGCAAACGGGACTGTATTATTATGGGGGATTTTAACCACGGGCATATACAATGGAAATCTCTACAGAGCATGGGTAGTGAGGACCACAAATTGTTATTTTAGTTCACGATACATTCCTTTCTCAACATGTGCTAGAACCAACCATGGGTGAGAATGTGTTAGACATAGTTTTGTCCTTACAGAATGAATTAGTTGACAATGTGAAGATATGTGAGCCACTGGGGAGTAGCGATCACAACCAGATACATTTTACCATCAAAGTAAAATCAGAAAGGAATAGTAAAAAGCAGTATAGGAGAAATTTCCACAAAGAAGGTATAAGGACATTAGGAAATATTTAGCAAAGATAGACTGGAATAACACACTGAAAAATAAGATGGCACCAGAATGATGGAATATATTAAAGAGTGAAATTAAGTGCATAGTCGATAAATTTGTACCCTTCAAAAAACAAGGAAAACGGTCCAAAAAGAAACACTTATCGAAATAAGCCATTAGAAAAATTAAGTATATATACAAATGATGTGGAAGTCATATAGATGTACTGGAAATGATGAAGATTACAACAGTTATAAAGAAGCACTTAACCAAGCTACAGCTTAAATTAGACATTCAAAGAGAAGCTATGAACAACAATTAGCTAGTAATATAAAACATGACAGCAATAGTTTGTATGCGTATGTTCGAAGCAAACATAAAGTTCAAGATAAGGTCGGTCCTCTAGAAGATAGTGCTGGAAATATAATATCAGAGGGATTCTTAATGGCAGAAGACCTGAAGTAGTACTTTAGTTCAGTGTTTACCAGGGAAGATATTAGTTCATTGGCAGTACCAGAGGCTAAGTTCAAGGGGGCAGATTCAGACTATTTAGGACAATTAATTGTAACCCCGGAAATGGTAGCTAAGAAAATAAGGGCTATGAAGGATAATAAATCACCTGGAGTGGATGGTATTCCACCCAAACTACTATTGGAAATTGTAGAACAAATTAGCATACCGCTTGCAACAGTTTTTAACTTGTCATTGGAAGAGGGAGAGGTTCCTTTAGAATGGAAAGAAGCAAACATTATACCGTTATTAAAAAAAGGTTCGAGAAACAAGTCAGAGAACTATAGACCAGTGAGTTTAACATCAGTGATTTGTAAATTATTAGAAAGACTAATTAAAGATCACATGGTGGATTTTCTTGTTAAACAAAACTTGATAAACCCATCTGAACATGTTTTTTTAAAGCGAGGTCATACTTAACAAATATGTTATGTTTTTTGGAAGACATCACTAAGTGGGTAGATGAGGGATCACCAGTAGATATCGTCTACTTAGATTTTCAAAAAGCTTTCGACAAATTACCACATCAAAGATTACTGCTTAAACTAAAGGCCCATGGCATAGGAAATGGTATAATAAACTGGATAGAACAGTGGCTGATTGACAGAAGACAACGAGTAGTAGTTGATGGGGAGGCTTCAAACTGGAAATCGGTATTGAGTGGGGTACCACAGGGATCAGTATTAGGACCTATATTATTCTTAAAGGAAAACAAAAGGGAACGTTGTGGTGTTTAGCACCTAAAAGATTTAGCACAAACTAACCATTTGCATCTACAATCAAAATTTTCAGTTCAGTGGTTTACTCGGAATGTAATCTTAAAGTGGAAGATTCTAACGAAATCTGCGATAACATGTAGACTGCCGTCTTACTGATGACGCGTTCATTTGGCCGAAAGCAACCAATAAACGAGCAGCATTAGTTTTGCTGTGTACGACATACTGTCTTGTATAGTTCGCGTAGTTGGTTCATGTTCATGGGATGCGGTTCGTTATATTAATATAAGTTGAGCTTACAGTGAAAACGTGACTTGCAATATGCCACACTGCTCTACATACGGTTGTAACAATAGTACAGCGAAGGATAAGGAGCTGTCTTTTTTGTTTCCCTTTGAAACGAGGCAGAAATGAAATAGTGGATTCACAACTGTGGACGGGCTGGTTGGAAGCCTTCGAAGTACAACGCACTATGTTCAGATCATTTTGAAGAAACGTGCTTCGAAGGAAATCTATATCGTCAGTTAATGACACAAGATCCGACAAAACGTCGCCGACGTCGATGTTTGAAGCCAGGTGCAGTGCCTACGATATTTAGTCACGGACCTCGGCCATCGAAGAGACGCATATTTTCGGTCAAACGCGCCGCCGCCGCGAAATCGATCGCAGGAAGGTTAGTACCGAGTTATTGGTATCCAATTAAAATCTGTTGACATTTGAGATGCAAGATATGCTGGAGCCAAGCCAGAACAGTACCAGTATGTACTATATTACACCACACAGAGTTTAGACTTTAGTCTTTAGAAGATAGCCGAATAGCAAAAATTAACGGCAATCAAGTTGCGTGAGCGATATTACAATTTACAGTAACGGATTAACATGGGCTGGAATGATTGTCGTTTATAATAACATTGCAAAACTTACTGTATTTTGTGTTAAATGAAAAAAAATACGTTCTGCATTCAATAATATTGCATTAGACATTGTCATATATCGAAATGTTTGGCCTATTATTTATGTCATGATGTTATATAATTGGACTTCGTATATAATTATGTGTGACTACTGTTTATGTGACGAAGAATATCACTATATACTATATTGTAAAACGTTTAAAATGGCTTCATTTGTATTTAGTAAAATTCCATAATGTTACTCAATTTTAGTTAAGGGGATACAACCCAGGTGAAAGTGGTTTTTTTTTTGAAAAAAAATACAAAATTGTTTGTTTTATGCCAGATTATGATAGCTTATTATGTTTACTGTGAATATATATAATTTTATAACAATTACATACCTTTAAACCACTCTTATCCATGGAATAAGGGTGTAATTTGTATCCATTATGCCACATTTGATGGCCATTTAAAAAAAAAAAACATCTGCATTTGGAAGGATATCTCTGGGAGTAATTATGTGATCCAAATATAGTTATCAATGAGTTCACCAGATACACCATGTTTGTATTATAAAAATACTGGCATCACTCAATAATAATTTATTGTTGATATATCTTTAATAATATACCATGTGCACACATCTTCACTAACTTGTTTTTTTTGCACACTAACAGCAAAAATAGGTAACAGCTGTTGTGAAAATATCTTGAATTTGGATCAAAAATATAAATAATTGTAATTTGCATTTCAGCTCGATCACCAACATGATGTGGCACATGGGGAAAGGCATCAACCGCAAGTTTACTGTGAAGGTCCAAGGCAAGGGATGCGAGGACCTCCTTCATTGGATACATAATGTGTCAAACCATCTGCGGTGGTATTGTGCAACATGCAACGGTGACGCACAGTTCCTGGAGTAAGTACCAAACTTGATATGTATTCATTTTATACCTGAGGCATGTCCAAAGCAACAAGTAACCTTTAGAGTTGCAATCAGTAGATGATGAGTAGGGACCACGACCCAAGTAGTGTAAGGTGAATTCCAGTCACCGACTTGAATCCCAAATACACTAAATTAGCTCCTATGCATAACTAACATTATAATAAGTTTTCGAAATCACTGCATTTCATAGACATCCAACTCGTTTTTTTCAGGATGGCTACTCAAAAGTACCAGCCAGCATGACTACTACCTTATCAGTAAATGTGTTTATTCAGACTTCCAAAACTGATAATGTAAATGCTGTTTACATTGTATGTGTTAATATGTGGACCACCGACTTATCAATGGGACCAAAACTGTTACATAGTCAAAGTTCCTGAAGACCAACTTTTCAGTAGTTTAGTTACTCAGATGTGAGGGGGCGAATACTCCACAGATGGATAGTGTCCATTCTGTATCACCGTACCTATTCCTTGTAATCAGTTGCTGTGTACATTTATGAGTACAGTTACTTGATTGTAATAAATTACATATCCGTGTAATAATTACATTCCAGAATGCAATTGTCTGTAATGAAATAAATAAGAGCACTTGTGTCATCATCACCAATTTTATTAAAGAAATATAAAATCAAAACATGATATCAAAATACAGTGACTGTATATAGAGTAGATACAGAAATTAAGAAAAAACAAGTTATAATAAATTATGTGAAGGAATGTGATGATGGAATGCCTTATTTGTAAGGATCAGTATCGGTTTACTAATGTACCAGTATGATTACCATGATTGGCCATTGTATTGTTACTAAAAACAACCAACACTTTACACAGGAAAAGCACTTTAAAGTTCACTGAATGCTACAGTCATAAGGTAAATAACAGCTGCTTACTAACAACATATAGACTGGTGTGTTACACCAGTTGTTTGCAGACATTTTATTAGAATACTGCATGCACTATTCTTCACTGTAGGAATGAAAGCTAGATTGATGCTGTCTGCTCTGGCGTGGAACTACCGACCACGTCCCAGCCCAAACAAACCTGTTGAGACTGGTGTCGTGGTCCAAAAGACGCAAGCAATGGGTGCTGCACAACAGACCACAGCAGGTGAACCCACGTACCCACCTACAAATGATCACGGATCGAGTGACAGATGTGTTTATAAAGAAATATCACACTGCATGCGATCACAGTCACTGGGGCAGATGTCCCAAACCCAGAGAAGAAGGATCTACTGGCAGCAAGAGTCAGTCAATTTGTAAAGAAACAGTAAATACTGCCACCACCAACCTACACCTTCATAGGTCACATGTACATTGTCTAGTTTAGTTTTCAAGTCCAGCGTGGTATCCCTCGTGTTGTCCCCCATCGGGGGCAGGGAACCTTGATCTTATTGCATGGCTGGGGCATGCTGGTAGAACTCTCTGTACCCTCCGTCCCAGCTTGCCATGGATCCACCAGGTAAACTGTCTGTATGTAGCCCACCTGAGAGACCTGAAATAAATTAGGCTCAAATAAACATCTGACATTGTAAATAAATGACATATAAAAATTGGTTCTATAACGACACCATTCCTTTATATAAATTGTTTACCATTAAACATTGTATCTATACGTTATGATAACTTAAGTGGAACCATTATAATTTGTTCTGTAGTGAGAGAGTATCACTTTATTCTTACAGTAGAATACAATAACGTGTGGAACGATAACCCAAGTACATGTGTGAATACAGTAAATAACTATGTATAGTAGTATATTGTAGCAGGCTTAGGTAAATAATGACCAACGGTGAAAGTAAGTCATATTGAAAATGAACATATTTATGTAGGATTACTTGCTGTTGAGGGGAATTTTATTTTGTAATTATTGTCATATTAGGGTGATGGTCATCATATTTAAATTAGTCTTGGGTCAAACCAGTGTGGTTCGTCTTTACATTTAGAAAGGGTGAATGGCGTTAGCCGGGCTAGTTTAGACAAGCATACGATTGACTTAGTTGTTTTGTTGATGGTTTTATTCCAAGAGATTTTAAGGAGGTTGTCAGTCTTAGATTTGCTGGGTTCAGATACATAGCCTCTGCAACCTAGTTCAATGCATGTTAATTCTGATTTTATTCCGTTATTGTTTACATCATGGATTAGTGCGACATACTTGTTAGTTTTTAATACATGATCTTTCTTGATGTTAGGTTCAAATGGTAGTCAGTTCAATGATGTGAATTTGCTTAGCATGTGGATGGTAGATGACGTATGGTAAGTCCACTAAGTAATTTCCCTGGAAGATTGTTAATAATTTGGGCATCAGGCATGAGATTGCTGATAAAATTACCTATATATATTTGTATTGCTAGTGCTACTATGATGTTGTATTGTGTTCTTTATTAATACATTTCAATAAATATTTAACAACACATTTCACTGGTCTTGTAACAATGCATGCACATATATACGTACTTGTTTGTTGGACGGCGTAATTCCCATTCTGCAGCATCACCTGCTCCAAACAAAGAATTATAAATCCCCTGCTCTTTGTAATGCACAGCAATCCGTCTGTAACAAAGAATTAAGCTTTTAAATAATAGTTTTACACGAATGCTAAGCAAACATGGATTATTATTCTGAACAAATTTCACCTGGGTCCATAGAAATATCATGCAGATTAAGGAAGGCCGTTTTGAAATGTATAAATATTTGCACAAAACAGTGGTCATTTTCTTTGTCACCAAAACAAATGGGGGCTCTGGCTGAAAAATGTTCAAGGTATATTTTATTCATAAGAGCCAATGTAAACTTTGGGCAGAAAAATTGCAGTATGCATTAAGTTAAACATAATCTATCTACCTGCCATGTGTTTAAAAAGTAGTACTGCCATACATTGTTCATATTCTATCATAGGCTAGCTCTGACCTGTACAATTTTGGTTCACATGAATCATGGAACCATTCAACTACATTGCTTTTAAAAAGTGAAGGTACAGCCATGGGTGGTATTCGAAAATGGACATGTCAAAGTTCAAACACTGAGTCCAGTGGCACTGAGAGTGAGATCTAACTAAGTTAAACGTCAACCAATCCTAAATGTAAGATAAGTGACGTGTCCCGGCACGAGCGATCATCTCTCGCTGTTCATACGCAGCCCGGAACTTAGGCTCATCGGTTATTTAAACAATGAACTAAACAGATTAATAATTACCTTCACCAACAGCGTTGCTGTCGAGTAGCAACCCCTCCTGACAGCAGACATATTCAGTTCTTGTTCCTGAACAAGGAGATCGCTGCGGCATTTTCCAGACCAACACCAGTCAATTTCATCTCGGCATGGTATGCGCTTCGACATTTCGACTGCCCGTGGGCCTTCCTGTTCGTGCCCACCGGCACCCGCCTCTGCCGTATCTTCCATTGTTTTTGTGGTTCAAACCGGTAACCAGCTGCTTCAAAATCGATTTGGTTTTCGTTGTCTTCCGAAGAATTGGAAAGCCATCTTATTTACACAGTCACAGCGCATGCGCAAATAGTTTAATTGGTAAACTTACCATAGCGCCACCTAACAGAGTTGGGAACAAATAGTACGCAGAAAAGTTACGACAGTGTGACGTTACTTTCTTCTAACAATGGCGTAGTCCATAGAAATTCGGTAGTTGCGTGTTCAGAAATGTTTTCCTGGTAAACCGCTGACGTAAACAATTTGATTGTAGTTAGAAATTGTTAGTTTGTATTAACTCTTTTAGATGCTTAACACCAAAACGTTGCCTTTTGTTTTCCTTTAATATATATCAACGATTTGGATGATGAAATAACAAGCAAGGTGTTGAAATTTGCGGATGATACAAAAGTGTTTAGTAGGATTAAAAGTGATGGACATAGACAGCATTTACAAGATGATCTTGACAGGTTGATCAAATGGTCTGAAAAGTGGCAAATGCTGTTCAATTTTGGGAAATGTAAATGCCTCCACACAGGACATGGGAACGAAGAGGTAGATTATACAATGGGGGGTACTGTACTAAGTACTACTGTAAAAGAAAAGGACTTACGGTTAACCATTAGTGCTGATATGAAGGTTTCAGAGCAGTGCGGAATTGCAGCTTCAAGGGGAAATAAAATCCTTGGATAAATTAGGCGAAACATAACGTATAAGAAAAAGAGTTAATACTATCGCTGTACAAAACAATAGTTAGGCCTCATTTAGAATATTGTATTCAAGCATGGAGGCCATATCGTAGGAAGGACATATATATGCTAGAAAGAGTGCAGAGGAGAGCAACTAAAATTATACAAAAACTGAGGGATCTTAGTTACGAAATACGCCTAAAAAAATGCGGTTTAACAACACTAGAGACCAGGAGATTGAGAGGAGATCAGATAGAAGTGTTTAAAATATTGAAGGGTTATGAAAACGTTGATAGAAATATTTTTTTCTCAGTTAAGAAAGATAGAAGGACTAGAGGACATGAACTTACATTAGCAAAGGAGCAGAGTAGATTGGATATAAGAAAGTTTTCATTTTCACAAAGGACTGTAAATGAATGGAACAGATTACCTGCTGATTGTGTGGGTGCTAGTAGCGTGAATATGTTTAAAAATAAAATCGACACATACCTCAGACGGGCGGGATACACATAGATAAAAGGGTCGGACTCTCGATAAGCCAAAGGGCTTCCTTGTCCACCTGCCACCTAGAGTTAATTCTCTGGGTGGCAATCTTGTTAAATCTTGTTAAATCTTGTTAGGCTGCTTTATTTATTTAGGTTACGCCGCCCGACTATCGCCCTTGCTTAATTTGAACAACAGTGCTAATCAAAATATTTAGCAAGTACTGGCTTACACTGATATTATCTTACGTAAGTAGTTTGATGGTTGTTACTTTATCTCCTATATATTCTACCACAAAATCAGGTTTGTTAAATATTGTTTACAACTTATCGAAGGCTATGTGAGTTACCCTATTATCACTCACTATACTAAGGTGTTCAAAAATACTTTAACTAACTAACTTTAAGCACCACTGCTACTCAATATATGTTTATTGCAACTTTATGAATGATATTAAGGCAAGAATAATACTTATCAATCAGTAATTCCACTTGTTTATCAACTTTTCTGCACCACCAATTTCTACGATCTATCTCCGCCAAATATAGCCTCGAACCAAACGTTGTGAGCTCTTGTTACAGGAACAAGTGTGTTACCAAAATGAAACGTGGACCAGCTGCTCTATATGTCACAGATTCACTAAAGTAAAGAAGGAAAATGTATGGAATAAACGGAGAATGAACATAGCAACAGTTCATGACAGACGGATTGATTTAAAAGACAAAACACCACCTCTCCATGCACGGAGCCGCCGATCATCTCCGATGGCGACATATACCAGGCAGGCTCCCTGCTAATTGGCGAAAACGATGCAGATATTGGCATTTTATTAGCAAAAATGAAAAATGGGCCAAGTTTGGAACCCAGAGCCCGGAGGTATTTTAATATAAAAGCTGTCCACTGAATCTGGCTAGCCAACAATCCTATGACTGAAAGTTATTACTGAAACGGCTGATACAATGGTTGATGCTGCATGCTGTGTTGCGTACACGTGCGTTATGAAACCTGCAAGATGGGCGTGTGACAGAGGTATTGTTTTGGTACTGGGTGCGCTCAATTGAAGATAATTTTGTTGAGCCTACCGAGACTGTAACGGTATGAAGCTCACATAGTTGGTGCCAGCGATGATCTAGTCACATGGAGTTCTAATCTAGCAGCATATTGGGCCGCAGTGACTATGGCATTACTGTTGGTTCAGCACGCTTTGCCTCGTCTATCGTCTGAGAAATCCTCTTCCGCACGAAACGGCGAGACAGTAAAATTGTAGATGAATTCTGAGCGATTGTAAATCCCGTAAAATGACTGTACGACGCCTCGCTAGACGATTCACTACCGTAGTTGCCTTTGCTACCTTGTCCGCCGGTAACCTGGGCTCCAACTTTTGGGTGATAATATCAATGACAAACACAGTCTGGCAAGTCGAGGGCGTTCGCATCATAGCCGACAATAGAGCGACACGTCTGCGCGGCGTCGCCGTACTTGAACTAACGTTGATTGCTGACGTCAGTCTCATGATATAGTGAAACAATTATTGAGGGGCCTGTAGCGATCTGGAATAGGTAACAGGTAGAGCATTGTAAGTCCCGGTACACCGATGACCTTTTTGAACATGTCGATGCGTTGCGGCTGGTAGAAGGATAAATGCGTATCAACGACCTCCAAGAACGGGCTCACGTCTATGTTTTTGTACCAGACCAGAAAGTCCTGCACCATCGCCATGCCTTTGTCGCGCCACACAGCACGGCATCGCTCGTAGTCCTCGTCGGAGATACTCTCGTGTCCATATGCTAGTAGGGAAAGTGACCTTTCGTCATCTCGCATCCGTAAGCTTTCAGGAAATTTTCGTAGTTTAAATCGGGAGCGAGGTAGTTTTTGATATCCAGGAAATTGAGAGTCTTCGTCGACAGACGCTTGAATTTGGTGTTCCTCTTGAACGAGAAAGCCAACGACACGTCCTGGTCGTTGCACAAGAAGGGGAGTGAGGTGTATCTTGACGACGTTTAGGTCGTACTTTCCTGAATTGAAACCGAGGACGGGGAGCTGTCGTGAGCGTGCAGACGATCTATGAGTGTAGTGCACAGGTTCGTCTCCTCCTCTTGACACTTCTCGCACCACTCGGTCTGGAGTGAGGTGTGATCTTCGAAAGTAAGCTGATACGAGGGTTCCCGTGCCTCATACGCCGCCTCGCTTATTTCTTCCAGGGCCGTCATCGAGCGGGCTCATTGGAATCCCCGGTCGTGACGAAACACTGCGCCGACTCATACCCTGAGCGTTGGCGGCGATACTCATACTAAAAAGCTCGTGGCTGCGTATCCATTGGAGTTTGGTAAACTCCGAGGGCAGCCGAGCTTCTTCGAAATAGCACCCGAAATCGAACGTTGCTCTATGCGGGTAGTAGCGCATGGGCTCTTTGACGTAGATACTCTCGTCCTCCAGCTGTTGGAAGAAGGACAGTGTCGGGTGATAGAAACCGCCGGAGTAGATGCATCTGACACCGCCATCCCACGTACGTTCGTGTCTCTGCAAGTGCCACGCCGTTTTCCACAGCGAGTCCCCGCATTTACCGCAACGGTACGTGTGGCAGAACATGGACACGTCCTGTCTGTACGTCACTAAGCTCTGTTATAGAAAGACAAACCTGGGATCGTCACATTTATGCTGATGATACACATATGTACATTTCGTTGGCTACCCGGCATATAAATCGCTCCCTTAAACAACTTAGTGTTTGCCTTCAAGATATCTTCCACTGGATGACTGACAGAAAGTAACTTCAAATTCAGACAACACATATCACAAACGTGTCGCTGCTGTTTTTATCATATTCGTGATCTTCGCAGTATTTGCCGGTATATATCATTTTCTGTTGCTAAAACCATTGTAACAG
>OZ023213.1:54798533-54813533 GCA_963995525.1 Escarpia spicata | reverse complement strand
CATTTGATCAGACCCAAATCGTCCGTAGATTTGAAGCAAATGCGCAGAATAACTCTTAATGAAGTCTGAATAAACGGCATTTCTGTAGTGGTGTGGGGTGTGAATTTTTGCGTACTTACTTGCTTGTTTGCACGGGTGCGAGTGTGCCTGTGTATGTGTATATGTTTCTGAAAGTATTCGACTTTAACGTTAGGCTAATAATTTAAACAGGTGGAACGTCGCATACGTTTCTTATTGTTTCCAGAACAATTATCAATTCAGTTTAATGTGATTTTACACCTACTGGCTGCTTGAGAATCTGATCTCGATAATTTATGATAATGTGAGTAATTTGGTCGTAGGTTGGTCAACGGAGAGTTTGCAAGATTGGGGTAAATTCACCCGCACTTGTATTTCGGGGATGTTAATGGTGTCTTTGGAGTGTTGGAATATTCAGATCGGGACTTTTCTGGCAGGTACGGTATACAAGAAAATACACAACCATACACGCACGCAAGCACACAAATATGCCCCGGCGCACACGTACACACAAACACAATATCATGTGCGTGCACATACGCACGCAAGCAAGATCACACACGAATAAATGCATATACACAAACGTATTCACATAAATACACACAAACAAACCTGCACATGCATGCACGTTCGTACACCCAGACACGCAAACCATACCCCGTTTAGAAAAAATAACATAATCTTCCTAAGACGACAGATAAGCAATACGCCGGTCTTATTGTAGGTTTACTGGGGAAAACAGAACTCGGCGCGACGTCTGTCGTGTTAGAACTCTACGAGATGTGGTATCAGGTATGTCAAACGCAACTGTGGCT
Organism: Escarpia spicata; assembly: GCA_963995525.1. Classification (NCBI taxonomy): domain Eukaryota; kingdom Metazoa; phylum Annelida; class Polychaeta; order Sabellida; family Siboglinidae; genus Escarpia; species Escarpia spicata. Next base: position 54,812,700 of record OZ023213.1, on the reverse strand, counting down.
TATTGGTGTCCCTCGTAGGAATAATGCATGCCGAAGCATGCCATGCAATCCTGACTAAAAATATATGGCAAATCGACAACACGCTAGTTGCATCAATTTGTCCGTGATATTAGGAATTAGTTAAAAGGAAAAAATTTAATCCGGACAGAAAGAAATGGGAATAATGATTTATTGACATATATAATAAAAACATAAATGTTGGCGGTTATCAAGGTGATACAGCTGTGTCTTGCTCCTTTGTTGATATATGTCAGTTTGCAAGAGTTGGCATAATCAAATATCCATTACATCCATCAACTGTGGCGCCGTCACGGTAGCGTCTGAATCTGACGCCCGTCTCTTTGAAGTCTGAGCGCAGCAGATCCGTCGAAGTCACGAAAGGAATAACAAACAAAACAGACGGTAATATCGACGTACACAACAGGGGAACGGCAAAGAAACAGAAACAACAAAGTCGTCAGCAACGAAAACACTTCACAGAAAATACAAAATACACCCACTGGCCTCATTGGCTACTATGCGAAAGAGAAGAAAGAAGACGAAGGCAAAGAGATCACTTATAAATTCATCTACTAAATTTTGTGTTAATTTCTAGTAAAACAGTGACGTAACCATATTGCTTTATTTACACAGTTTTCTAGTATAGAAGAAATACCAACAGTTGTGTTTGTTTCATGTCTTGTTTGTTGTTTTTCTGTGCCCCGGCCCAATGTATGTGGCCAAATATAGGATATGTCCGCCTTTTTTTCGGGTAGGCCCGCAAATAGTCACATTTGGATACTTATTTCCTACTTTGCAGTTGGTTCTTGGGATGGAGATAGCATCAGCTATACGGATTGAACAGCTGGTGGGTTCACAAGACGAGTGCGAAGCAAGGACAGTGGCTAGACTCACTATCGTTGTGATGGGTTAGTAACAGCCATATTACATTTTTATAACAATAATGTAATTATTTAATTGTGGAATTCATGATATTGTATATCTACGATTTATATATATATATATATATATATATATATATATATACTTTGTATATTTTATATTACAGAACAAACTGTTTGAATGTTAATAATTAATAATGACATTTTATTGAGTTTTTCATCGTACGTAACAAAAAGTAAAACGTACGTTCTCACATAGCGCAGTAGCCAATCTTTAGGAAACATTCACATTGCAAACAATAATTAAACATAATATTGTAAACATAGAGCTAACAGGAACCCGTTTGATGTTCCGTTGTTACATGTTGTTACAGTTATGGCATCTATCATCCCGTTGACGTTGTTTATGCTGCTGGAGAACCTGTTGCCTCATATCATCACAATCGTCAAGTAAGTTCTAGTTTTAACACTTATTTTTAGAGCAGCTAATGTGTACAATTTATTTTATCCCTACATATCACAGTATACTATGCATTTCTACATTTCTACTATACATAAATACCACACACACGCACACACGCACGCACGCACGCACGCACACATGCACACACAGACACACAAACACAAATAAGACACATTAACACACATTCACACACTCACAAACTCATTCACAAAATCTCACACGCATTCACACATCGATATACCGACGTGTACACTGCCCACATTTCTAAAATGGACACTGTTATTATGTTCACAGCAAGATTGCCACAGGTGTTGATAAGATTGGACGAACACGTCACTGATTGACCTTTGTTGTACTTCTTTTTCAGGGAAGTGGTCGTCTTGGCGTCCAAACTGTGTTCAGTCATGCCATTTTACATGTTGTTCGACGGATTACTCGTGGGTACTACAAATAAACAATTCAATACAAAGCTAATACATGAAAACGTTACAGTAAAAAATAAACCAACATAATAAACCAAATAATATTCGACTCGCTATACTCGCCCGGTTATTATTTATCTTACTAAAATACATATTATTCGCTTGCTAAATGACAGGCTCTTACCCTAGTCCTTCGTTATCATAAATAACAGGAAACATAGTTTTATCCATTGACCAACATTCACATATCTAACCTTGCTCTTCTCAATTAAACATAATATAACATGTTATTTTAGCAATTAAGACAGTTTCGATGGTTTCTCACTCACCGGGACGTGAATTGAAATAATATAAACAAAGTATTAGTGTAGGTATTGGAAATAGTGGTCAGCATCCAAAGGGCAAACATAATTTTAACAATTAATATGTGTTCTTTTTATATTTTACTATTTTTGTTTTACATCGTGTGATGCTGCATAGGTAAACAGAGTGTTTATAAACCGAATTGTTCTTAAAGTTAACTTAAAGCAATATCGGAAATTACTACTCATCATTGTCATTCTCTCAATTTGATGTTTTCTATTGTCTCTCTCCGAGGTCTCTACCATCTCTACAATGTCTTGTTTTCAATATATCATTGGTAACTGGTAGCAATATCGGCAATTACTACTCATCATTGTCATTCTCTCAACTTGATGTTCTCTATTGTCTCTCTCCGAGGTCTCTATCATCTCTACAATGTCTTGTTTTCAATATATCATTGGTAACTGGTGGCAATATCGGCAATTACTACTCGTCATTGTCACTCCCTCAACTTGATGTACTCTATTGTCTCTCTCCGAGGTCTCTATCATCTCTACAATGTCTTGTTTCCAATATCTCATTGGTAACTGGTGGCAATATCGGCAATTACTACTCGTCATTGTCACCCCCTCAACTTGATGTTCTCTATTGTCTCTCTCCGAGGTCTCTACCATCTCTACAATGTCTTGTTTTCAATATATCATTGGTAACTGGTGGCAATATCGGCAATTACTACTCGTCATTGTCACCCCCTCAACTTTATGTTCTCTATTGTCTCTCTCCGAGGTCTCTACCATCTCTACAATGTCTTGTTTTCAATTTATCATTGGTAACTGGTGGCAATATCGGCAATTACTACTCGTCATTGTCATTCTCTCAACTTGATGTTCTCTGTTGTCTCTCTCCGAGGTCTCTATCATCTCTGCAAAGTCTTGTTTTCAATATATCATAGGTAACTGGTGGCAATATCGGCAAAATTACTACTCATCATTGTCATTCTCTCAACTTGATGTTCTCTGTTGTCTCTCTCCGAGGTCTCTATCATCTCTACAAAATCTTGTTTTCAATATATCATTGGTAACTGGTGGCAATATCGGCAATTACTACTCATCATTGTCATTATCTCAACTTGATGTTCTCTGTTGTCTCTCTCCGAGGTCTCTATCATCTCTACAATGTCTTGTTTTCAATATCTCATTGGTAACTGGTGGCAATATCGGCAATTGCTACTCATCATTGTCACTCCCTCAACTTGATGTTCTCTATTGTCTCTCTCCGAGGTCTCTAACATCTTTACAAAGTCTTGTTTTCAATATATAATTGGTAACTGGTGGCAATATCGGCAATTACTACTCGTCATTGTCACTCCCCCAACTTGATGTTCTCTATTGTCTCTCTCCGAGGTCTCTATCATCTCCACGATGTCTTGTTTTCAATATATCATTATAACTGGTGGCAATATCGGCAACTACTACTCATCATTGTCACTCCCTCAAATTGATTTTCTCTATTGTCTCTCTCCGAGGTCTCTACCAACTCTACAATGTCTAGTTTTCAATATATCATTGGTAACTGGTGGCAATATCCGCAATTACTACTCGTCATTGTCACTCCCTCAACTTGATGTTCTCTATTGTCTCTCTCCGAGGTCTCTACCATCTCTACAATGTCTTGTTTTCAATATATCATTGGTAACTGGTGGCAATATCGGCAATTACTACTCGTCATTGTCACTCCCTCATTGATGTTCTCTATTGTCTCTCTCCGAGGTCTCTATCATCTCTACAATGTCTTGTTTTCAATATATCATTGGTAACTGGTGGCAATATCGGCAATTACTACTCGTCATTGTCACTCCCTCAACTTGATGTTCTCTATTGTCTCTCTCTCTGAGGTCTGTACCATCTCTACAATGTCTTGTTTTCAATATATCATTGGTAACTGGTGGTAATATCGGCAATTACTACTCGTCATTGTCACTCCCTGAACTTGATGTTCTCTATTGTCTCTCTCCGAGGTCTCTATCATATCTACAATGTCTTGTTTTCAATATATCATTGGTAGCTGGTGGCAATATCGGCAATTACTACTCGTCATTGTCATTCTCTCAACTTGATGTTTTCTATTGTCTCTCTCCGAGGTCTCTACCATCTCTACAATGTCTTGTTTTCAATATATCATTGGTAACTGGTGGCAATATCGGCAATTACTACTCATCATTGTCACTCCCTCAACTTGATGTTCTCTGTTGTCTCTCCACTGTGACAAGGTCTCTATCATCTCTACAGTATCTTTTTTCCAATATCCAGACGAATACCTTTGTAAACCAGTTCCTGACACTCGGTTAATTCTGCCCCTTACACACCCCATACAACTATATTACCGATGGAATTTCAAGATATTTATAGCTTAATTGTTCGAGTGCTTTGTGAATAACTAACGTTAGCTCACCTATTGTTAACTAACAACAGTATAACGTCTCATGGATAATTTGAAAACGTTAGTTTAACAATGTTATCACATTGGAGGCATACACACAGGAAGCACAACACATGAAAAGATAAAAAGATATTCATCACTGGCAGAACTGAATACGTGTTCGATATCCCGTCAAGGTAATTTAATGCCTTCATTTGCATTATTCTGGTGACTGACTACAACAAATGTACAGTGTTTTGAGCCAACTTGTCCGTTTCCAGATGGCGGGGAAAGCGATTCTCTGTGGCATCGGTCGTCAGGTATATGGTTTAATACTGATGGTTGTGTGCCACAACTGCATCGCTATGCCCATTGGAATTCCGCTGATGTTTCTCACGAGTGTGTGTGTGTGTGTGTGTGCGTGCGTGCGTGTGTGTGTGTGTGTGTGTGTGTGTGTTGTGATGTGTTGTGGTGTGTTGTGGTGTGTTGTGGTGTGTTGTGGTGTGTTGTGGTGTTTGTGGTGCGTGTGTGCGTATGTGTGTGTGCGTGTCTAAGTGTGTATGTGTTCTTACATATTTGCTTACGTATGATCGAGAGCTTATGGAAATGTACGCGATATTGCAAGCATGCGTCTCAGTTCACTGTATCGCTACATATTGGTCCAGCAGATATTTGTGTCTATAGCTTATGTGCTTTTCATTTTTGTGTTGACAGCGTTCTGGTGGGCCGTGGTTGGAAGCCTGGTGATGCAAGGCTGTGTAATTATGTGTGTTACCGCACGGTCACTCGAAGTCAAAAAGGTAAGTTGTTCCAGCTGGGTGTCTACCTGTTTAACAGGATCTAAGATAACTTCATTAGCCATCTAGACATGTACGAATTTCATTAAATGATATTAAATGTTACTCACCAATGAACATTTGCTCTGACTGAAACTAAACAGGTCACATGTAATAATATAGTATTATAATGTGTTTGGAGCATCACTGTGGCTATGCGATAGTATAACAATAATATGCTTGCAGGGATAGTCCTACCGAAAGAATACGATACTATGGGAGAATGTGATGAAGATACAAGTAAGACCTGTACAAATACAAGGCGCGAGATTTCATACATAATGGGCATACATGTGAAAACACAAATATTTGTATTTGGGAAATCGATGAAGAAATATAATTTTCATATATCGAAGCGTTCACAGCACTTGCTTTCTGTTTTAAATGAAACCAAATTCCACACAGATTCATGCATGCACACACACGGGCGCATACGCACGCACGCACGCACGCACACACACACACACACACAATATATATATATGTATGTATATATATATATAAATATAATTTGTATATATATATATATAATATATACCCAATATATACATTTTCGAAACCATTAAAATGTTAATACGGATATCATATATAATCAATCAATATTTCATAAACTATTACAATAATTGTTGACATATAATTATAAAAGCACCTCAGAATATCTCAAAAAATGGTTATGATCTTCCAACAGCGTCCTTTATGGAGACAACCCAATCGGCGCTGGACGATGATCCTACTGCAGAATCGACGACACTCACCACGTCACAACTCATATACAGGTACAGTATGTTGTTACCTAATGTGACATTCTGTAGTGCTCTGACGTCCGCACCCGTTGTGTCCAGTGACTGACGTCTCGCTACCTCTTAGTCTTTCGTTTATATTGTGTATTAAACGTGAAAAACTCGCGACAAATGAAACTGTGCCCACGATCAGCATTGTAATATACTTGACAGATTCACAAAGTTACATGCTTACTTTGATATCAACTAATACACCAACAACTAACTCCGTAGACTTGCTTGCTTACTTGCGTATGTTGACGTATTTCCTCGTATCGGAAAGGCCCTGCATATTTCCTATATTGCATTACAGTTTAAGTGGCCTTCCCTTCCATGAGTCCGGATAACAGTGTCAGCCAAACAGTGTGAGTGCAGGTTTCCTGGTGTCCCCACTCGATGTCTCGAATCAGCTGTATCGGCAGCAACAACAAATCTTGTCCATGCGCGATAATGGACGAACGGATGCTCTCGGCTTCGAAGTAATTCAGTCTTGTAGAGCCATGACGGTTGCCACTGGAAATTCTCCCATGTAGCCAAACGCAACAATTAAACTAGACTGGCTGCATTTAAAATATTAATGAAGTTACACCTTCAACAAACGGGCGACAAAACACGTCGAGAATAAGTGTACAGGTTTAGACAGCGGATCGTTCCTGGTCTTTCAGTACTGCCTTGTTATGTAGAACCCCTCTTCGTATTATAAGCTTTTCTTAAAGTTTCGCATTATCTCATCTCACTGTGATCGTCGCCATCCAGTTTCTGCTGACACCAGACGTTACATTCTGATATAGAAAAGTCTACACAACGGATCGCACTTGGTCTTACAGTACTGACTTGCCATGTAGCACGCTATTTACATACTATGACCTTTTCGTAGAGTTCTGGCACTACTATTTCCAGTCTGTTCATCACGATCCAGTGTGTGTGCATCACGCCACCCGGAACATTCTGACGTAGCGCCCATCTACATCGGGGTTTCACCATTAAGTCTCTTGATGTAAAGAACGCCTGCTTAAAGGGAACAAATCTGAAATTGCCGTTGTGACCTGCACCAATTTATATAACCACGTGTATAGAGAAACATCGGATATTTGAAACAGTTTAACCAAGTCCACACGAATTGTCCATACGAAACGAAGTTCTGTCAGTTGATTATATATTATTGACTTCCAGTTAATTATAGAAATTGTTACAAGCACCATACGCTGCTGTATTGCAGTACGTAATATCATTTGAACATTACGTCCTAGCGTTGACGAATACAAATACCACGGTACAATCCTTGACGAAAGAGGTTGAGAAATCTGTGCGGCTCAGTGTCGCAGTTTTTGGAGTATCAGATTCTCAGTCGAGAGAACACGGGTTCAAATCCTGTGCTGTCTTGTCGAATCTTGCCAAGTTCGTTCACTCTTCGTTGCTCCAGTTCATCCAGCTGCATGAATGAGTATCTGGCTATAGACAATGGTGGATATTTGTGTACGAATAGTCTTAGCGTATTAATTGCATCGAGGCTGAATGCGTTCAGTGGAAGTCGAGATAGTGTTCGATTAAAAATGTCTGTCAGGGAATAAAGTGTAAAACACTTTGAGCAGTCCTAAGGACTGGCCACTGCGCTATATGATAACTTACCTTTTTAACAATAGGTTGACCGTAACTATGGCGCTATGAACAAAAAGTGTTAGTAGAGTCTACAATGTCTAAGGATGTTTCGTTCTTTTAACATTGATAATACCATTTTGTTTTATAAGTCGTGTATCCAGAGTGTTTTGGTCCTTACTTTACGTGTTCGTTTGGTAACGCCAGTCAAAACGACAAGAATAATCTGCCACGCATTGTAAAGAAAAACAGTCATGTGACCGATGTGAAACAATCCATTCTCACTGCTCTGTATAAAAAGCAGGTACTGCAGAAATCCACTCGCATTCTAGCTGACAGCACGCATTTTTTGCAGTAGGAATACGTCATTCTGCGCACAGCCAGACGACATAGAACTGTCACATGCAAAATAAATAGGAAGCGGTTGTCAGTTGTTCAGCTTTTTCATGACACATCTCTCAGATGCTTCTTTTGAGTCAGATTTGTTGTTGTTGCCTTGCTGATGTCAGGGTTGTGTGTGAATGAGCTGGTGCGTGAGTGTGTTGTGCTGGTGCGTGAGTGTGTTGTGCTGGTGCGTGAGTGTGTTGTGCTGGTGCGTGAGTGTGTTGTGCTGGTGCGTGAGTGTGTTGTGCTGGTGCGTGAGTGTGTTGTGCTGGTGCGTGAGTGTGTTGTGCTGGTGCGTGAGTGTGTTGTGCTGGTGCGTGAGTGTGTTGTGCTGGTGCGTGAGTGTGTTGTGCTGGTGCGTGAGTGTGTTGTGCTGGTGCGTGAGTGTGTTGTGCTGGTGCGTGAGTGTGTTGTGCTGGTGCGTGAGTGTGTTGTGCTGGTGCGTGAGTGTGTTGTGCTGGTGCGTGAGTGTGTTGTGCTGGTGCGTGAGTGTGTTGTGCTGGTGTGTGAGTGTGTTGTGCTGGTGCGTGAGTGTGTTGTGCTGGTGCGTGAGTGTGTTGTGCTGGTGCGTGAGTGTGTTGTGCTGGTGTGTGAGTGTGTTGTGCTGGTGCGTGAGTGTGTTGTGCTGGTGCGTGAGTGTGTTGTGCTGGTGCGTGAGTGTGTTGTGCTGGTGCGTGAGTGTGTTGTGTTGGTGCGTGAGTGTGTTGAGCTGGTGCGTGAGTGTGTTGAGCTGGTATATGAGCGTTATATTTAGCAGTGTTGAGATGTAGGTATTTACTACGTGCATATAGCCATTGCACTATGATGCTATTTATTTGCGGTGCGACGATCACAATTAGGCAATTAGACAATTAAGCAATTAAGCATTCAGACAATTATTTTTTATTATTATTGTGTATTACAAACCGCTTTTTACTGGGTATTTGTTTTGTTTTATGAATGTTACACGCAAATTTCACTTAACGGGACAACAAAATGTTATTGTATTGTATTATATTGTCCTCATACACAGTCCGGCCCTGGGCATTGATTTTACATGTCCACCGTTAACAAAAATTACTAAAATTGCAAAATAATTGTCATACATTTGGCTCATGGATTAGCGGCACCAAATGTGACTGAATCGTGACAAAGGTCCAGGTGTAACAAAGATGGGTAGAACAGGAATATGACACAACACATGGGGGTTTTATGTGAGAATCCAAGAGGAATACCCATTTAATAAGTACAATAAGCCAGACAAACGAATACAAATATGAGTTGGTCAACTATTAAAGAATTTCCTCGCTACAAGGTAATGTATCACATGTACAGATACGTACACATATAAACATATGTTATAAGAAATAATAACAAAGTGTTATTGTTCACCTACGAAGAGAGTCGTGAAGTCGAGTGTAACTAATCATAACGATCATTTACGCACCCCGATTGCGGGGGTATGCCGGGAGATACAACATTCAACTCCGGCATTTCCGACGAATTTAAAATGACGAGGCTAAACCGCCTACAATAACTACACAAGAAAGACACCGCTGTATCTCGGGACGAGGGTCTTCGAAGGTCGTCACGTGAAGAAACTGGGCGTTCACGGCAGCACGACGGTATACGGGGGGCGACGACAGGTGTCACGTGATGAAAGAACGTATACGTCAGTGCGACGGTACACGGTGGACGTCGACAGGCGTCACGTGATGAACGAACGTAGATGGCAGTACGACGGTACACGGTGGACGTTGACAGGTGTAACATGGAGAATGAACGTGGCGAAGATCATTAGTGAGACGATACTCTGAATTGTCGAGAAGTGAGGGAATACGAACTGCATAACCCACCCTCTAGTCTTCACGATGTATATTAAACGACACGAATCAGCTGTATCGGCAGCAACAACAAATCTTGTCCATGCGCGATAATGGACGAACGGATGCTCTCGGCTTCGAAGTAATTCAGTCTTGTAGAGCCATGACGGTTGCCACTGGAAATTCTCCCATGTAGCCAAACGCAACAATTAAACTAGGCTGGCTGCATTTAAAATATTAATGAAGTTACACCTTCAACAAACGGGCGACAAAACACGTCGAGAATAAGTCCCATGTCCTGGAGACAAGATAATACAATCTCACAGCATTACATTTACAGTCGTCTGTTTGTAAAATGGCCGTAATTCTCTTCAATTCTCTAATGGCGATCAAGCGCCGGAAGTCTAACTAGCTAATGGCAAAAAGTAACAGAAACTAAACCATCCTAGAAACTTCGCACCCGAATCTCTAGATCCTACGGTCAAACTATATTCAAGTCGTTGGGTTAAAAATAAACGTTAGCGTTATAAACACTCAATTGTTATCTCATGAAAATCCTAAAATTACCTCAATCACATCTCAATTTAATATCACCAGAATCCTTGAATTGAGACGAAATAACGTTAATAATAACATATATTAACGTTCACAACTCAACACGTTATATTAGTAAAACAAATATTCCATTCAGACATGACGTGTGAACCATTTACTCGCACCTGCCCGGCGCAGTAAACGACCTTCGTATTTCACGCTACTAAGTTCTTCTAATGTCACTAAAAGTGACTTGTAATAGTACCACGTTATCGATTAGGTTAAATCCGTTCTAATCATACTAAATTTGACCTTCGTAGTCGTAAAATTAGTATACTTAGTCAAATAGAATTTGTTAGCCAGCCGATAATATGACTTGCGCTTTGGTCGCAAGATGGCCCTAGTATAGCATTTTTCATTCAGTCACCCGAGTGATGGCAGCATCATACATGGGAATTCCTGCCTAGTTTATTTATTATTCCTTTATTTTTTTAGCCAGACTTATTCTACTCAAACCACTTTTTGACAATAATTACATTTAAAGTGTTGCTTTCTGTTCACCAGGCGCGGCTCCGTCGTACTTCTGATGAGTGATCCTCTGCGGCGGCATTGCAGACAAACTGCTCATATCGGTCCAACCGTCGAAGTCACTCCACTCCGACGTCAACGTGACACGTTTAACTACAGCCAGCAATCATGCGTTGCCTTAAACGGTTGTATTATAGGGCGTGTTGAATGACTGTGAGAGACGCCCTTGACTTGTGGTTACTTCCATCTGTAATTGTATCCTGCTCTTCGTCACATAACATACTAAAATAAAAATTACCTTATTATACAAAACGAATCTTATTCAGACTATCCGGGATGCCTTGTACCTCCTAAAACATTAGGTAAGAGCAAAGGAACCAACTGGCTGGTGATATTATGCGTGGCATGATAGATTATGTTGAAATCCCTACGAAATAACTCCCACAGATCTCCGCCTACTATCGTTGAATAAAGTTTGACTCGACTCTGTGACTGATGGTTGATCATCGAATAATGATTGATCGATGATTCATACTGGTAACATATGTTACAGCTCTCATCTTAGACTACTTGGATGAGAATATTTCATTCTGAGAATATCATGGGAACATTGGAAACAAATGGGTGGTCATTAACAAACCATTATTACATAATTACTATATGCAGGAGGGGTATGAAAATGAGATATAACATAGCTGATGTGTCAAGCTTCACATACGTATACAAGTATATCAATATGTTGAGAATTGTTGATGTTATGGCATTTTATCTACCACACCTCAAAATGCAAAGCACGTCACTCAGTTTTTCACAACACTTCTGGCTAAAAATCTCATGAGTCATCATTCAAGGTTCCAAATACAACATAACGTTGGCTTACATCTTTACAGATGGAAAGTAGGTGATAGCATTGCAGCACGCACAATTTTCCTTGTAAAATCACTCTTAACCTTTTCCCCATTTCCATGACAACAAGTGTTCCGTGAAATTGCTAAATAGGTGGCCATACACATATTATCATAGAATAATTTATATACATCTCAGGAGTATAAAATTGTACACGACATTGGTGATGCGTCTTGTTTCACACCGATAGAATAATTAGCATTGCAGCATACATATATTTCTGTGTAAAATCACTCTTTTTAACACTTTCCCTATTTCGTTGACAAGTTTTTTTTATAGAAAATATATTAACATTGTTTTCATATGTACTCGAAACATGACACCACAGCGAGATTGCGCCCAATTTTCTTATTCCTGAGATGTATAGTAACTATTTTATAACGGTTTGTGCATGACCATCCCTTTAGCAATTTCACAGCAAACTTTTCGTGGAAATGAGGATAGTTAAACAGTGTGATCTGTCACAGAGAGCTGCGAGTGCTGCAATGCTGTCACCTAGTTTCCATCTCTAGGGAGGAGTGCCCACATTGTCGGTCCCTTTAAACAGTGTGATCTGTCACAGAGAGCTGCGAGTGCTGCAATGCTATCACCTAGTTTCCATCTCTACGGATGAATGCCCACATTGTCGGTCCCTTTAAACAGTGTGATCTCACAGAGAGCTGCGAGTGCTGCGAGTGTTGCAATGCTATCACTTAGTTTCCATCTCTAGGGATGTAGGTTTCGCGAAAAACACTATGAACATTCGTCACTAAAATGTACGGGTGGCCTACATTTTCTGTTCGGATGCCAGAGGGATGGTTGGAGGGATGGTAGGAGTGATGGTTGCAGTGAAGGTTCGAGGGATGGCCAAATGGAATGATAGCTTAAAGGATGACTGCGGTGATGACTGAAATGAAGTTTGGAGTGGTGGTTGGAGTGGTGGTGATGGCTGGAGTGATGGCTGGATAAATAGCTGGAGTGATGGCTGGAATGTTGGATGGAGTGATGATCGGAGTGACGGCTAGAGTGATGACTGGAGTGATGACAGGAGTGATGGTTGGATAAATAGTTGGAGTGATGGCCGGAGTGGTGGCTGGAATGGTGGTTGGAGTGATGAATGGAGTGATGATTAGAATGATAGCTGGAGTGATGACTGGGGTGATGGCTGAAGTGATGGTAATAATGATGGTTTGAGAGCTGACTGTCCATACGTCTGTGTATCTATATACCTGTGCAATATAGTAGTGACCAGCTTCTGTCTTGAGAGACAATGCTTGCTGTAGCTGCATCAGGTAGGTTGACTTGGATTTCTCGCATGACGTTTCGCACTCTTGGTTTCCTGACTTATCTGGTATGCTTTGATGTCATTTGCTGAACCACCAGTAAGGCAGGCTCGCCAGATGAATATGTCCTCACCAAAAGCCTGCCAGCGTAGAGGGTTAATATCGTAGTCTTTCAGATCTCTCTTGACGACATTTTTATTCTTATTTTGGGTCTGCCTACTGGACGTTTGCCCTGAGTCAACACCCCATGGAGGATGGCCTTGAGGAGGCGGACACTGGGCATACGCTGTACGTGTCCAAGCCATCGTAGGCGTTGTGTTTGAGGATGTTGCTTAGTGGCGTTAACTTGCGGTACGTTGTTTGCAATATGTAGTATCGGTTATAAGTATTCAGTTTTAATTCGTATTTAGTGATTGGCTACTTAGATCAAATCAAATCAGAACAAGAAAGACATTATTATTCTTCATCGATCTTTTATTTGGGCGCCTATGGCAGAGTTCATGGTTTTGTTGTATCCCCTATTTTAAGTGGTGGTGGCTTGTATCGGGACAGTGGTGCTGACGCCTTCGAAACACTGTCGGAAGGTTTCGGTAGATGAGGAAGAGTAGGATCTACAACGAGATGAAATTGCGATATATCATTCAACATACACGAGCGCGCGCACACACACACACGCGCGCACACACACACGCACTCGCACATGCCCTACATACACAGCACACGCACACAGCCACCGCGCGCGCACACACAGGCACACACAGGCACACATGCACGCAAGCACACATTCACGCCCACACTCACGCACACACGCGTGCACGCACACACGCGTGCACGCACACACGCGTGCACGCACACACATGCATAATGTGCTACCTGTAATATTTATCAAAACATTCCGAGATCTGCCTTAGGCCAACAAGTTTTAATACGATTGTGTCGGATTAGTAGTTATTTCACCTGGACGCCGGAGAGACCACCGGCAAGCATTTCTACTATCGTTGGTTTCTGTTCAATCCATTCCTTCACTGTCTTCCCGCATGGCGACAAGACAAG
>OZ023213.1:54760121-54795833 GCA_963995525.1 Escarpia spicata | reverse complement strand
ACAAAGCGGCCACCTGCTGTATCATGTCAGGGTGACCAACGACCAACAGGAGTAGGTTCTCTCACAAAGCGGCCACCTGCTGTATCATGTCAGGGTGACCAACGGCCAACAGGAGTAGGTTTTCTCACAAAGCGGCCACCTGCTATATCATGTCAGGGTGAACAACGGCCAACAGGAGTAGGCGTTTTCATAAACAATGAATGTAAACACAATATAATGATGGTTAATAGCATCAGCCCCGAAGTAGCAGAACTTGTTCTATGCACAACAAAGCGCTACAAACTGAACTTAACTTTGTAAAACAAAACCACTACACGATAGTGACGGGCGACTTTATTGCGCAAATTGGGAAACGAATAAACACAATGGAAACGGAAACAGGCAAATTTCGCCTAGAAGTTAAAAACGAAAGATGAGACACCTTGGTAGAATGGGCACCATCTAGGAAGTACAGAATCATGAACACCATATTTCAGAAGAAAGCAGGGAGGAGATAGACTTGGAAAAGCCCATATGGAGAAACGAAGAACGAAAATGACTATAGACCACCAAGAGTAGATACCACACACACACACACACACACACACACACACACACACACACACACACACACACACACACACACACACACACACACACACACACACACACACACACACACACACACACACACACACACACACACACACACACACACACACACACACACACACACACACACACACACACACACACACACACACACACACACACACACACACACACACACACACACACACACACACACACACACACACACACACACACACACACACACACACACACACACACACAGATAGGCCGGACATACGTAATTGTCATCAACCAAATCAACATCGGAAGTGTCCACAGAATGGCATTGAGCAAACTGGACGTAGAGGCTGAAAGGCTGAAGGTGATAAATAATAGACCACCAAGAGTAGATACCACACAAATGGGAACATAAAAGGTCGAATTCCAACTCGAAATGCGACATCGATACGATACACTACAAGTATGCCAAGTATTCAAACGAACACTTAACTCATTATGTATCGAGACAAGTCACACACATAAATACAATTGAACTGCAATTGGGTTTGTATCCCATATTAATCAACTTTACCGAATGCTTTTTTTGGGGTACTTTTTATTATCTTTAAAACTATTTGAAACGTAATTCCGTTATCTAAAACACTTATAATATCGCAGTTAAAATAGTTTACTTGTGCACAGTTTCAGTCGGTAAAATGAAGTGATGCCATCTTACGTTAACAGTCATCTGGCTATCACCAGACACTGGTTTCCACGCGAAGTGACGCAGCCGGACCATAGTCAGGCAGTCAAACGCCCTTTTGAAGATAGACCGCTCATTGAGGTCTGCACGATGTTTTATTGCATTTGTGTGATCATCTAACCTTCTGTGTCAATAATCCGATGGATGTCACACTGGCACTGTTGAGCATCGTTTTTGTAGAAACCCATTAATATGCAAATTAGATATCGCCATTAAAATATTTACTACTTTTCTGAATATCTCGAATTGCAAACATCTAAACAATCAAAATTATGTGCCCAAACGCATATTTTCAGAGTATCTGGTTATGATTACGCCAGTGAACAAATCATGGTACGAAAATGCTAATTAGATCTGACCAATATCACCTCACGCTTTTCGTGCATATACTCGTACTATCTTCCGTTTGTAGCGTTTATTGTCTTTCGATGTCTTGTTTATGAGAAAGCGTACTACTGCTTCGCAGTTGTTCGCATTGGAATGGTACAGAAGGTGGCCGTTTTGTAAGGCAGTGAAGAATCTCTCTCTTCTTTAACTTCTCCGAATCCCGAATACATCACATGCTAATCAGGTTTCCCAAAGTTTCTCCTCCAGTTCTTGTATATGTTCATCTTTTGGTAGAGTTCTTACGTCATATGTTGCTATTTTCATTCAATTTACCGTTTTTGTGCGGCTCATCTTGACCCATATATTCTTAGCACCCCTGCATTATATGACCAGAAACGCTTCCGTAATCTATTTCGATGCAGGTCGGAACCGGGGCCTTGGCTTTTTCGTACTGCATGTTGTTGTTGTTGACCTACCCTTCCACGCTGGTTGGGGCGGGTTGGAAAGGGTAGGCCAAGTAGGGAGAACGTAATTACATTGCTTATGTTTCGAAACGGCGGCCGTTCTTCCAATATATTAGCTGCCTGTAGGTGGGTGTATATATAGAAATCAGACGGTCAAATACGCTATAGACATGTAGAATACCATGGATTAACCGCTCCCCTGATTCGGCGCCATATGTGTCATTACGCGCGCTTTTTCGCCGTGGGGCACCGAATACGTCCGTTTTATTACTAGCAGTAACAACAATGCCTAACTATTGTTGACATACTGCCTAACGTAGCCTAGGACTATTCGCTTGCCTTACCCTTGGTTAGCCTTAGCAGTCCGAATATCGGAATATGCAATTACCAAACGTTTCGTTAGACATTATTTTGTGCTGTGCTGGTTTATTTATCAGTTACCCTCCAAAGTGATCGCTGCACAACATATTAAGATAACATTTTGAAGAATTCATTCACGGCATCGTCTTTGATAAGAGTGTTTGCTCTTATTTTACTCTCACTGATTTCAACTTGTCAGTCATCTTTGAAACTCGGTCTCGGCCGCGTTGTGACAGTCCGGCTGATTAGACTGTACTTCTGTACAGACAATATCCGACGTTTTCACTCATCTTGTTCCTTGTTCTTCACATTGCACGTTAACTGTGAAATAGTTGAGCGTTATTCTTCATTTAACTCGGCTCACAAGTTAATTACTATATATCCACGTGTATTCGGTAACCCGCGGTGAAAAAGCGCGCCAAATTGAGACATATAGCGCCGAAGCAGGGGAGCGGGTATTCACATATACATGCCTACGCTGATAGTTTTTCGTGCGTGTAAATGCAAATTTGTTCAAAATACGAAATAACTTTTTGCAAGCAAGTCTGCGTCCGCCGAGCAGACGGCTATACAGGCGAGGCTTGGGGAGAGGCATTTGGTGGCGCCTCCTGTATGATTACATTTAACTACATTTATTCAAAGCAGCATATCCGGTAATCACTAGGGGCGCAAACAGTACCGCGTAAGGTTTGCACGTGACCACACGATAACAGGTGATTGGTGGAAGAATGCTTTGTGCTGGTCGAAAATTAATTCAAATTCAGTTGCTGCTTCTGCCTTGTACAGGTAGCAACGTTCCGTTTTCGCGCTGCACGAAAATCTTCAAACTTGTCGTTTCTTGCGGGTCGTGTGTTTCACTACAGCTCATCTGATTGATAGAAAGTGAGTGTATCCGCCATGGAACGCATCTAGTTGGTAGGACATTAATTTGTTCGTCGTTTGGATGCCTTTATGAAAGAGACTGATCGCGTGAATTTTGAGTTCGATGAAGGTAGAACGACCTGTAGATTGTGTGGTATTGGCGGGCTGAGGGTTGATGGTTTGCTTTCGCCAAGGATGATGGATAAAATGGCAAAATTCAGACCTGTACTTTTGATGATTGAAATCGGGACAAATTATATTGATGCTCCGTGTGTGACCGTTACTAAACTGGCGAAGATTATGTTTCGATTTGCGAAGTTGTGTCCGAGAGACTATGGGGTGTGCACAATTATTTTTTGCCCCGTCCTGCCTCGTGGCCTTGGACATTTTAAAACACGGTCGGCCTGCTTCGAAAGTAACCGCGTGGCTTTGAATGAGTCTTTGTCTGCGCGTTGCACCTCGGATTCTCATGTGTCCATGCTTACTCACCAACGTTTTTCGAATGTGGTGGAACTGTTGCGTGATGGGGTCCATTTGTCGGACCAGGGTCTTAAACGATACTATTTTTCATTGAGAAGAGGCATTGTGGCAGCTTTGAGGGATTTGCAGGGATAGTGTAATATTTGCGATCGGCGGCTTTATACCGAGATGGGGCTAAGCCTAAGGGGGTCAGCCTAAGTAGGGCGACGACGACGGTGTTTATTTTCGACATTACTTTTATAATTTATTAATATACTTCGGGGGTATATAGTAAGCGTTTTCCACACATGTTGCAACGGTTGTTGTCACCTTACGTGGGAAATAGTTGGACGTTTTTCGGGTTTGCAAGTCAAAACTGCGCACGGTTGGCAGCCATCTTGTTACACAGCTAACGGTACTAATTGGGTCAGTAGGTCAGCAAGTAATCGTGGATTACCCAAGTGGAGTTTAGTTGGATTAGTTGGGGCAGATGGCAGTGTCGTCAACGGGTCTTCAGTACTAACATGTGGGTAGTTTAAGTGTAAATAATTAATTGACAACTAGACGTCTAGATGCGTTAGTATTGGTTAAAACTAAAAGGAAGATTTGTTTACATTTCGGCCAATTTTAGAGACATGATCAAGAGCAATGCAATTTATGTTATGACGACGTGTGCACTGAATATCATTATGCACAGTTACATGGCAATCAGCGTTTTTCACTCACCTAAGCGGAATACTTATAGGTAAAGCTAGTATGATTAGCAGCTTGAACTTGATTGCAGTGTGATATAAGTCACCAATGTGATTGTGGTTTTCCTTTGCCCACATTTGGTTCTGAGAAACATTGATTATTGGTGTCAGGCGCGGATATGCATTGAACATATGTGATTTTCAATGTGTGGTCGCACAGATGGTCCTCCGGTGGGGACGTGAATCCTATATATGTGTGACTTTCACTTGTTCCAGTTGATCCTCAAGTACGGAGACAGATTGAATGTATATATATATATATATATATATATATATATATATATATATGACTTTCTTGTCCACAGGTTGTCCTCCGGTGCGGAGATAAATTGAATATGTGCGACTCTCACGTTGTCCACATTGGGTCCTCCGGTACGGAGTTGAATTGATTTTGTGTGACTACATTTGGGTCCATATTTGGTCCTCCAATGCGGAGATGAATTGAAATTGTGTGACTACATTTGGGTCCACATTTGGTCCTCCGGTGCGGAGACGAATTGAAATTGTGTGACTCTCCCCTATGTATACAGTGGGTCCTTCGGTCGCAGGTGGTCTTCCGGTGCGGAGACACAGTGTACTTAAAAGTGTGCCGTTTCCCAATTATATAATGTATATAGACATGCGGTTTGTCAGCCCACCCTCTTGTCTAAGTGCCGTTGTTGTCTCCCTGTGCAGGTGCTTCAGTGATGTGACACTAAACCAAGGATGGGTGTAGGCAGTGGGGGGGGGGGGGGGGGAGGTCCGGTCAGCAAAGTATATGCTGGTCGGTTTGTTGCCTTCATTGATGCATGGTTCTGGTTTGCAGTAAGCCGAAAGCCATAAGGACGAAGCCAGTGGATGAGGTGTCAGTGGAGGAAGAGTCTCCACCTGTGCTGCCACCGAGTGTCGACCCGGCGTTGTACGCATCCCTGATGTCGGTCATCTCCACCCAGATCGCACAAGGATTCCGGGACTTACAAGCCGGGAACGAGGCAGTTCCATCGACCTCATCAGAACGAGGGGAGCCCCGCAAACGTAGGCCCTCACCATCAGACGATTCGTATGGCGAGGCGACTTTCGAGCGACGTGCCCGCAGAGACACTACTCCAGCTGAGCGGAAGAAAAGTAAGATGGCAATGCTCATGGCGTATTGGGAGGTAGGGAATGGGCTCCCTCATTCGACGGTTGATAAGATTTGTTCCTGTGATTATATGCCCCTACGTTGCCTGCGAAGGTCGCATTTGTTAGATATCAATGTAGATCCGAGTGGACTAGGCGAAGATAAAATAAAGCAGGAGATGATTCCAGTCACCGAGATTGACGAGCGGCTGGAATTATTCATGATCTATTCAGCGGTTGGGGCACGCAGGTTCCCCATGGAAGGCCACCAATTGATATCATACATGAAGCATATCAAAACACATAAGGGGTCAGATGTAGCAATAGAGTATGATGGGCAATTTCGCCTGCAGAGGCTTCCAGAAGGGGTAGCATGGGATGATTTTCAGTATGACTTTTATGAGGAATGCCATTCGTACTGTGAGAGTAACAAGAAACGTGTACAGAAGCCCTTTCGAGCAGGCAGGCGGGGCGAAAATGTGCCCCGCTTTTCCTTTACCTTCAATAAGGGCAACTGTTCGCGACAGAATTGCCGTTACAGTCACCTGTGCTCAAAGTGTAGGCGCCCTGGCCACGGCCTCTCAACCTGTAGAGTCCAAAGTAGGAAGCCCTCCACAGCCACATCTATCAACAAACCCTGAACCTGTAATTGCTTCTCACGTCCTGCCCACGCCTATCAAACACAAGGTCCTTGAATGTCTATTGCAAGGTTATGATTGCACATCTAAGACAGCCTCACTTTGGCGTTTTAAATCTGGTTTTATGATAAACTCGTCCATTGCCACTGATCCTCAGAAAGGTCTTTATGAAAACCACAAATCTGTCTGTGACAATTTAGTCTTCGTTCAGACCAAGCTTGACAAATAGAAAACCCTTGGTAGAATTGCTGGCCCCTACCAGAACCCCCCTCTATCCAACGTGGTTTTCTCTCCTTTAGGTTTAGTTCCAAAAAGGCACCAGTGGATTTTCGTCTTATTCATGATTTAAGCTACCCCAAAGAAAATCAGTCAATTCTCATATCGCACCAGAATTCGCAGCGGTTTCATTCAAGATGCTTGATGATTGTATTCGCATTATGTTGGAGTTGGAAAAAGGGTGTTTAATAGCTAAAGCAGATCTTCAAGATGCTTTCAGAATTATTCCCATTTCTCCCCTTGATTATCGCCTGCAAGGTTTCAAGTTTAAGGGGCAATTCTATTTTGACATGTGTCTGCCAATGGGTTGCAGCACGTCGTGTCAGACGTTTGAGTCACTGTCACGAGCAGTGCACTGGATATGTGTGCATAAAGCAAAGATTTTGCACATCAGCCACATAATAGATGATTTTATCTTTTTCGGAAAGACCATTTCAGGCTGTAAATTATATTTCGACAGGTTTTTGGAAATCTGCCGGATGATAAACTTTCCTATTAAACAGACAAAAACGGTGTTACCAACATCCACAGTAGTTCTTCATGGGATTGAAGTAGATTCAGTAGCGCAGACAATTCAGCTTCTCCCGGACAAATTGTCAGCGCTTCGTTCCAAGCTCATTGCTATGTCTAAACGCAGAAAGGTGTCGCTGCATGAGGTTCAATCTTTGGCTGGGTCCCTCCACCATGCATGTAGGGTCATTTCGCCCGGAAGAACATTTTGTCGGCGTTTAATCAATCTAACATTGAGCAAGTCTAACACAAACCATTTGATTCGGCTCAACCGTGAAGCGCGCAAAGATATCAGGGCCTGGTTAGAATTTCTCGAAACGTTTAATGGTACAATGTCATTCTTGACAGTTGTTTGGACAACGTCAGATGTTCTACACCTTACAACAGATGCTAGCGTTTTCGCTTTCAGTGCACTTTTTTGGAAACGATTGGTTACAAGGTAGTTTCCCGGCAAATTGGTCAGCAGTTCATATCTCTGTTAAGGAGCTGTTACCCATTGTTGTAGCCGTACACTGCTGGGGATCCTCTTTCGCAAATCGTCTTGTTCCTTTCCGATAACACTGAAGTCGTGGAAGTGATAAACAAGCAAACAGCAAAAGATGTATGTTTGATTAACCTAATTAGAGAGCTAGTTGTCCTGTGTATGTTGCACAACATCTACTTTCGAGCAAAACACATTCCGGGTAAGACAAATGTGGTAGCATATCATATTTCTCGATTACAGGAAGAAAAGGCAAAGGTAGTGTAGCCTTCTCTTGCACCAGACAAGGTGCCACTGCATACTCATTGGCTGCCTTGGGGAAAGCATTAGTAGCTACCATTGATCGGGCCAATACCCCGCGCACTAGAGCAAGGTATCACAGCAACTGGCATCATTTTGTGTGTTTCTGCAAACATCTTAAAGAAGGCAAGCGGCAATTTCTCCCGGCTTCTCCCTATCTTGTTAGATGTTTTTGTGAAGCACTTTGTAAGGAAGGAAAGGCACCCAGTACAATTCGTACATATTTAGCAGCTATTGCTGATGTACATAAATCCGCAGGTTTCATTGACCCAACATCCAACTAACTTGTCACCAAGCACATGCGTGGCATTGCTAAACACCGTCCTAGTATATATACACGTAGTCCCCTTTCTAAACATGATTTGAAGAGATTAGTCAAGGCACTGTCAGCAACTGGGTGCACAACTTTCACCCTTGCTTTGCTCAAAGCTGTGTTCGCATTAATGTTCTTTGCTTTTCTACGGATAAGCGAAAAAAGGGAACATAACATCAACATAAGCCAGTGTCTGGTCACCAAGACAAAGATCACACTCACGATTTTGTCTTATAAGCACATACTGGCCGCCCTTTCATGTTACTTAATCAGCCAACAGGTGGAAGCATATGCCCCCACAGGTTGCTGAAGGAGTATGTCAAGTTAAGGGGTCACGATGGGGGGCCCTTGTTCAGGTTTTCGGACAAGCTTCCCTTATCTCGGTCATATTTCGCGAACATGTTAAGGAAAGCAGCAATAGTTGCAAAGCTGGACGCTAAGCGGATCTCGCCTCATTCCTTTCGCATGTGTGCCACAACTTGGGCTGCGGAAAAGGGGTTCAGCTCCGAGCAAATTAAGGCAATGGGTCGATGGCGTTCAACCTCGCTTAATAGTTATATTAGAATGAAATCATTTGCTTCACCAACCAAGAAACAATAATTAGATTATCATGGTTGCAATTTGTCTGCCAAAAATGTGTTGTGTTTTTTCAGGGCAGCCCGTCTGGCGGTTGGATCTGGCGCTGACCGTGAGGCGGGAGGTGTTGGATGCAGCTGTTTTTGTTGTTCCTGGAACGTTTCCTGGTTGTATTATTTAACGCAGCTGCGTGGCCGTTTAGTGCAAGTTGTCTACCATTCGAGTACTAATAGTTGAATTAGGTCTGGTGCTTCGCCTGGGGTGGGGTGGTCTCCCTCGTTCCGTGGGAGGTGGGGGATTGAGTACCCCAGCCTTTCTGTTTGTACATGTGTATGGCTAATCAACTTCGTAATTACGCCCCTACTATGGCACTTGTAACCAATTGTGATTGTCACTTCCATGTAAGGGCTCTTCGGCATTCTATGCCTATGATTACTGTGTTAAATAAATGGAATGCCATTTCTCACTCATACATGTATGTTCTCTGTTATAACTGTTATACACAGAAACTAGCGCAGGCTCCACACCAGACAGTTAGATCAAATAGGGTTATTAAATTTAATGACGGAAGACGCAGGCACGCGAGTAGTGAATAGGTGTTTTTGGAGGGGTATCTGCAGGAGTTTCAGAGGAGTTTTGAGCGATACTAGGGAGGTTTCGAAAGCCGCCCCCCTGAGTGAAGTGAGTAGTCACGTGACCGTATGTGTAACGAGAGGCGCCACCTGGCGGGTACGTCAGAGGTGACGCCAACTGACGGGAAGCGTAGAGAGAGTGTGATTAGTTATATATGAAACTTTAAAATATGTATGTATGTATGTGTATTTATAAACCGTGTGTATGAATGTACGTGTATGAAAGAACTAACGAAACACAAGAGTATACGAGTGCACACGTATTTTATTGATGAAAGATACAAGCGTATAACATGAAACCGTGTTTTATTAAGCGAAGCGCACGAATATCAAGACTTGTGGGTGAGCGAACACCACGACAGAGGTCGTGAGCTTAGGGGTCGATACGACCACGCCAGTGGCTCGTGTAAGTCTGCCTATGTTGTATCGTGTATAACGAACATGTTGGAAGGTGGACCATGAGAGATAATGAAGTATACTGAAAGGTGTGTGAATAATGTTTATAAATATATATATATATGAAACTTTAAAATATGTATGTATGTGTGTATGTATGTATGTATGAAAGAAGGATTATATATAAGGTAATAACCAACAAACACCACAGTTTGAAAGTTGAATAGTTTTATTAACATCAGCGATCGATTACATCAACGAAACCATCATCATCATCATCTGTCTCCGGACACCAATTTTCGACATCCCCCGTGTCCAGGGGGCAACAGGGTCGAGGTCAACCCAAGGGTTTGGAGGATCAAACCGGTCCCGTGTCCTCAGAAGTTCAGCCATGACGAAACATGGCGTTGAAACAGAAAGCACATTCGTGGTAGTCGCGGAGTTCTTCTTCTCTGGAACATTGAAAACTTTGAAAATATCGTCTCAGAAACATATATGAAAACTTTGAAAATGATAGTATATATATTGTGCTAAGTACAACCGGTGGGAATAGACCAGCGATGTAACCCGACACCGCGTAGGTAGCCAACACGATAAAAAGGCAAGCTAGGGCAACAGACGAGAGAGATAAGAATGGACTATGACACAATATGTAGACGTCGGCTGACGTGATCGGTAACCAGACACCGCGTAGCTAGCCGAAACGACAAGAGGGCAGGCTAGGTCAACATACGCATATATAAGAAAGGACTGTGACACAACATGTATATAGTTTTGTTAGGTTTATATACGCAAACCCGATAGAGGCGCTATGTCTTTTCAATCACGAGACAGTGCAAAAACACGAGAAGGGACAAGACAAGCTCAAGCACAGTACACACTAGCTGAGAAGGAGGTAAAGAAAGCCACCAAAAGAGATTTGACAAGCTCAAGCACAGAAGGGAGACAGAGGAGGATAGGAAGGCAGAGAAGGCGAGGAAATAGAGGAGAGGGAGACAGAGGAGGATAGGAAGGCAGAGGAGGCGAAGAAAGAGAGGAGAGGGAGACAGAGGAGGATAGGAAGGCAGAGGAGGCGAGGAAAGAGAGGAGAGCGAGACAGAGGAGGATAGGAAGGCAGAGAAGCGAGGGAAGGGAGGAGAGGGAGACAGAGGAGGATAGGAAGGCAGAGAAGACGAGGAAAGAGAGAAAAGGAGAGGGAGACAGAGGAGGAAGGCAGAGAAGGCGAGGGAAGAGAGGAGAGGGAGACAGAGGAGGATAGGAAGGCAGAGAAGGCGAGGAAAGAGAGGAGAGGGAGACAGAGGAGGATAGGAAGGCAGAGAAGGCGAGGAAAGAGAGGAGAGGGAGACAGGAGATGATAGGAAGGCAGAGGAGGCGAGGGAAGAGAGGAGAAGGAGACAGAGGAAAATAGGAAGGCAGAGAAGGCGAGGAAAGAGAGGAGAGGGAGACAGAGGAGGATAGGAAGGCAGAGAAGGCGAGGGAAGAGAGGAGAGGGAGGCAGAGGAGGATAGGGAGGCAAGGAATGAGAGGAGAGGGAGACAGGGGAGGATAGGAAGGCAGAGAAGGCGAGGGAAGAGAGGAGAGGGAGACAGGAGGATAGGAAGGCAGAGAAGGCGAGGAAAGAGAGGAGAGGGAGACAGAGGAGGATAGGAAGGCAGCGAAGTCGAGGAAAGAGAGGGGAGGGAGACAGAGGAGGATAGGAAGGAAGAGAAGACGAGGAAAGACAGGAGAGGGAGACAGGGGAGGAGAGGAAGGCAGAGGAGGCGAGGAAAGAGAGGAGAGGGAGACAGAGGAGGATAGGAAGGCAGAGAAGGGGAGGAAAGAGAGGAGAGGGAGACAGAGGAGGATAGGAAGGCAGAGAAGGCGAGGAAAGAGAAGAGAGTGAGACAGAGGAGAATAGGAAGGCAGAGGAGGCGAAGAAAGAGAGGAGAGAGGGAGACAGAGGAGGATAGGAAGGCAGAGAAAGGGAGGGAAGTGAGGAGAGGGAGACGAGGAGGATAGGAAGGCAGAGAAGGCGAGGGAAGAGAGGAGAGGTAGACAGAGGAGGATAGGAAGGCAGAGAAGGCGAGGAAAGAGAGGAGTGGGAGATAGGGGAGGATAGGAAGGCAGAGAAGGCGAGGGAAGAGAGGAGAGGAATACAGAGGAGGATAGGAAGGTAGAGAAGGCGAGGAAATACTTGGGAGGTCAAGCGTATGTCAAGCGATAAAATACAAAGTTTGCAGCACTTACTTATTCGAGACGTATAATATTCATCTTGTCCTCGGGACATGCCTTGTCGTGAGCGCTCGCCATCTCCAGCAGTCGGAGTGAAGTTGCGTTGTTCGAAGTCGGTAGAAAGTAATATGCTCCACTAGAGTTTTGTTAGGTTTATATACGCAAACCCGATAGAGGCGTTATGTCTTTTCAATCATGAGACAGTATAGACAATGGAGTCACGAGTTGAACTCCGCTCTCTGTCCCGTGCTCGTTAGCGGGTGCAGTATGAGATAAGCCGCGTGACTCGACACTCACGAGAAGCCACTACGCTACGTCCATCCATACAAGTGTTCCAACTTCCAACAGTTTACTTACCACAATTCTCATTCTTCAAACTGTCATATACATCTTGTGTCACAGGTGCTCGTTAGCGGGTGCATTCCGTACATGGTCTAGCCTGTTACATGTTTGCCTTTCGTACATGGTCTAGTTTGTTACATGTTGACCTTCCATACATGGACTAGCATGTTACATGTTTGCCTTCCATGCACGGTCTACCTTGTTACATATTTGCCTTTCATACATGGTCTAGCTTGTTACATGTTTGCCTTCCGTACATGGACTAGCTTGTTACATGTTTCCCTTCCATACATGGTCTAGTTTGGCGGAAAGTGAAGGAGCTAGTGTCTGCTGCTGAGGAGGAATTAGCCTGTCACGGGACCGACCTCCTAGTGGAAGTAGTACCACCTGGCGGGTAATGAAGGAGTAATGAGGGAATATTAAAGGCTAATTGACGTAGACTGAGTCTGCTGATATATATCACTCTGGGCTGGAGCACCCATGGGGACATTTTAAGATGGTGCCCGTCTCCACGTGATCTACCCCCTGGAGGAAAGAAGTGTAAGGAGTAAGGATATTTTATTTGCTATTTTGTTTGTATGACTGCCAGTTTAAATGGTTATTTATTATGATGCCTAAATGATATATATCACTCTGGGCTGGAGCACCCATGGGGAAATTTTAAGATGGTGCCCGTCTCCACGTGATCTACCCCCTGGAGGAAAGAAGTGTAAGTAGTAAGGATATTTTATTTGCTATTTTGTTTGTATGACTGCCAGTTTAAATGGTTATTTATTATGATGCCTAAAAATTGAAACTGATGGCACATTCATTCTGTCATGCATTGTCCGAAATGTCATGTCTCCCTTGTAACACTTTGTCGTGATTGCCCAAAGACACACCACTCCCATGTAACACTTTGTGTCACTATTGCCCGAAGACCTCCACTACAATATAACACTTTGTGTCACTACTGCCCAAAGACCCCCACTCCCATGTAACCTTTGTGACTATTGCCCAAAGTCCCCCACTCGAATGTAACACTTTGTGTCACTATTGCCCAAAGACCCCCACTCCCATGTAACCTTTGTCACTATTGCCCAAAGACCCCCACTCCCATCTAACACTTTGTCACTATTGCCCAAAGACCCCACCCCCCATGTAACACTGTCACTATTGCCCAAAGACCCACACTCCCATGTAACACGTTGTCACTATTGCCCAAAGACCCCCACTCCCATGTACCACTTTGTCACTATTGCCCAAAGACCCCCACTTCCCCTTGTCACTATTGCCCAAAGACCCCCACTCCCATGTATCACTGTCACTATTGCCCAAAGACCCACACTCTCATATAACACTTTGTTACAAGACCCCCACTCCCATGTACCAGTATGTCACTATTGCCGAAAGACCCCCAGTCCCAAGTAACACCTTGTCACTACATATATGGTCTAGCTTGTTACATGTTTGCCTTTCATACATGGTCTAGCCTGTTACATGTCTCCCTTCCGTACATGGACTAGCTTGTTACATGTTTGCCTTCCGTACATGGACTAGCTTGTTACATGTTTGCCTTCCATACATGGACTAGCTTGTTACAGGTCTGCCTTTCATACATGGTCTAGCTTGTTACATGTTTGCCTTCTGTACATGGACTAGCTTGTTACATGTTTGCCTTCCATACATGGTCTAGCTTGGCGGAAAGTGAAGGAGCTAGTGTCTGCTGCTGAGGGGGAATTAACCTGTCACGGGACCAACCTCCTAGTGGAAGTAATACCACCTGGCGGGTAATGAAGGAGTAATGAGGGAATATTAAAGGTTAATTGGCGTAGACTGAGTCTGCTGATATATATCACTCTGGCCTGGAGCACCCATGGGGAAATTTTAAGATGGTGCCCGTCTCCACGGGATCTACCCCCTGGAGGAAAGAAGTGTAAGTAGTAAGGATATTTTATTTGCTATTTTGTTTGTATGACTGCCAGTTTAAATGGTTATTTATTATGATGCCTAAAAAAATTGAAACTGATGGCACATTCATTCTGTCATGCATTGTCCGAAATGTCATGTCTCCCTTGTAACACTTTGTCGTGATTGCCCAAAGACACACCACTCCCATGTAACACTTTGTGTCACTATTGCCCAAAGACCCCCACTCCCATGTAACCTTTGTGACTATTGCCCAAAGTCCCCCACTCGAATGTAACACTTTGTGTCACTATTGCCCAAAGACCCCCACTCCCATGTAACCTTTGTGACTATTGCCCAAAGTCCCCCACTCGAATGTAACACTTTGTGTCACTATTGCCCAAAGACCCCCACTCCCATGTAACCTTTGTCACTATTGCCCAAAGACCCCACCCCCTTATAACACTGTCACTATTGCCCAAAGACCCACACTCCCATGTAACACGTTGTCACTATTGCCCAAAGACCCCCATTCCCATGTACCACTTTGTCACTATTGCCCAAAGACCCCCACTCCCCCTTGTCACTATTGCCCAAAGACCCCCACTCCCATGTAACACTGTCACTATTGCCCAAAGACCAACACTCCCATATAACACTTTGTTACAAGACCCCCACTCCCATGTACCACTATGTCACTATTGTCCAAAGACCCCCACTCCCAAGTAGCACCTTGTCACTATTGTCCAAAGACCCCCACTCCCAAGTAACACCTTGTCACTATTGCCAAAAGACCCCACTCCCATGTACCACTTTGTCACTATTGCCCAAAGACCCCCACTCCCACGTAACACTTTGTCACAAGACCCCCATTCCCATGTAACACTTCGTCACATCACCAGTGTGACATACTTTATGGCTGCCCCCTGTGTATAAGAACCATCACATGACACGACTCACCGAGCAGCCTTCGACCTTCTCGAGAAGGAAGGCGAGGCTCTTGAGGATGTCCTCCTCCACGGCCTCCTCCTCTACGTCCTCCGCATTCTCTACTGCAACACCAAGGCACTACATCACAACACAGTATCACATCACAACACCACATCACATCCTCCAGTACAATACCACAGCACAGCATCACATCACCACTACATCACATCAATACATCACAATACAGCATCACTACATCACAACATAGCATATCATCTCATCGCATCACTACATCATATCATCTCATCACATTCACTACATCATATCATCGCATCACTACATCATATCATCTCATCACATCACTACATCATATCAACTCATTACATCAGTGCATCACATCACTACATCATATCATCTGATTACATCACTACATCACATCACAACATCATATCATCTCATCACATCACTACATCATATCATCTCATCACTACATCACATCATCTCATCACATCACTACATCATGTATGTATGTATGTGTATGTACGTATTTTGTGAGTTCTACTGTCAAAAGAGTGAAATTTTGTGAGTTCTACTGTGGTGCCCTAGCCTTACACGCATGTACGCACCCATGCACCCACCCATCGTCGCCGTCCCCACCCGCCCTCGCGGCCGCAGAGGCGGCGGGCGCGCACCGCCCTTCCTTGAATACAAACAAAATAGCAAATAAAATATCCTTACTACTTACACTTCTTTCCTCCAGGGGGTAGATCCCGTGGAGACGGGCACCATCTTAAAATTTCCCCATGGGTGCTCCAGGCCAGAGTGATATATATCAGCAGACTCAGTCTACGCCAATTAGCCTTTAATATTCCCTCATTACTCCTTCATTACCCGCCAGGTGGTATTACTTCCACTAGGAGGTTGGTCCCGTGACAGGCTAATTCCCCCTCAGCAGCAGACACTAGCTCCTTCACTTTCCGCCAAGCTAGACCATGTATGGAAGGCAAACATGTAACAAGCTAGTCCATGTACAGAAGGCAAACATGTAACAAGCTAGACCATGTATGAAAGGCAGACCTGTAACAAGCTAGTCCATGTATGGAAGGCAAACATGTAACAAGCTAGTCCATGTACGGAAGGCAAACATGTAACAAGCTAGTCCATGTACGGAAGGGAGACATGTAACAGGCTAGACCATGTATGAAAGGCAAACATGTAACAAGCAATAGTGACAAGGGGGAGTGGGGGTCTTTGGGCAATAGTGACAAAGTGGTACATGGGAATGGGGGTCTTTGGGCAATAGTGACAACGTGTTACATGGGAGTGTGGGTCTTTGGGCAATAGTGACAGTGTTACATGGGGGTGGGGTCTTTGGGCAAAAGTGACAAAGTGTTACATGGGAGTGTGGGTCTTTGGGCAATAGTGACAAAGGTTACATGGGAGTGGGGGTCTTTGGGCAATAGTGACACAAAGTGTTACATTCGAGTGGGGGACTTTGGGCAATAGTCACAAAGGTTACATGGGAGTGGGGGTCTTTGGGCAGTAGTGACACAAAATGTTATATTGTAGTGGAGGTCTTCGGGCAATAGTGACACAAAGTGTTACATGGGAGTGGTGTGTCTTTGGGCAATCACGACAAAGTGTTACAAGGGAGACATGACATTTCGGACAATGCATGACAGAATGAAAGTGCCATCAGTTTCAATTTTTAGGCATCATAATAAATAACCATTTAAACTGGCAGTCATACAAACAAAATAGCAAATAAAATATCCTTATTACTTACACTTCTTTCCTCCAGGGGGTAGATCACGTGGAGATGGGCACCATCTTAAAATTTCCCCATGGGTGCTCCAGCCCAGAGTGATATATATCATTTAGGCATCATAATAAATAACCATTTAAACTGGCAGTCATACAAACAAAATAGCAAATAAAATATCCTTACTACTTACACTTCTTTCCTCCAGGGGGTAGATCACGTGGAGACGGGCACCATCTTAAAATTTCCCCATGGGTGCTCCAGCCCAGAGTGATATATATCAGCAGACTCCGTCTACGTCAATTAGCCTTTAATATTCCCTCATTACTCCTTCATTACCCGCCAGGTGGTACTACTTCCACTAGGAGGTCGGTCCCGTGACAGGCTAATTCCTCCTCAGCAGCAGACACTAGCTCCTTCACTTTCCGCCAAGCTAGACCATGTATGGAAGGGAAACATGTAACAAGCTAGTCCATGTACGGAAGGCAAACATGTAACAAGCTAGACCATGTATGAAAGGCAAATATGTAACAAGGTAGACCGTGCATGGAAGGCAAACATGTAACATGCTAGTCCATGTATGGAAGGTCAACATGTAACAAACTAGACCATGTACGAAAGGCAAACATGTAACAGGCTAGACCATGTACGGAATGCACCCGCTAACGAGCACCTGTGACACAAGATGTATATGACAGTTTGAAGAATGAGAATTGTGGTAAGTAAACTGTTGGAAGTTGGAACACTTGTATGGATGGACGTAGCGTAGTGGCTTCTCGTGAGTGTCGAGTCACGCGGCTTATCTCATACTGCACCCGCTAACGAGCACGGGACAGAGAGCGGAGTTCAACTCGTGACTCCATTGTCTATACTGTCTCATGATTGAAAAGACATAACGCCTCTATCGGGTTTGCGTATATAAACCTAACAAAACTCTAGTGGAGCATATTACTTTCTACCGACTTCGAACAACGCAACTTCACTCCGACTGCTGGAGATGGCGAGCGTTCACGACAAGGCATGTCCCGAGGACAAGATGAATATTATACGTCTCCAATAAGTAAGTGCTGCAAACTTTGTATTTTATCGCTTGACATACGCTTGACCTCCCAAGTATTTCCTCGCCTTCTCTACCTTCCTATCCTCCTCTGTATTCCTCTCCTCTCTTCCCTCGCCTTCTCTGCCTTCCTATCCTCCCCTATATCCCTCTCCTCTCTTCCCTCGCCTTCTCTGCCTTCCTCCTCTGTCTCCCACTCCTTTTCTCTCTTTCCTCGTCTTCTCTGCCTCCCTATCCTCCTCTGCCTCCCTCTCCTCTCTTCCCTCGCCTTCTCTGCCTTCCTATCCTCCTCTGTCTCCCTCTCCTCTCTTTCCTCGCCTTCTCTGCCTTCCTATTTTCCTCTGTCTCCTTCTCCTCTCTTCCCTCGCCTCCTCTGCCTTCCTATCCTCTCCTGTCTCCCTCTCCTCTCTTTCCTCGCCTTCTCTGCCTTCCTATCCTCCTCTGTCTCCCTCTCCTCTCTTCCCTCGCCTTCTCTGCCTTCCTCCTCTGTCTCCCTCTCCTCTTCTCTCTTTCCTCGTCTTCTCTGCCTTCCTATCCTCCTCTGTCTCCCTCTCCTCCCTTCCCTCGCTTCTCTGCCTTCCTATCCTCCTCTGTCTCCCTCTCCTCTCTTTCCTCGCCTCCTCTGCCTTCCTATCCTCCTCTGTCTCCCTCTCCTCTCTTTCTTCGCCTCCTCTGCCTTCCTATCTTCCTCTGTCTCCCTCTCCTCTATTTCCTCGCCTTTTCTGCCTTCCTATCCTCCTCTGTCTCCCTTCTGTGCTTGAGCTTGTCAAATTTCTTTTGGTGGCTTTCTTTACCTCCTTCTCAGCTAGTGTGTATTGTGATTGAGCTTGTCTTGTCCCTTCTCGTGTTTTTACACTGTCTCGTGATTGAAAAGACATAACGCCTCTATCGGGTTTGCGTATATAAACCTAACAAAACTATATACATGTTGTGTCACAGTCCTTTCTTATCTATGCGTATGTTGACCTAGCCTGCCCTCTTGTCGTTTCGGCTAGCTACGCGGTGTCTGGTTACCGATCACGTCAGCCGACGTCTACATATTGTGTCATAGTCCATTCTTATCTCTCTCGTCTGTTGCCCTAGTTGCCTTTTTATCGTGTTGGCTACCTACGCGGTGTCGGGTTACATCGCTGGTCTATTCCCACCGGTTGTACTTTGCACAATATATATACTATCATTTTCAAAGTTTTCGTATATGTTTCTGAGACGATATTTTCAAAGTTTTCATATATGTTCCAGAGAAGAAGAACTCCGCGACTACCACGAATGTGCTTTCTGTTTCAACGCCATGTTTCGTCATGGCTGAACTGCTGAGGACACGGGACCGGTTTGATCCTCCAAACCCTTGGGTTGACCTCGACCCTGTTGCCCCCTGGACACGGGGGATGTCGAAAATTGGTGTCCGGAGACAGATGATGATGATGATGGTTTCGTTGATGTAATCGATCGCTGATGTTAATAAAACTATTCAACTTTCAAACTGTGGTGTTTGTTGGTTATTACCTTATATATAATCCTTCTTTCATACATACATACACACATACATACATATTTTAAAGTTTCATATATATATATATTTATAAACATTATTCACACACCTTTCAGTATTCTTCATTATCTCTCATGGTCCACCTTCCAACATGTTCGTTATACACGATACAACATAGGCAGACTTACACGAGCCACTGGCGTGGTCGTATCGACCCCTAAGCTCACGACCTCTGTCGTGGTGTTCGCTCACCCACAAGTCTTGATATTCGTGCGCTTCGCTTAATAAAACACGGTTTCATGTTTAACAAGATTTTAACAAGATTTAACAAGATTGCCACCCAGAGAATTAACTCTAGGTAGCAGGTGGACAAGGAAGCCCTTGGCTTTTCGAGAGTCCGACCTTTTTATCTATGTGTATCCCGCCCGTCTGAGGTATGTGTCGATTTTATTTTTAAACATATTCACGCTACTAGCACCCACACAATCAGCAGGTAATCTGTTCCATTCATTTACAGTCCTTTGTGAAAATGAAAACTTTCTTATATCCAATCTACTCTGCTCCTTTGCTAATGCAAGATCATGTCCTCTAGTCCTTCTATCTTTCTTAACTGAGAAAAACATATTTCTATCAATATTTTCATAACCCTTCAATATTTTAAACACTTCTATCTGATCTCCTCTCAATCTCCTGGTCTCTAGTGTTGTTAAACCGCATTTTTTTAGGCGTATTTCATAACTAAGATCCCTCAGATTTTGTATCATTTTAGTTGCTCTCCTCTGCACTCTTTCTAGCATATCTATGTCCTTCCTGCGATATGGCCTCCACGCTTGAATACAATATTCTAAATGAGGCCTAACTATTGTTTTGTACAGCGGTATTATTAGCTCTTTTTCCCTATACGTTATGTTTCGCCTAATTAATCCAAGGATTTGATTTCCTTTTGAAGCTGCAATTCCGCACTGCTCTGAAATCTTCATATCAGCACTAACGGTTAACCCTAAGTCCTTTTCTTTAACAGTAGTACTTAGTACAGTACCCCCCATTGTATATTCTACCTCTTCGTTCCCATGTCCTATGTGGAGGCATTTACATTTCCCAAAATTGAACATCATTTGCCATTTTTCAGACCATTTCATCAACCTGTCAAGATCATCTTGTAAATGCTGTCTATCTCCATCACTTTTAATCCTTCTTAACACTTTTGTATCATCCGCAAATTTCAACACCTTGCTTGTTATTTCATCATCCAAATCGTTGATGTATATTAAGAATAATATAGGACCTAATACTGATCCCTGTGGTACCCCACTCAATACCGATTTCCAGTTTGAAGCCTCCCCATCAACTACTACACGTTGTATTCTGTCAATCAGCCATTGTTCTATCCAGTTTATTATACCATTTCCTATGCCATGGGCCTTTAGTTTAAGCAGTAATCTTTGATGTGGTACTTTGTCAAAAGCTTTTTGAAAATCTAAGTAGACGATATCTACTGGTGTTCCCTCATCTACCCACTTAGTGATGTCTTCCAAAAAACATAACATATTTGTTAAGCATGACCTCGCTTTAAAAAAAACATGTTGAGATGGGTTTATCAAGTTTTGTTTAACAAGAAATTCCACCATGTGATCTTTAATTAGTCTTTCTAATAATTTACAAATCACTGATGTTAAACTCACTGGTCTATAGTTCTCTGACTTGTTTCTCGAACCTTTTTTGAATAACGGTATAATGTTTGCTTCTTTCCATTCTAAAGGAACCACTCCCTCTTCTAATGACAAGTTGAAAACTGTTGCAAGTGGTATGCTAATTTGTTCTACAATTTCCAATAGTAGTTTGGGTGGAATACCATCCACTCCAGGTGATTTATTTTCCTTCATAGCCCTTATTTTCTTAGCTACCATTTCCGGGGTTACAATTAATTGTCCTAAATAGTCTGAATCTGCCCCCTTGAACTTAGCCTCTGGTATTGGCAGTGAACTAATATCTTCCCTGGTAAACACTGAACTAAAGTACTCATTCAGGTCTTCTGCCATTATGAATCCCTCTGATATCATATTTCCAGCACTATCTTCTAGAGGACCGACCTTATCTTGAACTTTCTGTTTGCTTCGAACATACGCATAAAAACTCTTGCTGTCATGTTTTATATTACTAGCTAATTGTTGTTCATAGCTTCTCTTTGAATTTCTAATTTCAGCTGTAGCTTGGTTAAGTGCTTCTTTATAATTGTTGTAGTCTTCATCATTTCCAGTACATCTATATGACTTCCACATCATTTGTTTATACTTAATTTTTCTAATGGCTTCTTTCGATAAGTGTTTCTTTTTGGACCGTTTTCCTTGTTTTTTGAAGGGTACAAATTTATCGATTATGCACTTAATTTCACTCTTTAATATATTCCAGCATTCTGTTGCCGTCTTATTTTTCAGTGTCTTATTCCAGTCTATCTTTGCTAAATATTTCCTCATGTCCTTATACCTTCCTTTGTGGACATTTCTCCTATACTGCTTTTTGCTATTCCTTTCTGATTTTACTTTGATGGTAAAATATATCTGGTTGTGATCGCTACTCCCCAGTGGCTCACATATCTTGACATTGTCAACTAATTCATTCTGTGAGGACAAAACTATGTCTAATACATTCTCACCCCTGGTTGGTTCTAGCACATGTTGAGAAAGGAATGTATCTTGAACTAAAACTAAAAACTTGTGGTCCTCTCTCCCCATACTCTGTAGAGATTTCCATTGTATATGCCCATGGTTAAAATCCCCCATAATAATACAGTCCCGTTTGCTTACTTCCCTTATAGCGTTTTGTATTTTTTCATTCTCTTCTATGCTTATGTTTGGACTTCGATAAACTAACCCAACTGTTAACGTTGAGTTTCCTGTAACTATGTTACACCAAACAGCTTCTTCGCAATCTGCTTCTCTTTCTAATTTTATTTCATAAGCCTGAATAGATTCTTTAATATATAAAATAACTCCACCTCCCTTTCTTCCTATTCTATCTTTTCTAAACATTACATATCCTGTCAGTCCCAATTCAGCATCTGATATATCGGTGGTGGTCCAGGATTCGGTTATACCTATTATATGAGGGTCAATATCTTCTACCATAATGTTTAGTTCATTTCTTTTGTTTACTATACTCCTTGCATTTAAACAAACACATTTATATCCAGCTTCAGAAGAGTTTTCCAGACTGTTATTTGTTGATTTATTTGTGCTGTCTTTATCTATGCCTCCATTTTCAGGCTTTTCTGAGAGTCCCCCCTGCGAATCTAGTTTAAATAGATGCAACCTGTCCCACTGTCAACAGATTGCAGCAGATTCTCTGAGAAAACTGCTGCCCCCTTTCCACTAAGATGGAGGCCATCTCTCATGTACATATCTTCCCTCCCAACAAAGTATCCCCATAAATCTGTGAATCCCACCCCCTCTTCTTCACACATCTGCTCAGCTAGTGCATTGATCGCCATCCTCTTGCAGTTTCTATACGTTGCCCCCCTTCCTCCCATTACTGGCAAAATTCCTGACAAAATATATTATTATATGTTATACGCTTGTATCTTTCATCAATAAAATACGTGTGCACTCGTATACTCTTGTGTTTCGTTAGTTCTTTCATACACGTACATTCATACACACGGTTTATAAATACACATACATACATACATATTTTAAAGTTTCATATATAACTAATCACCCTCTCTCTACGCTTCCCGTCAGGGGGCGTCACCTCTGACGTACCCGCCAGGTGGCGCCTCTCGTTACACATACGGTCACGTGACTACTCACTTCACTCAGGGGGGCGGCTTTCGAAACCTCCCTAGTATCGCTCAAAACTCCTCCGAAACTCCTGCAGATACCCCTCCAAAAACCCCTATTCACTACTCACGCGAATAGATAATAATCGCATAACCCGACATCGAACATCAGTCAGGAGACTTTCACCGAATCCATCGAACAGGAAGCTGCCGTGAACGGAAGGTCTAACATTCAGAGCATCCGTGTACAATTTTGTTGGTGTCGTTGAGCAAGATTGATGTAGCGCCATGCCGAGTCTATAGGGTGTTCACGAAACCAACTCCACATGACGATCGACGGCATGAGGACTAAAATACACTTGAGTTAGAGCTAAGCCCTAAATCAAACTTTGTGACGTCATATTACTGGTGCAGTCACAGTTCTGTTGCATACACGCGGAGCACTTGCTTGTCTAAGTTCAAAATCCGACGAATTTCCGGTTTCAGTTGAACACGAACCGGAAACTCAGCCTATGCCTCAGCACTGTCGTTAAACTTGTAGTTAGTCTAATAACAGGGAAACACTAGTGTCATAAAGCGTTAGTTCATTGAGTTACTTTATATTTGATCTAGTTTATCTACACGTGGCAACGCGAGTAGTAACTGTCATGTTTCTCATTCCATGCTATATGAACTATGTTGTATTCATTGACATTGCAGTGAATGCTATTTTATGTCAGTGGCACATGTCTCATGGTTATTATTGAACCACCCTCTAGCGACCATTGACCGGACTCTGACCAATTACTTTTAAAGTGTCTGCCATCTTGTTTGTGGAAGTGACCACATGTGTTTCTCAGTTGTTCTACAAGTTTTAAATGTTTCTTTAATTATATTCACTGTTTGGTGATATTCACTAACATATAAGTATAACAATTTTGGTGTCAGCAGATTTAGACAATCATTTTATTACTACAGCGATTAGTGCAAGCATGAAATGTAAATCGCCCAGTTTCATTCGCTTGTTAATACGGTGTTATAATATACGACACAACTATTTTCACTCCACATCAGTTGTCTACATATGTGCAGTAGAAAAACAACAGGACGACGGCGTTCAATACGTGTACCAACCCAAGGTCTAAGACGACCGCGCAGGCACCTTGTCTCGTCAGTCGCAACATATCCGAGCTCGTGAAGAGACACATATTCTGCATACAGGCGCTGAACAGATACAAGAGCAGCACATTGAGACGGGCCATCATCAAAAACGCCGATGCCGATCTTTTGTGTGCATTGGTCGAATGTGCTTACAACATATTGAAGAAGAACATTCCCTTGACCGCCGTACAGAGACGACGTTTAAACAAGTACAAACTGCGCGAGATGGGACGGGGAGGCGTGTCGGTGGCCAGGAGACGTCGCATCTAGCTTCAGGGTAACCAGGTCAGCGAAGGACAGACCGGCGGTTTCTTGTCGGCTTTGCCAGCACCTTTGGCCGGTGCTGTCTTTCTACCCTTGCTCAAAGAAGTGCTACTCAAGTAGAAGACGATGGAACACGCACGGAAGATGGCCTTGGTAGATCCACGACTGTTGGACAGTCTTCGCGCACCGCCGACGGATACCCTAGGACGCAAGGTGCATATCCTCGACGATGAAAATCATACTCGACAGACACGATCTCACCGACGGAGACAAGGTCGTCATGTATAATCAAGAGTTTAACAAGATTGCCATCCAGAGAATTAACTCAAGATGGCAGGTGGACAAGGAAGCCCTTTGGCTTATCGAGAGTCCAACCCTTTTATCTACATATATCCAGCCCTTCTGAGGCACGTGTCGATTTTATTTTTAAACATATTCACCCTACTAGCACCCACACAATCATCAGATAATCTGTTCCATTCATTCACAGTCCTTTGTGAAAATGAGAACTTTCTTACGTCTAATCTACACTGCTCCTTTAGTAATGTAACTTCATGTGCTCTAGTCTTTCTATCTTTCTTAACTGAAAAAAACTTATTTCTATCAATATTTTCATAACCATTCAATATTTTAAACACTACTATCTGATCTCCTCTCAATCTCCTGGTCTATAGTTTTGTTAAACCACATTCTCTTAGGCGTTTTTCATAACTAAGATCCCTCAGTTTTTGTATCATTTTAGTCGCTCTCCTCTACTATTTCTAGCATATACATGTCCTTCTTGCGGTATGGCCTCCACGCTTGTATACAATATTCTAAATGAGGCCTAACTATTGTTTTGTACAGCGGTATTATTAGTTCTTTTTCTTCATATGCTATATTTCGCCTAATCAGTCCAAGGATTTGATTTCATTTTGAAGCTGCAATTCCACACTGCTCTCAAACCTTCAATCAGCCAGTGTTCTATCCACTTAATTATACCATTTCCTATGCCATGGGCCTTTAGTTTAAGCAGTAATCTTTGATGAGACACTTTGTCGAAAGCTAAGTAGATGATATATACTGGTGATCCATCATCTACCCACTTAGTGATATCTTCAAAAAAACATAACATATTTGTTAAGCATGACCTCGCTTTTAGAAACCCATGTTGAGATGGGTTTTATCAAGTTATGTTTAACAAGAAAATCCACCATGTGATCTTTAATTAGTCTTTCTAATAATTTATAAAATCACCGATGTTAAACTAACTGGTCTATAATTATTTGACTTGTTTCTCGAACCTTTTTTAAATAACGGTATAATGTTTGCTTCTTTCCATTCTAAAGGAACCACTCCCTCTTCTAATGACAAGTTGAAAACTGTTGCAAGCGGTATGCTAATTTGTTCTACAATTTCCAATAGTAGTTTGGGTGGAATACCATCCACTCCAGGTAATTTATTATCCTTCATAGCCGTAATTATCTTAGCTACCATTTCTGGGGTTACAATTAACTGTCCTAAATAGTCTGATTCTGCCCCCTTGAACTTAGCCTCTGGTACTGGCAGTGGACTAGTGTCTTCTCTGGTAAACACTGAACTAAAATACTAATTTAGGTCTTCTGCCATTAAGAATCCTTCTGATATTATATTTCCACCACTATCTTCTAGAGGACCGACCTTATCCTGAACTTTCTGTTTGCTTCGGACATATGCATAAAAACTCTTGCTGTCATATTTTATATTACGAGCTAATTTATGTTCTTAGCTTCTCATTGAATTTCTTTTGCTTTTTGTTATTTCTTTCTGGTTTTACTTTGTTGGTAAAATGTATCTGGTTGTGATCACTACTTCCCAGAGGCTCACACAATTTAACGTTGTCAACTAGTTCGTTCTGTGAGGACAAAACTAAGTCTAACACATTCTCTCCCCTGGTTGGTTCTAGCACATGTTGATGAGAAAGGAAACTATCTTGTACTAAAAATTTAAACTTGTGGTCTTCACTACCCATACTCTGTAGATATTTCCATTTTATATGCCCATGGTAAAAATCCCCGATAATAACACAGTCCCGTTTGCTCACTTCCCATATAGCGTTTTGTATTTTTTCATTCTCTTCTATGCTTATGTTTGGAATTCGAAAAACTAATGCAACCGTTAACGTTGAGTTTCCTGTAACTATGTTACACCAAACAGCTTCTTCGCAATCTACTTCTCTGTCTAATTTTATTTCATCAGCCTGGATGTATTCTTTAATATGTAAAATAACTCCACCTCCCCTTCTTCCTATTCTATCTTTCCTAAACATTACATATCCTGTCAGTCCCAATTCGATATCTGATATATCGGTGGATGCCCATGATTCGGTTATACCTATTATGTGAGGGTCAATATCTTCTACCATAATGTTTTGTTCATTTATTTAGTTTACTATACTCCTTGCATTTAAACAAACACATTTATACCCAGCTTCAGAACAGTTTTCCAGACTGTTCTTTGCTGAAGTATTTTTGCTGTCTTTATCTATGCCTCCAGTTTTAGGCTTCTCTGTGAGTCCCCCCTGCAAATTTAGTTAAAATAGATGCAACCTGTCCCCCTCTCAACAGATCGCAACAGATTCTCTGAGAACACTGTTGCCCCCTTTCCACTTAGATGGAGGCCATCTCTCATGTACATATCTTCTCTCCCAACAAAGTATCCCCATAAATCTATGAATCCCACGCCCTCTTCCTCACACATCTGCTCAACTAGGGCGTTGATCGCCATCCTCTTACAGTTTCTGTATATTGCCCCCTTCCTCCCATTACTGGCAAAATTCCTGAGAGAATAACCTGTTCCACTCTTGTCTTCTTTAGCTTCCTCACTAGATGTCTGTACTTCTGAACTATCCCAGTTGTTCCCTCCTTGTCTGCAGTGTTTGTCCCTACGTGTACTATAATAGACCCTCGCTTGCCATGCCCCAATACCTTCTCTACCCTTTCGGTCACATATCCTAGCCCCTGTAGACATACAACAACGTCCTTCCCTTCGCATATAGATTTGTCTGTTTTCCTAAGAATTGATTCGCCCATAAACACTCTCTCTTTTCTCCTTGCCCCCTCAATCACTTCCTCGGAGTAGCTCCTCCGGTTTGCATATGTCTGGTTGTTGTCTTTTCTTCTTGCAGTCTTTTCTCCTGTCACATTCTCTTCCATTCCCGTCTTTCCTGTCGTGTTTTCTCTGGTCCCCTTTCCTCCTGTCATCTTCTCTTCTAGCACATTTACGCTCACTTCCTTTCGTCCCTTCTTCTTTCCTCCCATCACATTTTCTTCTCTCCCGTCCCTTTCCCCCGGCTACCTCCTTCACTACGGTCACTTTCTTCCCTGTCACCTTCACGCCTGTCATGTTTTCTGTCTTTTGCTGAACACTCTGCCTTCTTCCACCAGTCTTCTGTCTCACAGTCTTACCAACTGACTCTGTGGTATCTACCTCTTCACCACCTGTATCGCTGTCGCGTCTCTCCTCGTTCTCTACAGTCTGACTACCTGTTGATCTATCTCCACTGACCCGTTTTCTTTTCCTCTGCCGAACACTTTTCCTCCGTCCCTCTGTTTTCTCAATGTCTTGTTCATTCACACCGGTCACCTTCCCTCCTCTCAGTCTCCTTTCTTCAGTCTCCGTGTCACAACTCTGCTCCTTCTGTGTTGTAGAATTCTCAACTCTCTCCACGTCATCCCTCTCTGCTCCATCTATTTTTATGTTGAGTCTGACCTCCGTCTCCTTCACTATATCCGTCAACTTACACACCACCTTTATCAGACATTCCACCCTCAAACACATATACACCGAAAGGTAAATCCGTCATCTTTGGTCTCTGCCCATGATTTTGGACAGCCAGACAAGGTAAAATCCACCCAGCTCTGGCAGTCGTTGCAAACTAAGTGTCGTTTTGCCCTGAGTTGCCGCTTGCAAGGTGCCATATCAGAATTTATTTATGTTCAAAATAGCTTTTATATATTGTCTTTGAAAAGACTTTTCTGTGTACAATTTACACCAGATTGTTTAGGTTAGAGTTAGTTATATTTGTTAACACAGAGTGACACACCGTGCCTTACCTAGTTACGATGTCAATGACAATGTATTCACGTTAGGCTTAGATACAAGGTAGTCTTTACAAAGACTGTTTCCTGTGTACTAATATACACTTTAAAAGATTGTTATTTCAGGTTTTAATTACTCATCTAACTACACCGATTATCTCAAATAACGCTATTCTATTGTCGTTCACGTTACGCTAACTTCGCCAGTGACCTACTTTGTAAACAACGTTCCGATTACATTAACGTCCCCAATTATCGCCTAGTTTTAATCTACCCTAGATTACTCCCTCTAGCTAACGTTTAAAAAAAAATATTGCTTAATATATATCTATAATTACGTTATGTATGCTATACACTCAATAATATCACTTATCTTGATCAAATATCCTTATATTTTCGCAAGTTTGCAGCATCAAATTCAAACCAATTCACCACCGGTAGTTCCCCAGCATCTCTCGCAACGGTACAACGCCTTGCCGATCGAGGCATGAAAGAACCGGTGTGGTGGCGGTTAACAAAGATACACGCTCATAAGGTTCCCCAGTGGCGGCGACGGCGACGACGGCGCTAGCGGTACCGGCCCCTCAGGAGGCGGGGGCGGGAGGGATAGAAGCGGAGGTCGTCGACGGCGTTCCCAAGGCGCTTCGGCATAAAGCCAGACGACTGATGGAACGTCTCAAGCGAAAAATCGCTTGGAGTACGCGCGGATAGCTCAACCACAAAGGAGTAGCAGTACCCGGAATTGGTCGCTAGGTGGCGTAAGGTGGTACTTGTTTATTTTGTCACTGCGTGATTCAAATTTTTTTTCTTCAATTTAACGCTTAATTTTTGTGTGACACTAGTGTTGAATTAGTGTCAACGTATTGCATTGTTTGCTTAAACAAACATTTTATAAATTGTCACCACCAACGCTGTTAAATCTTGTACTTAAATTGTTTGGGCGATAAAACAGGTCGATTTGATTTTCGCGCTAGCAAGCTTACGTACACAACATGCTAAGGCAGGGGCAGTCCCCTTGTAAACTATATACTAACAGGCCTTTTCAACAAGACGTTCTTTTATACCCAGAATCGCCTTGGGGTGAAGACCTTTGACTATTCTTTGCACGGGCACTAAACGTTTTGTTACTTTGCACAGGCCTGCTGAGCGCGAACAATCATACGACCTGTAATATTGCCATTGATTATTGCCAACCCACTCTTTAATAACCTAGAAATTTACATTATTTTTAGTACAATTATACAGTTTTAGAATATTTTATTATTTTCAGTTATTTATTATTTTTATGAGACATTATCATTTTATTCTTCATCATTTTGAGGAAAGTACACTGTCACCAAGACAATGTCACCAGCATTTTTATTGTGTGTTTTATTTTTATCCTGTTCTGCCTCTGAGAGGTCACGATTTTACGCTGTGCAAGCCACTTAGCCCCAACTTTAACAGTTTCTCAGTACACGAGAACACAAAATTCCTTGTCACATCTTC
Source organism: Escarpia spicata (assembly GCA_963995525.1). Taxonomy (NCBI): domain Eukaryota; kingdom Metazoa; phylum Annelida; class Polychaeta; order Sabellida; family Siboglinidae; genus Escarpia; species Escarpia spicata. The sequence continues at coordinate 54,765,672 of OZ023213.1, read as the reverse complement.
ACAGTTTGCCATGTCTTAATCTTTGCTTTAATAGAATGTTATTGCCAATTCCTCGCTCTAAGCCAACGTTTAAATTGTCAATTATTTTACTACTAGCAGGAGATGTAAGTCTTAATCCTGGACCTGCTATCAGGCGCAATATTCGAGTAGCCACCACTAACGTTCGATCTATTCGAGACAAAACAGCCACGCTTAACGATTTTTTAACTTCCAAGACAATAGACATCCTTGCAATCACTGAGACCTGGCTCAGACCACACGACACAGCTGCATGCATTGCTGACATTTCTCCTTCCAGTTTCACCTTCCATCATCGCCCACGTTCAGTTGGGCGAGGTGGTGGTGTTGGATTTCTCGTCTCAAAACAGTTCAAAGTTAATTTGCATTCACTCCCTGATTACTCCAGCTTTGAGGCCATCTGTGCCGAAATTTTCGATTCATCTTTCTCTGCTTATTTGGTGTGCATTGATCGCCCTCCAGGACACCCTGCCCATTTCTCTGAAGAATTCCAAGATCTACTTGAAAATATGGCAACTATTTATTAAGAATTTTACATACTCGGTGATTTTAATCTTCATCTGGACACACCTTCATCAACAACAAGTACATTTAATGACATTCTGGCATCCTATGACATGAAGCAACATGTTACCTTCTCAACACACGTACATGGCCAATGGCTCGATCTCTTAATCACCCGTTCAGATTGTAACAATATTCAGACACCTACTGCTTCAGATGGTTTATCAGACCACCACACTGTCATTGCTGATCTCAAAATTCCTAGAATTCCCGTAGAGTCCAAACACGATGTGTTTTACCTACCGATCCATAAGATTGACACTGCTGCCTTAATGACAGACATCCTTAAATCCGACCTCATCAGTAACCCCAAAGAACATCTGTCAGATCTGTGTCGACAGTACTGTCAAGTACTCAAAGATTTACTTAATAAACATGCACCCCTGATATCTAAATCTGTGTCCCAAAAGCCACATGCGCCGGCGCTATCTTGAACGTGTATGGCGCAAATCACGCTCGCCTTTGGACAGATCACGATATTCTAAACAGTGTCACTACTGCAACAGACAACTGGCCAAAGCTAAATCAAATTATTACACAAACATGGTCTCGAGTAACTCTGATAACCCACGTCAGCTATGGAACTGCATCAATCATATTTTACACAGACGGCCGCCTCCATCTCTATCTAGTCATGTGTCAGTCAAATCTCGGTGTGACTCGTTTTCTAGTCATTTCAAAGATAAAATAAGTCTTATACGTTGTGCTTTTCCATGTCATACTATAAGTAATGTAAATGTGGACTCCCCACAAGTAAATTCTCCACTTATATTGTTTGAGCCAGCCACAGTTGATGAAGTGAGGAAAACAATAATGTCCTCCCCAAATAAGTCATGCGATCTCGATCCATTACCAACAATACTACTAAAAGCATGTCTTGACTCTTTACTTGGTACAATAACGAATGTCATAAATTGATGACTAAGTTCGGGTAAATTCCCAGATGATTTTAAACACGCACATGTAAATCCTGTTCTCAAGAAGACTTCTCTGCCAAAAGATGATTTCAGAAATTATAGGCCAATTTCTAATCTTAGCTTTATTTCTAAGATACTTGAGAAAGTCGTAGCAAGCCGTCTAAGGTGTCATATCAGCTCAACTTGTTTATCCAGTGTTCTCCAATCAGCATACAAACAATTTCAATCTACATAGACTGCTCTCATAAAAGTACACAATGATGTTATATTAAACATTGATAAAGGCAAAGTAACTGCACTTACCTTGCTTGAACTGTCTGCCGCCTTTGATACCATTGATCACAACACTCTTGTCAAACGTTTATCAATGTGGTGTGGCATATCTGGCACAGCTCTCTTTATGCAGATGACACACATATCTACATTTCATTGGCCACGCCCGATACAAGTCACTCTCTAAACCGACTCAATGATTGTCTCCAAGATGTTTTCTCATGGATGACCGATAGCAAATTAAAGTTAAATGCAGACAAAACTGAATTCCTCATCATTAGTACTCCTGTGCACGAGGTAAACTTAATGACTTTTTCCAACATGTATCCCTGAGTCACAATATCACACCAGCAGCATCAGTACGGAATCTAGGAGTGACCTCTGATTGCGACTTCAATTTCAGACAACACATATCCCAAACGTACCGTTGCTGTTTTTATCATGTCCGTGATCTTCGCCGCATTCGCCGACATATGTCGCTTTCTGTCGCTAAGACTATCGCAACAGCTCTTGTTAGCAGTAGATTAGATAATTGCAATTCCCTCCTTCATAATATTGCTATCAAGGATATTGCAAAACTACAACGCGTCAAAAATTGTTTAGCAAGGGTAGTCACACAATCTCATCGATTCTTCCGCTCAGTGCCACTTCTAAAATCACTGCATTGGCTCCCCGTGCGATATCGCATTATGTTTAAGATCTGCACAATCATCTACCAAGCCCTTTCATCCAAACAACCTAGTTATTTACACTCAATGCTCACACCAGCTAGACAAGCCAGACAACTTCGGTCGTCGAGTTCGAAGTTGCTATCTGTTCCTAGAGTTAAGACAAAGGCTGGAACTCGAGCTTTTTCAGTTGCCGCGCCAACTATATGGAACTCGCTTCCCGTTAATGTTATATCAGCAGAAAATATTGTTACATTTCGTCGTCACCTCAAAACCTATCTTTTCAATATCGCCTATCCCCCCTAGCTTCTTAGCACATCCATCCATTTGTTGACGACTTTCGCCTATCACATGAGTACGAGAATGCTTAATCCTTTGCGTTTGGTGCGACACTGAGCTCGGATTGTCTGAGGATATTGGCGCGTAAGAAGTTATTTATTATTATTATTATTAATTAACGCGGTGGATCACGTCAACGATTTGGGAAAGACCGCCGGCGATCCGACGCGGGATGGCAGGTGTTTGCGCGCCAACTCGGTGACATCAATCCTTGGAGTTGGTGGGTAACGAGGCATGGAAACTACACATTCAACAGGTACAAAAGAAGTGCAGTGGTGGCAGCAGCCACACGATCGCTCGGTAGAAAACGACGATCGCTGCAGTGGACACCCCTCGCGAGTCATCAAATAATGGACCCGTCGACCCTACACACGCCACCGTCGGAAGGACGTAAGACATCGGAATGGAAGAGTCTTTAATAAAGGACCGTCATGAATCGATAGCATAATGTTAGATCCATGGGACAGTCGGCATTGTTTCTTTGCCGGTATCGCTTACGCCGGACTTCACATCGTGGGCGCGATTAGCATCGACTATCTGCTTCGTCTAACATAGTTCGGCGTCGTAAACAGCTGCAGGGTGTGTACTTCGACTTACGGGGGAATCGAGGCATTGCGTCGCGCCACCTTTTGACCTATCGAGCGTGTACCGAGGAAAGTGGAACAGTGGCTTTCGGAACAGAACGCCTATACCCAAAACAAACCGGTGAGAGTTCACATCCGGCGCCGACGCGTTGTCTTCGGAGAACGGAACCAACAGTGGGAGGCCGATCTCATCAACGTGTCCACTCTAAAAAGAGACAACGACGGTACGACGTTCCTACTCACGGAGATCGACGTCTTATCGAAAGTCGCCCGATGCGTTCAGCTGAAGAACAAGTCGGATACGTCTATGGCGAGGGCGCTGGACGGTCTGTTCCCCGACGACGATCGTCCGCTGACGTTGCAGACCGATGGAGAACTGGAATTCCTGAACCGCAGCGTTCGGGGTGTATTGGAAAAGTACAGTTTCCACCACTTCTCCACCTACAACGAGGCGAGCATCGTGGAACGCTTTAATCGCACGTTAAAGACGCGTATGTCGCGATACTGACGAAACACGAGACGTGACGATACATCGATATTCTTCAGGACCTGGTACGCTTGTGTAAGGAAACCCCCACCTTAGCATCGGTATGCCTCCGTCGCACGCAGGTGACTGCGTCGAATCAGGAAGAGGTGTGGCAGCGCTTGTACGGCGGTCGGTATTGCAAGGGCGTGCCCAAATAGCACGTGGCGGATTGCGTGCGTATCAGGTGCATCCGTCTGATCCGCCCGTCTATCGCTTGATGGACGATCTCGGAGAGACACTGGACTGAACCTTCTACGAACAGGAGTTGTAGATTGTGACGGTTTCGGCCAATAAACTGTACCGCGTGGAATCGCTAGTGGAGCGACGCATGGTGGGTTTTAGTGAAATGGTTCGGATACCCTTCGAAATTCAAGTTGAGCAGTTTATTGGGTTATCTGCTACCCAACCCGACGTTGAAACAGCAGCATGATGACGAGTTAATTCTATCTGACGTTGCCTAGCAATGCCTCCATGTGCACTCACCCGGATAACACAGTGACGCATTACGTCACGGACTTTGCCTCGTCGTGTCGTGATTTCGGGCAGGGATTGCGGTATGGTAGAGTTCCGCTACCCGCACACTTGGTACAACGTTCGTGAAGAGGAAACCACGTTGTACCTCTACGAGTCCGATAGTACAGAATTCACTCCGTCTGCGAAGATCGAACACGGGTATTACTACAACGTGACCCAATTGTTGCGCGCCATCAACAGGGCGCAACAATTGCTGCAAACGTCGACGGATAGAATCAAGGCAAAACTGAGATACAGCGACAACTCTCACAAGGTGATCTTGCACATGACACCCGCAACCGAGTTTAGTATACCCCTAGGGAGTGCCATGAAAACCATTCTAGGTTTCCATTCGACGGTGATCACCAGTACCGACACAAAGGCCACACGCACCCACGTCCCCCCACCCATGCGTGGAAACAACATCAGGCCCACGTCGACCACCAATACACCAGACAGTGTTGATGCTGGTGCTGGTGAGTACACCTTCGAAAAAGAGGCCGCTTCCGTGGTGGACATGCATCAAGGATTTACCACCATGTACTTCTACTCGGGCGTCGTGGAGTCATGTGTCGTCGGTGATAGTCTGGCACCGTTGTTGCGGAGCGTTGCGGTTATCACACGGAACGGGTCCACCGTGACCAAGTGTTTCGATAAGAGTTCGAGACGATATAGATCGATAATATGTGTGTTTCGGCACTATGTTTGCTGCTGTTTCGCTATCGCTAACTAGGTCATCATAGGACCGACGACGGCGTGGTTGAGATGTCGTGCATGTACCGTGTTTCATTAACAGATAGGTGTCATCATCATCATTATCGTTCGAGTCTATGGCGCGGCGGCCAGACACCCGTAAGCTCACGTCCTCTGCCGCGGTGTTCAGTCACCCGTAAGTCGTACCACCATACGAGCGACTGGCGTGGTCGTGATAACCCGTAAGCTCATGACAGCCGGCGTGGTTGAAAAATTACCCGCAAGTCATGTCCATCGTCCATTTGTCTTCAGTTAATAAAATACGGTTTCATGCATGATAACAAACACGCATGCATATGTTAAACGCTTGCATCTTTAGTCAATAGAATTAGTGTGCACTCGTATAATTTCGTGTTTCGTTCGTTATTTCATATACGCGCATTCATACACACCTCT